>JAHWFO010039269.1:533659-706058 GCA_023313115.1 Rhysida immarginata
GGAGGGAGATGAAGGTGGCCTGCAGCAGCCAGCAGTTTCCACAGTCGGGGAGGGGGGGGGGGGGTGAACGTCAAAACTGTCATGTTTTTGATAAAATTACCCAATTATTATTTGACGTCGAGCCGGCCCCTGCAATCGAGCGGGTAGGCTTCCCGTTATACTGCCCTGTAGTTATCTGCAACACCCTGTATTTGAATAGAAATGGCAGAAAGGTGCTGTTGACATTTTGATATGAATAGTAATGAAAAATTAAATTACTGTTTGATTTATGCAGAAAATTGAAAGTACCAGTAAGATAAACGATTAAACTAAACCTGTGTAGAAGCAGAAAAACATTTATTCTTTTTTATTATTTTGAATATAAGATCTATTCCTCCTCTTAGACGAACATTCTTTTCGAAGTATATATAAAGAAAATTCCAAATAAGATAGAAATTTTTCATTACTTCGTATTAATGAAAATGATGACCAACAAATTTTGCCATTTATACCAATTATCAGTACAAAGACCACCTGCTTCAAGATTTCCTTGTTGAAAAATTTTAAAAAGGAATGGCGCATAAGCTTACTCGTAAATGTTTAAAATTTTAACTTAAATTTCGTTAACATTACAGAATTTTATTCTAATGAAGGCAACTTACGAGCAAATTTAAGCTCTAAAAGATTTGCTAAGTTAATTCAGAAATTTTTAGAAGTCTCAGTGAAATGATAATTTATTATAAATGATTTCGTTATCTTTTAAATGATATTTTAAATACTTCTACGATTCTGAGAGCAAAACTTTGGAAACGAGTAATAAATAAATTTATGTTTAAGTTTATTAAGTTCGAAATGAATGTATATAAACATTACATTTTGAATTTTCTAAATATTTCAGTGTACAGCATTTTGTACTGTCATAAAAATGCATTTTTTAATGGTTTAAAAAGACATTCCAGAAATTGTTGCTCAAACGTATGGGTTAATAATTTATATAGCGCCCAAGTGAGCAATTGTAATTGGAGTCGGCCAGAAGCTTAAGTGAGATTTTGAGACGACAGCACCCAGAAATGGATGGCGGTCGTTTGTTCTTTGCGGAAGAGTGAGGATTAGACGAAAGAGGAGAAAGGAGTGAAAAAAGAAAAAAATAAGCGAATTTTGTTAAGGTCACATCTAGCAATACATCGTTCTGGATTTACAAAGATTTCTTACATGGGATGCGCCAACCGTTAAAAACTACTGGTAACAAATCACTTATACACACACAAGGGAGAGAAAAGTGGCGCCTGGCACTTTTGCCTGTCGGACAGAGGCAAAGGCCTCAGCATTTTCGCACGAAGGAATTTGCTTTCGCTCAACGGCAAAATGAACGGCGTTTCATATTTCAAAAAAAAGTGGATTTTTTTTAATCTTAATTCAAAAAAAAATTTCAAGCTCACTATAAATTTTAAGAGGAGTTCTAGAAGACTTCTTAAGATGAAATTTTTGTATGAGCGTGATTATTCATTGTGTGCCGAAAAGGAATGTCTGGTATTCTTCCCGATTTTGTATGAGGCATTTTTAATAATACATTTTCTTATTTCAAAAAGAAATCAAATGTTTTATTTAATTTCGTATATACTTTAGCAAATATAATGAAAAAGAAATACGAAATATATTACTCCAGTCCACATATGCGTAGTCAGTCTCCTAAGTTTTAAGCATAAAAATATCATAAAACTTCATTTTGGGATATTGACGGAATCTTCATTTTTGACTTTTGTTCGTGTATCTAGTTTAATATATCAATTAATAACAACCTGAAAATGACCCAAAGGAAAATTTTCAAAACTTAGGACATGAATATTTGCGACGATGCCAGTAGAAACATAGCCTGGAAGGGAAAATCTTCTTTTGAGATGATAATAATAATATAAACAATGTTTATATTATTTTATCAAAAGAAGATTTTTCCCCTCCAGGCTATGTTTCTATTGGCATCGTCACATTTTTTTTATCTATTTGGATGGATCTACAATTTCAACCAGTTGTTCCGTGAGTGGTTCTTAGGTGTGCCGCGAAAATTTTAATAAACATACAAAATAATATATTTTTAAGAAGTTTAGTTATAAATTTTGTGTTCGTTAATAACTAAATCCTAAAAAGTTATATTGTTTTGCCTTTAACAATCATAATTTAGTGTGTCGCGAAAGTTTAAGTATAGGTTCAAATGTGCCGCGAGAGAAAAGAGGATGATGAACGCTGGTCTAGATGGATCCGATAATCGAGAGCGAATTAGCCTAGCGACCGTATTATTAAGATTACTTTCTTGTAATAGAGAAAGTGAATCGTCAAATATTTTGACCTCAATATTTTGATGAATCTCGATGTTTTAGACTTCCCTAAGTCCAAAAAAACAACAACACATTTTTGGTATCTGTGTTGCATTTACTCGCGCAGAATCAAGAGCAGACAACTATCAAGACATAATGACCTGTTGCCGTTAAAAGACTAATTGAATGACCCTGATATTGTTTTTCAGTACGATAATGCTCCCATTTACCATGCCTTGTCATCTCAACAATGGTAGCGTGATCATGGACTTCCAGTTCGGAACTGACAGCGTGTAGTCTGGATTTCATTCCGAATTAGAATCTATTGGGCAATGTGGTATGAAGCGTATATTCAAACGGAAAGCAGTTTAATACCATAAATGACATGAAAAGTGCAATTAAACAGCCGTCTCATCGATGATCCGTTTAAATGGCAAACAAATTAGATATAAGCCACTTCTATTTAAGTGTTTTGGTTGATACGAAGCGTAATTCGTTGTTTTGTTTTAGTGGTATTATAGTTTCGTCCACCTATTTATATTGACCTGCTCCGAAAATCAACCATTCCTTATCTTTAACTTGTTTGCAGTGATTTTCTTTTCTGTCAACATCTGACTGATGTTTACTAATTGTATTATATTCAAAATGTTTGTTCAAACAGGGTAGTGTTTAACATTCTGGTTGATCCTAAAATGTTGTCTAAGATTGTATAAACAGTTATAAACTTCAAAAAAAAAGTTGTCAGTTTAAAAATTTTCGAGTGTTGTTTTTTCCAGTAAGTTGTTTTTTTTTTTAGATTTATTTGTGCATAAAGATTTTTTTACAATTTTTACTAATAAATTTTGTCACAAAACGTTTACGCTTATACAATTATCAATCAACTACAGGCTCATCGATATTTGACCTTGAAATCCTTAGTCAACAAATTTAGCACTAAATGCAAGATTCAAAATTCAGGTTATTCTAAATAGATGGCAGAAAAGCCAAATTAATCGGTTCTCCAGTTTCGAAGACGTTCGCTTCACAAACAAATATAAGGTGTGTCCAAAAATTGTAAATACACATTTGCAATCAGGGTTCTGAAACATTTATTTCGAACAAAATAGTTTTATGAACAGAAATTACATTTTTTCTGCACAGTAAATAAACATTCATGCAAATAGTTTTCGAATAAATAGAAAAAATGGGAATCATGCAGAATTTGATGTCAAGAAATTATACGAGGGTGAATCAAAAAGTAAGTTGCATTCAACACCATCTGTGGTCAAAGAGCGCCGACATCATTCGCCGTTTTTAAGGATGTTGCCTGTATGTCTATAATTGCAACGTGGCATGATCCCACGTGTTCACGCGTTTACTTTGTACGCAAGAGTATTGTTGTCATGGCGCAGCAACTGGTTGTACACTCCAAGTTGGAGATTCGCGGAACAATCCGTTTTTTGTGGGCGAAAGGCTTAAATTACACTGAAATCCATAAGGAAATTTGCAGTGTCTACGGGGATAATGTGATTTCTCGTCCTGCAATTGTGAAGTGGTGCCGGCAGTTCGAAAATGGGCACTCAGACTTGACGGACGAATACCGCGCAGGAAGACCATCCATGTCCAACACACCCGAGCACATTGCCCGCGTTAATGAGATGATTCTAGACAATCGACGAATCAGAATTCCGCACTGATTACGACGTCAAAGACTCAGTGCTGACATGGTTGAGAAACGCTGGAGCGGATTTTACGCAGCGGCATGGAAAAGTTAATTTCACGTTCAGACAAGTTTACAATTGTTGGGTGATTATGTAGAAAAGTGAAATGAATGGTGCACGTATCCTCAGAATGTGTAAATGGGATCTTAACTTACATCTATTTTTACTGTTTCAGAGTGTAACTTACTTTTTGATTCACCCTCGTGAATACACCCGTCAAAACTTAGCCTACCACATTGAATTAATGCTGCTAATACTTAAGCCACCCTTTGCTCCAATCAACTTAAAGGGGAACTCCAGCTAAAATGAAAGTATGGTTAGGTAGGCTTAAAATATGCTGTCAATTAAGGATACACTCAAAATTTTCCGATGTATGTTAAACTCTTATCATTACATCATGCGTGTGTCGGTGAGTTGTGATGCGGTCGACAACGCAGGGCTTCTGTCATTGCCAAAACCATTCTGTGTTCCCACTCCTGCTAGAAACAGAAGTCACGATTTCCTCATTTTCTTCATCTTTCTCAACATTATTGTATTCTGGCTCAAGCATATATGGCTGGATTGAGAAATTTCGATCCATTTTTCAAAACTTTGTACAGTTTTTCGCTCACCATTCCTGTAGATTGATGAAGCGGCTGCACGCGAAAGCCAGTATGAAGCGTCACCGACCGCATTACAACTCACCGACGCACGCCATAGACTGCATGATGTAATCGTTGTATTTTAATAAGTGTTTAAAACACATCGGAAAATTTTGAGTATATCCTTAATTGGCAGCATATTTTAAGCATACCTAACCCTACTTTAATTTTAGCTGGAGTTCCCCTTTAAATACTCGATCAGACTTGCCTTCGACCAATTTTTTTTTTAACTGCGTGCCCTTCGGTTTGTCCCATGCACGATAAATGGCTATGTTTAAATCATAGACATGTGAAAATTGCCTGTTGTTTGCATAAACCAGGTGTACTAACATTGCCCACACATTCTCCTTCGGATTTAGGACCGGACTTCGGGATGGCTAGTTGAGAATAGTTATTTGTTGCTCTCCAACCACTGTCTTGTTAGAATGACCAAGAGTTTCCGCCAATTAAAGGGCCAAAGGGTATCAAGTGATAGTACAACATCTCCTGGTACGCTTCAGAGTCCAACCTTCCCTTCACTGTAACACGATCTGTCTTACCATCCAAGCCGAATGCAGCCCAAACCATAACACCACCACCACCCATTTCTCTTCTGAAATGTCTTTAGTTCCGTTCTTAAATCACGCCAATATCCCTTATTACCATCCGAACCATCTAAACTGAATTTATTCCTCGTCGGAAAAAAGTACACAGCTCCATTTATCCTTCCAGTCCATGCGTGTGTTTTGGCCCATTCCAGCCTCGCTTGTTTATGTTTCGCAGTCAGCTTTGGTTTAGCTTAAAGTTTGATGTAGGCAATATTTTTGTTGCTTTTCAATACATTTGCCACAGTAACATGATCAAAAACTTTCCTCTTGGCCCTTTCTGTCAGTTTTGGATTTCGTCCACTCCTTTTGTTTTTCCCATATTGGTCACCTTTTTTGAAAATATTCTGAATGGCACCAACAGATCGTTTCACTTTTGCTGCAATATATCTGTATGATTTCGCTTGTCCTTTCAGAAAGTAAACTTTTCTCACTTCTGCTGGATTTAAGTGCATACCATGTGGCATTGTGGAATTTTCATTTGCAAACAAAACTGTGTGGTTTGCCTTTCAGATGTACCATGAACTGATTTGCCTATGTTATAGCCTACTGCAGTTGGTTGTATCACTTCTGGAAAGGGTGTATTTATATTTCTTGACAGCAAAATTCTGCATTATTCCTATTTTTTCCGTTTATTCGAAAACTATTTGCCACGAATGTATGATATTTTGTTTATTTACTATGCAGACATTCAAAATGTAATTTCTGTTCATAAAACTATTTTGTTCGAAATTAATGTTTCAAAACCCTGATTGCCGACGTGTATTTATAAATTTTGGACACCTTACCGTATAAAGCATTTTACATATATTGCAAAACTTTCTAAAGTGCATGCCGTGACACCTTAGATTGTCGCCTGATCACTGGTTTTAGTATAGTATAGCATAGCATAGCATAGCTGGGGTGGCCATATTAAAAAGTTTGGAAAGGCACTGACATACCATAATATTCACTGAAACACAGCCCAACGCTGAAATTTCCTTGCCGTTGATAATGCTTTCACAGCACTTAACAGTATGTCCTATTTGATGTAAAAATTCAATCGCACCATCTCCCTTATATGTAACTAAATTAATATCCAGCTTCGCTCGCCTTGCTTGTTGAGGGTAAATTTTACAATAACTAAATTTGACTTTTTTTGCTAACTTCTACTAACTGTACACTGAATGCAGCGGTTTCGTTACAGTCGTTTTAGTATCATTGTTTGAATTGCTCGCCGTCTTAAAATTCAAAATTTATGTCCCGTTCTTCTTTGCCAAAGAAACTATGGCAGGGTAAACTTGTCTGGATATGTTTATAAATTGGCTCATGCCTTAGGTGGAAACTAACAGTGCGTACTTCATCTGACAACAAGATGACTCCACCAAATTTCCACTGTCAATCCGTAACTCTATAGCACTACCCTGCTTAACCAATGCCACCTAAAATACAAAGCCTGATGACGCAGTCAGCTAACTTTATATTTTAGGTAGCATTGGCTAAACCCATTGCGATATCGTAAAACCGCTACAGTTATTATAATCTCGCTTATTTATTTATTTATTTATTTATTTATCACGCCACACTTTAGTAGAATTTTTTTACATTGTGAAAAAACTATTTAGATGTTAAAATTATAAAATTTATAATTATAAAATTATCTTTAAAGATGATTTAAATAACAAAGGAGATATAACACCTAAGAAGGCCACATGTGGCTGAAATATACGAGTGTTAACTCGTACATATACGTGTGAAAGTGTTAGTAGAAAACCGGATTTGTTTTGGATTCCTTTGAAGATTTAAATATTTTAAAATTTTAAGGAAAATTCTTATATTTCAATTTTTGATAATACAAATTGTTATATACAGGGAGAGTAAAAAAAAGCCGGCGTGAGGAAAAAACTAACAGTAAGTCCCAGGACAATAAGTATTGCAACAATAGGTATATTCAACAATAGGTTTATTCAACAAAAACTATTGTCCTGGGACTTAGTTTTTTTCCTCACGCCAGCTTTTTTTATTCCTCAGAAACTTCGTTTACATTCAAATAAAAATGAACAATTACTTCATTTACTATCTGATCTATAGGAAACCCTTTAATAAGTCGCAGCTTCAGTTTTATGGAGGAAAGTTTGAAAGCATATGTGAAGTCATAACTATTTCCAAAATGAATTCAAATTTCTTAGTATTTTTCCAAGTTAATATATTATCCAGCATTTCATAGATCAGAACATGTTTTTCTGGAATTACTCCAACCGCTTTGTGACGTTAATTCCTTTTGATAGATTGCGGAGTTTGATATTGGAATTGATAGATTATCAAATTGGATCTATAATCTCCTGTGTAATTATCTACGGTGGTGTTCTTTTAGAAAGTTTAAATTCCGTAATGAGCGAAATTGTATTGATATTTTATGCGCAATGGGGAATCTAATTTGAGAGAGAATTGGCATTCGGCTAAATTAGATTGTTTCCTTGTTGGAATGAGTGTAATTTGGTTTAAACTTAACGGAAAGAGTGTTTGGCATAATTGAATTAATTTGGGCAAACGATAACATTGAATTCGATTGCTTAGCACATCCGTTTTGGAGTTGAAATGGATAAACCAGAAGAATATTTAAAAATACGAGACAAATTATTGAAAATGGATACACCAGAAGATAATTTAGGGCTGATATATTTACTATTTTTTGTATCAAGTAGGTTGCTCTGCTTTGCATACATGTCAAGAGACTTTGTATTGGGATGTCTTTGCCCTAAGGGTCGGGAATTCGATTACCAGAAGATGGCGTCATGAATGTTTTATGTAAGGAAGTTTGCTCTTAAATTAGAATCCCGAAACCCGTTTTCGGCATTGAAATTGTTACTTAAATTGATTCTTAATGTTGTTAGGAGTGCAAATTTCGTGGCAAAAGTCGGTTTAAATATTTCAAATCATTTTCTTAAATTGGCATCAACTGATGAGTGCATGGTACAAGTCCGCCAGGAAACTTTTAAGATATTTTCAGCGCTGTAAATGCTAAATTATAATAGATGAAAGTTTATTGAAATATAATATCCCCTCAATATAATAATAACCCTTTTATAGCGATATCATTTTTTAAGTCCCCAAATAATCGTTCTACTAAGGTTTGACGGTATTTTATAATACTCGAAGTTTTCTGGCCACATAATGTAAAGTCCGGTGTATTGCAAGGTTCTGTTTTTTTGGCCCCAACTATTCAATTACTTTGTTCACGATTTTCCTAATCCCAAGCAATGCAAATTATACTTTTTTGCAGATGATACTGCTGTGATGATGTGGCGTGCATGTTTTATCTCGTCTCCAGAAGGCCCTAAAAGACTTTGAATGCTAGTTTAACAACTGGAGATTGAAACTGATCGTCCGTAAGCGCCCCCCGAACACGCTCGTTTTATACAAGAAGCTACACGCTGGTTTGTTTTTCTGAGTCATTCAGGGAATTTTCCGGCCTAACATTGTATATCCGAACATTCTTATTCTGATATTTGATATGCCTACCTTTGGCCTGGATAGCATCTGTACCTTTTGTGGAGGGCTCTCCACTAATTTTTGATAGACATTAGCCGGAGTTTGTCTTAACTTCACCATTTTGATGAGCAGTACTTAATTTGATAAGCAGTGCTTAGTTCAGCAAGTGATTTCGGATGAGTTGGTCTTAACTTCAACCGTCGTTTCGATTGTACTACAGGTGTTCTATGCGGTTGTATCAGGGCTCTGTGCAGGCCAGGACAATCGGACAACTCTGTGACAGCTACAGTTTTATGCAAGGGGCGTTACTGTCTACTCTATAGAACTGCCAGAGGGTGGAAAAGATCTAATTAACCAAATATCCAGGTATTCAACTGGCCCTCATGTTTTCGCGAACATTCCACCAGTGGTCCAAGTCCAAACCAGTTGAACGCAACCTGCACGATAATTCCACCACTACCAAATTTCAATGCGGGAACAACAGTATGGTAAACGCCATTCTGCATGCTGCCTCCACCGGACCGAAAACTGGTGAAGCTCGATTCATGGCTCCATTGCACCTTCGGTCGCCTGGTTTGCACTTGTGAGGTCTGGCCTATGTGCTGCAGCCCGCCCATGAAAACCAAAGCCGTTGAGATCTTTTAGTGAGGTATTAATGCTCACGACAGTATTACTGGTGCTTTGGATATTCATCATGGATAATCTGCACTTACTTTAACCTGTTTGTTCGTACAACGCTCTCTGAAGCTCTTCTGTCCCTTTATTTTCGAAGGCTGGCCTCGGTATTTTAATGCACTGGTAATGCCGAAGCGTTCCATTTACATATCACATCAACTATTTGGATGGCCTAGCTGAATAGAGGTAACACGTATTGACACACCGGCTATGCGACAGCTCACAATGACGACACCTGAAAGTCACTCGGTTCCCGCCAAATTGCCATGCTTCCTCTATTCGACTTCTACGGTCATCTGATGTATTTTAATTATTCAAATCAGGGTCGTCCACTTATTTGCATTCAAAAACTCACTCATTGTAATACAAGGATATCCGGACAACTTTTGGTAGATAGCATATATCATTTAGTGTAAATGTCGATCACCTTTCACCCAAATTTCTATCTACTTGGGTGAATGTTACTCATTATTAATATGCACCAGTAATGGTTGCAAAACCGATAAAAGCTATAATTAAATCTTATCGGGATTATTTTAGAAACCGTTATATGCTTAACAACAAGGATTTTTAATACCGAAGTTCATTCCAGAAATAATGCATCATATTTTTTATGATAGTCAACTCTAACTCAAAAATTTGTAAAATATGTATATCCTTCCCACCTTTTTCCAATTCATTTCATCTTTTTTTCGAGAGACATTTGTGAAAAATGGCTATTGTACTTGACGTCCGTCAGAAGAATAATTCTCTAGCTACCATATTGAGTAGCAGCAAATGCTTTATAATACTTGCTATAGTTAAACATATTACAGTAATAAAGAATAATAATATATAATATTTTTCAGATGTTATTGATGCATTAATACAAGGAAATCAACAAATTAATATATGGCAATAAACATTATTCGAATTTTCCTGACTAATATAGTTCTTCAGGTCAGCAAGAGTTGGGGCTTAGTAACAAACACTCGCTGTTTCAAATATCCCCATAAAAGAAATCTGGGGCCGTCAGATCAGGGGAACGTGACGGCCAACGAAACTCCGCATTTCTAGAAATTATGTTGAAATTATGTTCAAGGCAAAACTCAATAAGTTTTGCACGTTGTTCTGAAACTCAATAAGTTTTGCTATTTTGATTTCTGAAATTCAAGTGCATTTAAACCAGGAAAATGCCGGGCCCGAGAACATCAGTTGTATGCAGCCGTTCTAACATTAACCTTTTAAAGGCAGAGAATCGTTATCGCATGCAAATCCTGTCAAGTCCTATTGTTCCAATTACACAGGGTGTTTAAGAGCTCTGTGTACAAACTTTTAGGGGTGGTAGAGGACTTTATTTCGATATATTTTAGGGGAGGCCGTGGCCTGGTGGGCTTTCACTGAACACAACTTCTGTGAAGTTAAGCTACATCAGGCACGGCTCGTCACTAGATGGGTGACCATCCGTGATAGCAGATTCTTTGACCCCCTGCGCAGTCGTGAATCCAGGTCCATTCAGGGACCCAACTCGTCGGCCTCTGGCCATACAGGCCCTGGATGGACGTATTGGATCCAATTAATTAATAAATAAAAAAAAATAAAATAAAATAAATAAATATATATTGGGGGTCGCAAATGAACCCCTGATACATAACAAAATTGTCAAACAATACAACGGTTGCCTGAGACTTCCTCGTAACATTGTCTCTCTGGTTAATCTATTTCTAGATGGTCACAACATTTTAATAACCAAATACTACATGTTTGTAAAATAACAAAAGATGTTCAAACTGTTGACCATGAGCACCAATACATGCCTTACAATGTCTTCTCAATGAATTTCTGACAGCCAAAAATCCCGGCAGTATCTATTACATGGTCACTTGCAGCCACAGTTCGCGCTACCAGCTCCTCTTCCGAATCCGCAGAAAGATCGTACACCACAATCTTCAGATGTCCCCAGGAGAAGAAAACTAAAGGGTTTAGGGTTCATGTATTCAAACTAAGTTCCTCTACCACCCCTAAAAGTTTGTACACAGAGGTCGTAAACACTTTGTATAAATTAAACTGTTATCTTAGGTATGTTACACGTTGATTGAAGTAGCATCAGAATTAACAAAACAAATCCATATTTTGACTGAAACTCAACTTATAAAAACTGAAAGTGGTGGCTTAAATATACTTCTGGACAAATTTATAAAGTCTCTTAAATTTTGTACAAAATATGCCTTTTTACATACTCGAAAGTCGGTGGGGTCATAGGACGGATAGCGTAGGGACGTGCTAAGACGGGGTTTTTAGAAATTCGGACGCCCTGCCCTCCCAGGGGCAGAAAGGACTTGCACGTTCGGTCGCCTGGCTCCGCCCCCAATAAACGCAAATCTTCGAAATTTTGCAGGAAGGTTTCTAGCTATCGTGCCAAAAAATAGTTTCCCCGATTTTCGAAATTCGAATTTTAAGAGTGCGAAAACTGAAAAAAGAAATCGATTTTTCGGGGGTGTTTCACAAAATTTTCTGATATTTTGTTGCAACTTCGCGGGGAATAAAGATAAAGCAACGAAACTCGGAGGGAAGCTTTTCGGGGATATTTCCAAAAAACTAATATCTGTTTCGATTTTTGCTTTGTGAAGGGGGCCAGAGGGGCCCACAGATTGCCCCCCCCCCCTTTTTTTTTTTTTGCGGCTAATTCCAGTTCATGAATGCAGAGAGCTTCAAAATTGCGCACGAGGGCGTAAAAGACGTATATAAAAAGGGAGCATTCGTTGTTTTTAGAAATCGAATTTAAGGGGGGCAGAAATCCAAAAAAAATCCCAAAATAGGCCTAATTTTGACGTTCGCGTCCGGTCAATCCCACTCTGTGACAGATTCACGTACAACTTAGATATTTGGACCAAGAATAATTCAGATAAAAAATAATTCTGCTTTTTTCATATTTTACCCCTTTGCCCCCCCTATGACCCTCCGTAAAAATATGGAATTTCTCGTAGTTTTTCCAGTATTTCGCGAGTAAAAATAGGTCTAGATTAATGAAATTTGGTACGCAGATGGCAATTAACGAGATCATCTGTCAGCTTAGTTCATTTTTTGATTATCTGGATCCAATTTTCCGGTATTTTATTTTCTGAATATTTACCGGATTTTTTTTTTTTTTTTGGTTTTCATAAACTAACATACTCGCATGTTGAAAGCTTAGTTTTTATAGTGGTCATAAAATATGGATTTTGTGCTCTGATTTAAAATTTATTTCAGGACTATTTTTCAATTTATTATGAAGTAGCTGATATACCCGGCGTTGCTCGGCTCTTTTTTGATGAAATTTTGCAATTTGTGAATGCGAATATACAGAAAAAATGAACATTATTCTCCACCCTTTTTCTCCGGCACTGCGTCAAACTCACTCAGCTATAGACATTCCAAGCGAAGTCGAGTAGAACTGCTAAAGGGCCGTTAGTTGGAAAAGCCATTCATTGGGAGCATTTTAAAAGATTTCTTTTCGATTCTTCAATATGAATTTTTACTATATTAATTCAAGCTTTTTTCATGTGTTCATTTTTTTCTGTATAGTCACATTCAGATATTGCAAAATTTCATGAAAATAAAAAGCCCGAGCAAAGCCGGGTATATCATCTATAAAAAAAACACATAGTGATCAATAAAACTTGTCATGCTTTTGTATTCATAAACTTTTAAAAAATGGGAGAAAAGAAAAAAAAAAGATGTGCATTCAGTTTGGCCAAAATTATAAACTCAGTCTACATAACAAATCGTTTCCGCACATTCAGTCCTTCGTGGAGCCTTCATTATTTTTGATTCAAGAAGGAAGAAGGAAATGAAGTATTCGACTGTATTACTTTCCCATTCATCCAAAATTGAATTTTTGGTTCTTGAACAGTTTGAAACTATCTATGATCTTTGTAAACCAGGCGTGCAAGCTGTCCCCAGAAATTTTCAATTGGATATAGATCTGGGGAGCATGCTAGCGAGGATAAAAGATTAATATGATTTTCATGAAACCATGTTTTTGTCGTGTTTGAGGTGCAGCAGGGAGCATTATCTTGTTGGAAAGTCCAATTTTTTCCTCCAAGAATCACAGCATAAGCTCCAAGTTGTTGTTCTAGAAGCCCTTTATAAACCAAAGAATTCGTCCGACCATCAACAATTTCCAGATCACTATAGAGGAAAACGAGCCCCTAACCATAACTGAACCACATTCATTTAAAGCCTCATTCCAAAGTTCTTTTCTTTTTGTAGATCATGTCAGTAAACATCCCATCTATCAGGCCTGCCTACGTTAAATCTCTTCTCATCCAAAAAAATCATTCAAACCATTTCGATTGCTTTAGGAGAACTTTTCGTTAGCAAGGTTTCAAGGACGGTTTCTTTCTCATTAAGGTTTTGTGTAAAATTTATGTGAGTTTATAATCTTGCCCACGAGTTTAGTCTTATACGTATACGGATTCGCATTATAACGGATCGCAGTATAACGGGGATGAAGCATATTTTTGATAAAAATAAATTTACATGTCCATGCGCTTGAAAACAGTTCTGATAGATAACTAGATTGAAAGTCATTTAGCATAATTGTAGCCATAAACTCAATGAGGCGATTTTGTATATAGCAATTTAGCATATTGAAACACACTTTATTAATAAATGTTAATTTGTGGATGGAATTCTTTTCTGGGCCGATTGCCAAATTCGCCAAGAAAATGGGGATGGGGAGTAGGGCAATGTTTATTCTCTTTTGTTTTTCAGCAAAGGAAACTTTTTATTTGAATTTTAAACAGAGTATATAAATTTTTTTACAACGGCAAAGCATGTTGCCGAATTTTTTCTCTCTCCATTATGTGTGGATCGGAAACCGGGTGGCTGAATTGAAATGCCAACTCCCGTTCACACGAAACCGGATATGTGTGACCGAAGCCAAGAGCGAAGCTAGTCTGCTTTCGGTTTCTTTTTAGGCGCCATTTCGACTATGGATTTCCGTCTGGAAACGATGAAGAATCCTCGACTTTCGAAAACATTTGGAGAGCGAGGAAGACGGAGAAAAAAGATTCATTATGAAAGAGAAAAAAGTCAGAGGAAAAAGAGGTAGACTTTCTGGAAGCGTTTTCCTGTTAAAAGAAAAGTGTTAAGAAGCTGAATTGATGCTTCATAAAAGGATTTTTTTTATGAATACAGGAAGTTTCATAAAAAGTACCCCCAAAAAGTGAATAAAAAGTCCAAGCTTATATTAAAAAATGTAAATAAAAGAAAAGTTTTGATATTTCGCTAGCGTTTTTCGTGAAACGGAGAGCAGAATTATAAAATATTACTTAGATTTAAAAAAACAAACTCTTAATTTTTTTTAAAGAAACTAAAGAAACATCTTTATATAAATACAACATTTCTCAACAAAGTGAGAATAATAGATGAAAAAATTACGAGAATCTCACCAGCCATCCATTTGTCTTATCGTTGGCGCAGCGGCGTTATCGCCAGCAACAGCTCGTAAATTTTTGATTTAGTACTTAGAGCCCAACCTTAGAAGATATCCTTTCGTCACTATCTTCTCGCTAGACTGCTCTGCAAACGACAATTTGACCAAAAGATTTGCTATTAATGGCGCTCGATTCCTGGTTTCCAACCTCCACGGACAACCACAAGATCTTTTGGTAATTGGGACAGACGTAGGTCAAGACAAAACCGCGATCGATTCCACCCACGCACACAACAGGAGGAAACATTGCTTCCCCTGATTGTTTATGAATCCTATTTGAGGACTCAACCCTTATAAGTAGACTTTATAGCTTCCAACTTTAGTTGGCCTTATGAGCTTTTCTCTACTTCTAATAGAATTAAGATCAAGCAAAGGTTTCGATACAAAAGCTTTAATAACATTTAGAACAGAAATAAACTTTGTGCATTACAAGAATTGGTTTGATTTTTTCATATTCTCTTCAAGCATATAACGAAAGACGAAGTGATATAAAGTGAATGTTTTTAATAAGATATGCGCATATTTACGGCGATTCACGAACGGTTATTAAATCGGACAATTTATGTTAATTGATTTATTGTTAAGTGATTATTATTATTATTATTTTTTATAAATTATGGTATTATTCGTTCTTCATATGAAATAAAGTACCGTATGAAGTAAACTTCATATCTCCATTTCTGATTTAGGGAATCACCGTATTATAATAACGAAGCAATGATTATATGTAGAGAAAGGGATGTATGGCGTCGTTTGTTGTTATTATTACACATTATGCGTTCCGCTGGGAACAATAACAGAGATACAATATTAACAATCCATTTGAGTTTATTTCGTCATAACATAGTTAAAGATGAGGAGATTAGCATGTCGATCATAATTATTACATGCGGTTGTTTTATAGTTTACAATATTTTGCCTTATATCCAAAGATATAAAATTCCAACTGTCGATCATGTTTTAAGGGAAGATTCTAGTTCAGAGGGGGGGGGGGGGTTACAATAGGTGCCTCGCGGCGATATCTTCTGGGAGCTCTGTAGCTAGTCAATAATGAAATGTCCTGGATGATGGTTTAAGGTAAAGGCTTGTAGAGTTCTTTCATACTACTGTTTAAGAGAATAGACTCAAACGTTGGTAGTTGATATCTATTATGAGTGTCATTGGGCAATTTAAATCTTACCGGGTGTTTCAAAAATAACCGGTATATTTGAAAAATCAATAAAAAATAAACGGGCAGCGATAGAAATACACAGTTTGTAATTTCGAAAGTTTGTCTGCCTGAAAATTTACTGTTGTCCCAAGCATATTGCAACACACGGTGTATTTCTATCGCTGCCCGTTTAGTTTTTCAAATATACCAGTCATTTTTGAAGCACCCGGTATGTTCCTTTATAATTGATGCCTATTTTCCGAGGGCTGTTTTGGCGTTATGCTGTATTATCGTCAGCATTTAATAAATTTTTAGAGTATTTTATGTATTTCAGTGCTCTCGAAGCTGTTTAATTGATCTCTTGAATTGACAGATATAAGAAATCCGGATAGAGCAGAAGAAGAAAAATAAATGACTCGACTAATGGGTCACTCCAACATGATTCTCTAGAATCTCCGTTCTTGATCAATAAGTGATAAAATCTGGAATACAAACTTTGTAATGGGGTCTATGCATGATTTTTTTTAAATTGTCAAATTAAAGAATACGTCTCTTAGGTAATACATAAAAATTTTCGCTTCTCAACTCTTTACCGTTTTTTCTAATTAATTTTTATAAGTTTGCTACTCAATCACTCCATGTGACGTCAGAAATCAGTAACACAATCACGGCAGCTCTGAAGATGAGTTTCTCCATCATCATCAATTTGTGTCTGCCAAGATTATTTCAAAATTGAAATACTGAATTAAAAAATACGTGTGAAAAGTAAACTTAAAGTATTTACAATACATCATTTATCTGTTAAAAATAATAGCATAGTACTCGCACTGCGATTTATACGATTAAACCATTTGAGATGCGTTTATTTGATATTAGTAATAACGTGTAACCTAAAAGTAATAATAAAAATCTTGTAAACATTCCAAGGAGGAGCTTTAGCAGTGAAGCAGAAATACATTTATACGTTTATTAAAAAGAAATTAACCCCCCCCCCCCCCGAGTAGGGGAAGGCAAGTGGCAGATCCTGTGGTCATCTATTTTTACCCCTTTATCTGCACTTTTTACCTCTCCCCAAGTTTTTTAATCAAGAAAATTGATTTTCTCGAACGTAATATGTATAAAATGTAAAAAACCTGGTAACTGCTCTCCTTTTTCATCATTTCCGAACGTATGATATATAACATGCCATATGTTGCCATAGTTCTAAGGACCAAGTGACTGCCACCCCCGCAAATCCGACCCCCCTGGAACAATTGGGTCTAAACTTCATAGTATTGTAGATCTTGCCTAGAGGAATCTGGATACCGAATTTCACGCCTTTACGTACCTAAATTCGACTTGAAGGGCGCATTCTTATAAGTAGCTTTTATGCTAAAGCTCCTAATAATAAAGTTAAATAAAATCTTGTAAACATTCCAAGGAGGAGCTTTAGCTGTGAAACAGAAATACATTTATACATTTATTAAAAAATTAATCCCCCTTCCCCTCCCCCGAGTAGGGTAAGGCAAGATGATCCTGAAGTCATATATTTTTACCCGTTTATTTACACTTTTTAATCAAAAATTAATTTTCTCGAACGTAATATGTAGAAAATGTAAAAAAGCTCTATTTTCTTTCCTTTCTCTTCTCATCATTTCCGAACGTAAGATATATTACAAGCCATATGTTGGCATAGTTCTAAAGACTACGTGAATACCACCCCCGCAAATCCGACCCCAATGGAACACCTGGACCTAAACTTCATAGTAATGTAGAACTTGCCTAGAGGAATCTGGATACTGAATTTCACGCCTTTACGTACCTAAATAGCATATAGATATGTTGTTCTCTCTGAATCCCACCCCCGTAATTCCGACCCCAGTGTACCAATCAAAACCAAACAAAATAGTGCAGATGGACATGCCCATAGGAAGCTGCATTCCGAATTTCAACCTTCTACCTCAAAAAATGTAGAAATTGTGAAGGGGTACAAAGTTAAGAAATTATAAAACCAATAAGTAGCTCCATTCTTTCGCTATTGAATAATATAGATTATGAGCACTTGAATAATCGTACGTCGACAAAGCGATTTCACGTGCGCGCGCCGATGTCAGTAATGCTTAAAAGATGAACAGAAAGTAACAGTGTATTCCTTCTTGATAAATCGATTGTTACATGACATGCCATTATCTTTTTTATGCTTTACACTCACTGTTTTAGCACGTGAATTCGACTTGAAGGGGTCCACGAAAAATTCTGAAAAATTGATACGGCCGAGCTAAGACTTTGATAGTCATATTTCTGAAAACAGAATTCGAAAAAGTTAATCCGTTTTCAAGTTATCGTGCAAACGGCGGACGGCCGGATAAACGTACAGACCAAGGGCGCATTCTTATAAGTAGCTTTTATGCTAAAGCTCCTAATAATGAACGAAACTTCCCAATTTCTGCAGAATGAAATGCATATATCGCTTATGTAAATATGGTTTAAAATACGTAAATACGTGTGATGAATCCAATTAGACCATTTTCGCCTGTAAATCCGCTGCTAGTAACACGAATAAATACAAATTTTCTTCTGCAAGCTCCTTAAAGGTTAAGCTTGGCCTTGTTTACTGATGAGACCAACGAGAAAGACAGGCCTGGCAGAATTGAAAAATCACATCGTCGGGGTCGGAGCAACAATCCAATTTTCATTGTTTTCATTTTGATTTTAATAATCAGTGGTTTTTTTTGTTGGACACAATACCCAGCCTTTCCAACTCCTCCTAGACAGAAGGCCTGATAACGGAAACGCCATACCTTGTTACATCATCATTAGTCGATCCGTAGTCCACGAGAAAGACAGGTCCTGGCGCGGAAAAGTCACCTGACCATCTTAGTCCGAATAACCTTCATTGTTTCCATCTTGGATTTTAATCAGCAGTTTTTCTTTTGTTGGAAATAATGAAGGTTACATTGTTATTCGGACTAAGATGGTCAGGTGACTTTTCCGCGCCAGGGCCTGTCTTTCACGTGGGCTACGTAGTCGACCAAATGTAGCGCTTATTATTGGTAGAAATATTATTAACAATGGTCAACTAATGATGATGTAACAATGTATGACGTTTCCGTTATCAGGCCTTCTGTCTAGGTGGTGTTGGCCTTTCTCGTTGGCCTCGGTTTACCAAGTTTTGACGTCACGACCAAATGATAAAACTGAGCTATTAAAATGTTATTTATGTATGAAAGAGAATTAAACAAAAAATTTTTATATTCCAATACGTGATTCTTGAAATTGTTTCTTTCATTTTTTATTAAATTTTAGCAAATTTAAAATTCATGCATAGGCCACATTGAAGTAATATTGTAATGAAAACACTTTGAGCATCTGGAGGAACACAAATAGAATGGAAGGGTTATAAAACGGTAATTTCATTATCTTTTTCGATACTTCTGGTTTATGCAAATACCCGCTGTGCAATCTTTGTAGAGTGAAGTTTGTTTAAATATGTTGTCGACTGACGTTTGTATTTTTGAGAGAAATTAACGTATCCTCCACGATCGGGTATTATTCGTTGATGCTCATCGCTAATGCAATCCACATCTGATAAATGTTATATTTTCCGACTACCGTCTCATCTCAAGAGTAAAGTTTCGAGCACATCAAAACCCGACTTCTTCCTGTTTTCTCCGAAATTATTCTGCTCGTTTCATTTTTCATATGTTATCTTTTATTTTTCATTGTCGTCATCATCACAAGAACGTCAAAACTCGGATTTCTTGAATCTCGGCCTTCTAGAAACTACCAGGCTTGAACATGACGTCAATAATGTATTGTTGAAGCACCAAGATTGTGACGTTGAACTTACTTTTGTAATATCACCACCAGTTTGACGTAACAATGTTTTATCTTTTCCATGTTCAGGCAACACCTCCTAGAAAGGTTCAGGTTGTGCTTGAATTCAAGTTTTCTGTCGCTATATTATTGTCTATAAAAAGAACTTCTTCGATTGTTTTAAAACTGAAAGATCAACAATTTTTCCATTTAAAACATACATTCATTTGCTTATGGAAAATACAAAATTCAGGATGTAGTTTATAAGTTATCAATTAACAAAGATGATGCAATTTAAACAACGCCGATCAAATTTGAGGTTCCCAAAAGACACGTTATTATTGTTATATAAATCTTGCCTTTTGAGAATGAAGGTATACCCGAAGCTAATTTTATACCTTCGAAATCCGTATCCGAATTTCATGTCTCAGATGTACTTTTGCGATAAGAGGTTTTTCCTTCATATACAGGCAATTTCACACCTCAGTTTATTCTTAATTTTTCACTACCGTATCAAATTATTCGACGAACTCGTTACTTTTGCGACACCTGTCCAAAGATTTTTAACCTCTTTTGCTTTAAGTACATGTAATAAGCTGCAATTGATAGCGTATTCACACTAAAAGACACTGCACTATTCGTTAACGTTGGTTTATGGAACATCTTTTCCCTATTGCATATTTAATGGCTTATGAACGTTTGTCCTGTAGAAATAGACGTATAGAGTGCAAAAGTTATTTATCAAACCGACAACATTAGAGCTGCGTTGACGAATGTGCGATCAATGGTCATCGATTGGACAATGTTCAAGTAAGTTAATTTGCTTAAAAGCTACAGTTTGACAAACAGCGGGTCGTTTACTCTGGACCACTCTGTATTCTTCCTGGAGCGTTTTTGTCTTAGCTATTTTAAGAACTAATTATTTCAACATTCACGTATACGCTTAAACATGTTCTCATTAACCTAAACAAAGCCTTTCTTGAACGGTAAGTGTTGCTGTTGTCTTTTAAACTTTACAAACTTTCTTTTCTGTTCTATATTCAGTTCTGTTAAATTTAAAGTACTGTTTGGTTGTTTTTCTGAATTAATAAAGATGGCGAGCGGATCCACTCGTTTCCTTTTAAACATTTCGAGTTAGGCGCAGTAACTCTTTCGTTCTATGGGGATCTCTTTCTGAATGAAATAAATATTGTTCCGAGTTTTATGAAATAACAAAAATGGAAACAATAAGTGCTGCATCCTTTTCTTCGAGAAATGTTTACATCTAATTTGCTCGCTTGTCGTTTCGCCGCTTCGGCCGTAACTTTTGTCTTCGTTCGTCGACGGAATCATTCTAATGGGACGAGACGAAGGGGAAATGAGGCGGCCGTTGACGGCATCCCCTTCTGCACCATACATCTGTATACGATTTAATGGCCATATGTTGTGTAGCGGAATAGGGTCATGGCAAAGGGGATGATGCTCTCTGAACCAAAAGTATTTAATTTTAAATTAATTTTCAGCTAATTTCCATAGTCTGCCATCACGTGCACAATGTAATTTCGAGTTTTGATGGGCATTTATTGATTGTTGTTCGTTTAAGCATACTTTTCAAAATATAAGTTTAAAATATGTTTTCTTTTCCTCGGATAACGCAAGTTTTAATCTTCTCTCACAATAATAACAGGTTCTTAAAGTAAACAAAAAAGTGCAATAATGCGTTGCAAAAGTGTGGATAAAATTATATTATATTACAGACGACTACAGCCAGCCAAATATCTTTTACAGCTGATATCAGTGTGGCTAACGAGCACATAAAAGTAAATCTCACAAGTGAACTGAAATGTCGCGCTGAAATAGATACAACTCAAATACAAAAGTTTAGCAATGAGATTAATTCTAATCTCTATTAAACACAAACTTCAAATTATACAGAAAAAAAGAAACATGATAATTTTATAGACATTATACTGATGAAGAATAACATTATTACTTCTCAATGCATTATTTACAACACTATTGACATGTTAGTTTGTTTGTTTTTTAATGTTTATCATTGTCACACGAAGACAAAAGTTTAGCAATGTTTAAATCTTGAGACAAAAGTTTAGCAATTTGTATCAAAAAAAGTTAACCATAAGTTTCTAACACCTTTATTTTTTGGAACTGCCTGTAGTCTACGTGGCATTGAATCAACCAGTTTTTACACTCCTCTGCTGAGATATCCACCCAGGCATTCATGAAGCTTCGTTTAGAGACTTCAGAGATGTTAAATGCGTCTTTCTTATCTTTTTTATTGTTCTCCAGATGGTTTCACTGCATTAAGATAAGGAGAATTCCCTGGCCATTCCAGAACACCAACATCGTGCTGCCACAGCCATTCCTTTGAAAATTTAGCTCTATGAGCTGGTGGTCCATCCTGTTGGTATACACAATCATTTTCAGGAAAATAGAACTGCATTGTCAGAATTAGATGATCATCCATGATTTCTGTATATTTCTTCACATTAACATTGCCATCAATTAGGCAAAGGCTTCCGAGTCCTTCAGCAGTAAGAGAGCCACAAACCAGGAACTGATTAAGGAAATTTAACAGTTCCTGAAATGCATCCAGAACATAACCCTTTATGTCACTTACGAATGACAGTTTCTTTACCATCATTGATTGCACAAAATCGACACTCATCAGAAAATATAACTTTTATCAATCCATTACATCCCTCTTCAGAACATTTTTCACCACTGGACACCTTTCTTTTTCATAGTGGGTGTGAGTATAATTTGTGCATCAAATCGTCCTTTATGCATCAAATCGTCCTTTTTGAAGAAACATATTTCTTAATTATTTTACACCATTCTCTTATGTTCCTTGCTATATGCTTAGGCATTCTGGTTATAAAATGTTTCAGCATAGTCAAATTGCGCTTTGTTGTTTTTTTGTGGACGTCCAGATCGTGTTGTACGTCAATAGTTCCTTCTCTGAATTTTGAGAGGGTCCGGGAAACACTGGCTGGGTTAATCTGCAATTGCTTGCAATGTCCCATTGATTCATTCCTTTCTTGGATAAATAAATGATTGCCTACTTAATCTGACGGGCCAGTTGTTTTGCCTTAAGCGTTCTGAGTCTTCATGCGTTCACTTAGGTACCAGTACCAGTTATGCTACTAAAAACCAACCCATCACCCTTTCAATAAATGTAAAATCTCATTAATATCCATGTGTTATTATAAAAAAACAGGATTTTACTCCCCACAAAACAGAAATTGTTAAACTTCTGTCTCAGGGTTTGCATATTGCTAAACTTTTGTCTCAGGGTGACAAGGATACATAATTGTTTTCCAGAAAAATTATTGTTTCAAAACCTGCTGCTAAAATGCATTGAGAAGTAACAATGTTATTCTTCATCAGTATAATGTTTATAAAATAATTATTTTTGTGTTTTTCTGTAAAACTTGAAGTTTATGTTTGAGAAAGATCAAAATTATTCTCATTACTAAACTTTTGTCTTGGAGTTGTATTATCAGGAAACCGTACATAAGCGGACGTTGTCGTTATGTTGGTAATTGTGCATTATGTTCGATGTTAGCAAGATCCTGAGAGCGCGAATTGTTCTTACCTATCTAGCAATCCGTGCAGCTTACAGTATCGAAAGTCATGGTAGCATACACTATCAAAGGTAAAATATCTGGTAAACATTGTAGTGATCGGAATCAAAGAATCTGTGTGTTATGGCGTCTAAGAAAACTGTTGCGAAAATGACAGCACGGTTGAGTCTCCATTATTATATAGCAGAAGAATGGAGTTACTTATTTGTTTTCTCATGTCCGCCTTTCTATCTATCCTACGTTTTTTGACGTAGAATGTCGAAATTCGGCGTGTGCTACTTCACCTTTTAGTTTGATTTCAATTGGCCCACTGGGGTTGGAGATACGGGGGTGGGAGTTAGAGGGGTTCATTTGTCTATATATTATGTAGGTATGTAAAGGAGTGAAATTCGATATGCCGATTCCTCTAGACAAGATCTAAAATACCATGAAGCCGTGCTAAATTCTCCCAGTGGGGTCAAATTAGTGAGGGTGGCGATCACGTGGTTATTTCTAAATACATTACATCGAGAAAACGAATTTTTGATTGAAAACAATGGAGGTTAAAAAGTGTGGATAAAAGGGTTAAAAATAGATGAACTTCCCCTACTTTTCTATGCTTTTCTCGGGGGATTAATTTCTTATTATAATTCCGTTTAAACAAAAAACTTTATAAGCAGAATATTCATGGCTGAACTGCAATCACCAAGCAGTGAGATTGCAATAAGGAGAAAATAATCAACAACAATCCTGGACTGCACAAATCCTCGACGGGCCATTTTCATATGATTCTCACCATCGGATGGCTTTAGTTGGGAATGCTTAGTCCTTCCTTAGAGAAGGTTACGACTTGTAAGATATAATTTCAACCAGTGGAGGCTTCATCATGATTAAAACTGACATGGCGAATTCAGCAAGCCGTTAGATGTGATTAGCAAGGATTAAAAACGAATTTTGAGCAATCAGAGCCACTCCAATGACGCAGGCATTGTTTCCCGTAGGAAAGGGATTTTTCGAAACTGGCAATGTCTAGTCTTGGTTTTGAGGATCATTGAGATGAAGTTAAAAACATCTGTGGCAAGCACAGTTACGAGACCTAAACATCATCCTGTTATCCTGGCCTGTTTTGAAATTAGAGTTAGGGCATGATACCTCCTCCTATATTTCTCAAATACGCTTCCAATGCCAGGCAAATCCAAGCTGTATTGCATACCAATGGTAGTCCGACACAATATAAAGTTTTCCGTTCTTTATGAGGTATATCCATTATTTTTTAACATTAGCATTTGATGATATTTTGACTACATTAGGCAAAAGTAAGTGCCTGTTTTTGCTGGACCGAATGCAAGTTAATGAAGGAAAAAAGGAAGTTCTGGCACACCGAAAGAAGTTCAGTTGGCTCTCAGATGAAGAGGAAATTGTTATAATATCACTGGATGTCCTCGAAAAACATTTTGAAGACTCAGTTTTAGCTAGGAAGGCAAGAAAGAACGAACAAATTAGCTTAGGGTCCAAAAAGTATAAAGCCGCTTGAATTTTAACAATATTCATTTAATGCCAAATCCGAATGAAAAAAATAACAATGAAATGACATTCATGACTGCTTATTTTTCATAGTTTCATAGAAAAATAAACAAAGTACAATGAAATTAATGTATATATCCAAAAAATATAAAGCCATCATGTTTTAATAATGAATGTACTTCCATTTTTCAACAAAACTTTAGATATACGATCAGGCAGTGTACAGGGGTGAAACAGAAAGGTTCATCACATTTCAAAAATCTATATTTTTTAAAGAAATGAAGATACAGAGATGGGCGACATATTGAAATGTTTGTAATAATAAGTTTTGTTTATACTTTAAGTGTTGGATGTGTCCTCCTCCTGTTACCTGGTACACATCTAGCCGATAATCAAATTCTTCCCATACCTGGTGAAGGACATCTGGAGTTGCTTCAGGAATGGCGGCTGTTATTCGAATTTTTAGCTCCTACAGATTTGCCGGAAAGGGGGCACAAAAACAGTCTTTTACGTATCCCCACAAGAAGTCACAAAGAGTGAGGTCTGGGGATCGAGGTGACCACTAAAAGGTTTCGTGTTGTGCGTTCACCATCTCATGTTACACCCTGCACAATATTTATTTATTTATTTATTTATTTTATTTAGTTTTAAGAAATATTAGCAAAAACAATAATGTCTCAAGGGGTCCGGTATGGTCATCGACCGACAAGTTGGATCCCTGGGACAATAATTATACAGTGGAGCCAAGAGCTTACATATAACAAACAATAATAAGCAAATTACATGTTAGGAATAGTTATTAAAGCATCATATTTTAACTCCGAGTTGCTTTAGGTAATGTTGGTTAGTAAGAACAACAAATAGCCAATACAAGTAATACAATTATAGAGATAAGGCGGAAAGGATCGCTATGTATTTGATCAACAGGTGTTCTGCTGAATATCAATTGTTGAAAATTGAAAACAATGAAAAAGCTACGTCATTTCAGATTGGAAACGTCACACGCGTTCGCGTTTACGTGTTGCTTAACCTCTCTAAAATTTAACATATTTAGTAACAATGACTCAATAGGAAATAAGAAAAGTCTAAAACAAGATATGAACGGGCACATTATTAAGCACTAAGATGTAACTCGTACTTATGTGATTATAGCTACAAAGATCAGTTCTTCCAGCACAAATAAAAGTAATATAAAATTAAAATTGAAATTAAATATACACTTAAACATAAAGTTAAATACCTAGAAGGTTTTTAAAGAAGATATGTCCCATTCTTCAATAATGGCAGTCACATTCTTCCACATTTGAGAACTGGCGTCCACCAGCATAAAGAGCACCAGCTAGACGTGCCCATATACGAGCAATTTTCCATCGGTTCAATCGGTTAATAGAGCTGGCCAATCCAAAACTGGAACCCCGTTTTGCAGGAACCGCTCATAGGTACTGTTTGCAATGTGTATAGGGGCAATTTTTATCATAGCACAAAAAATATAAAGCCACTTTAATTTTAACAATAATCAGTTTAATGCCTAATCCGAGTGAAAAAATAATCAATGACAATAATATGCCATTCATGACTGCTTATTTATCATTGTTTCATAGAAAAAACAAATAAAGAAAATTAAAGAAAAATTGAATTTGTTTTTCACCATTACTAATGTGATTCATGAAAAACATGAGCAAAGAATTCAAAGAAATGTCTCCCCATTTGTTCAGCAAAATGGCATAAGCAAGTCCTGTAACATTTTCTGATATTTGGTTGCTGTCATCCTTCCACTAATCATACACGGGTTTGATTTTAAGAGCCATCTTTCCATCTGGCGTTTGGAAAACAACTGTTCATCTGTCCTCACATCATGCCAGTAAACTTGGACCATCGAAGTTGAAATTTTTTTTTCATCACTAAATATGACTTTTTGCCATTGTGATTCCAAGACTTATTCATTCTTGCATATTCAACCCGTTTTGCCTTGTAAGCATCTTTCAAGGCAAGACATGATTTTTTCTTCTTTTATACTTCAGGAATTTTCTTTCATGAATCACATTAGTAATGGTGAAAAACAAATTCAATTTTTCTTTAATTTTCTTTATTTGTTTTTTCTATGAAACAATGATAAATAAGCAGTCATGAATGGCATATTATTGTCATTGATTATTTTTTCACTCGGATTAGGCATTACACTGATTATTGCTAAAATTCAAGTGGCTTTATATTTTTTGTGCTATGATAAAAATTGTTTATTTTTTGAATGATTTTTTTTGGAAATTATATTGATATTTACTTTATGTATTTCTGGATTTTTATTCACATCATGATGCCAGTTAAGGCAACTGATGTCATCAAATTGATCGCACTCGCAAGAGAACCCCACGAAGTTTTCGAAGGCACTTTTTTTTGCGCGCGAGTCCACTGTGGAAGCGATAGCGTTGCGCGGCAGCGGAGCACTCCAGAGTTCAACAAACATGGCGGTAAGAGGGGAAGCAAGATCGTTAGCGGTGGTCGCCAAAGAATTGCAGTTAGAGCACTGTAATTAAGCATAAAACTTTACAATTATTCGTCTCGAAATAATTTATAAGATGAGGTAAGCATCCATGAATACTATTTTTACTTAAAATTATGAAGCACCGCGATACATACCCCCTCACCAAGGCAACTATTATTCGACGTGGCACGTGAAGCCAGCCCCGTGACGGAAATTTTGCGAAGATTACCGATATAATTAATAAAATGTACTAATAAATTAAGGAAATGGTTTTTAATTACTATACACATTTGTTACTGGAAGGCAATTAGCTAACTGTAATAATCTATTTTTAAAAACTAAGTTTGTTTAGAAACTTGAGAATCCATTTGATTGTCGTCTGCTGTCTAAATCCGTTGATTTCATGTGAAGTGGATTCGTGCTTATTGCTGAGTAGTGGAAGAAAGAAGTTCCGTTAAGCGCATTAATACACACAGATCGTTTTAACAATGGAGTCCTAGTATAGCTATGTGTGCTCAAATTTTTTCGCGGTTTATTTTGAAAGAAACAAAATTTCGCACTTTATTTTGCAAGCACCTATAGTAGCTTCAGATGAATAACATATTTCAATTCGGTGGAAATCTCTGACGTACAATTGGGCCTAAACTTCATAGTAATGTATATCTTGCCTAGAGGAATCTGCATAACGAATTTCATTTCTTTACATGCATAAATATACCTAAACCTTTTGGTCCCCTCTAACTCCCACCCCCGAAACTCCGAATCCAGTGGGCCAATCAAAACCAAACTAAATAGTGATGGTGGACATGCCCATAGTAATCTACATTCCTAATTTCACTCTTCTACCTCAAAAAATGTAGAAATTATTTTAGGGGACGGACGGACATTATAAAACAATAACATCACTTGAACAATCGTGCGTCGACAAAGCGATTTCACATGCGCGCGCCGATGTCTATGATGCTTAAAAGATGAACAGAAAGTAACAATATACAGTATTCCTTCTTGACAAATCTATTATACTGGGCTAGAAAATTTTAAAAATTTCCTGCTTCCGAGATAAAAATAGTCATTTCTTAACCAATTCAATGTGTTGAACACGAATATAACTAAGAAAAAGCTGAATTGGCTGCGGTTTCTTAGTAATGTGTACGAAATTTTTTTAGAAAAATGTATATATGTAAATATTATAATACATGTTAAGAATACCTTAATCATTTTCGGACTTTCGTTTTTTTTTTAGCTTCTCGTTTGTAACCATCGTGAAGAACATGTCTGATGATTTTGTGGCCCCATAAAAGCGCCCTCTTTAATTTTGGATTCAACTGAGTCGGTTCGACATGTGGCATGTCTGAGTCGAGGGAATTTTTCATGTTGGTGCTTGAATTACCATGGCTTTTACCAAATTTTTTACAAGATCGAGGTTGATTTGTAAAACAGGAATGATGATTTGTGTAGTTCTGCCAGTGGTGGGCGTTGTACATTCATTTCTCCAGGCTTAAAATATACTACTATACAAATAACAATACGTCAATATCTTTGCAACCAGAGCCAATCAACTTTTTTCAACGTGATATTCGTGTTCAGCACGTTAAATTCATTCAAGATTGGTTACTTTCAACTAAGAAGCAATTTCATTGTTGCCCAGTGTTATTATATGACATGCCATTATCTTGGTATTCTTTACACTCACTGTTTTAGCACGTGAATTCGACTTAATGGGGTCCACGAAACATTTTGGAAAGTTGATACGGTGACAGCACTAATTTTGTCGGGATCAGAAGCAATTCCATGCTCAGAAACAATGTGACCGACCCATATGGTCCTCATTATTTAACATATGGTCTCATGGGACCGACCCATAAAATTTTCGGTGCTACCCTTCACACTTATCACCCAAAGAAGTTTATGAATGGCCATGCATGTTTGTCACAACGGCAGATTTATGAATGGAGTGTGAATTTCACAAATGGTGTGGCAACAGTATCAGACGCCCTTCGCCCGGGTCAGCGACAACGAGTTGTGTCGCCAGAGAATATTGCAAAAGTTGAAACCTTAGTGTTGGGAAATCGCCGAGTAATGATTGATGAAATTGCAGAATTGTTAGACATTAGTCATGGTTCAGCCCACCACATCATTTCAATGCGTTTCACACCTTCTCTGCTCAAAAATCGGATAACTGAACGCTGTTCTTCTTTGGTGCATGTTTGAAGTGTGACGGCCATCTTTAAACTGCTGCTGTCACGTTCTTTGCATGTCTCTACTTTACTGCCACCCACCGGATATTTCTACAACTCATTTTTAACGGATCTGCAGAATTACAACACTGTGGGGCGAAATTTGGAATTTTAATTATAATTTTGCGGTTTTCATTTGACTCACCCTCGTAGAATAATTTAAAAATTCAATTTCCCTACTAACACAAGCAGTTGTAATGTCTTACGAATCACAGGGCGCTCATGACCTATTTAAGGATGGAGAACTTGTGCTAAATTTAGATATGTATAACATATTAAATGCTGTGGCATTATAGGTCTGACAACAGTTACTCTTAGTTAAATAATTATCCTTCAAAAAAAAAAAACTATCAAAGTGTAAGTTATATCTAACAATTGGATTGATCAGCTAATCAATTCTAGCAGTATACAAGCTGATATAAAGTACGATTTTAAGTAGTAGATAGAGAATTTTCCACTCAAATCTTTACACAATTGAATAGTTTATTGTAGTTAGCAGCAATAGAAAATGCAAAGAAGAATAACATTATGCAAAACATTACATTTGTTATGATACATGTACACGTATAACACACCTACATTAAGTACATTATATATACAATACAGGGTTCTCCCCAGGCCCTTTTTAACGGGCGCGCCGCCCGGCTGATTTTGGCGTCCGCCCAGCTGAAGAATACACGAAAAACTGCACAACACTGCATAATATTTTATTGTTTTTGTTTTTAATTTTTGTCCGCCCAGTTATTTTAGCTTACCGCCCACCTGATAAAATTTTCTGGGGAGAACACTGCAATATGAAAGTATATACAATATTTACAACCTCACATGTATACAAACCGGAAAAAGGGCACAAATAAAAAGTCTCATTGATGCTGGAACAAAATTGTTTAGTCAATTTGTTCCTTATTTTAGGTCCAGTTAACCCACTTTAGTCGTTGATTCCGATAATTTTACAAATTTTTCCACATTTCTGCTCGCTCCTATGTGACTCCAATGATTCCAATGCTTCCTTTTGCCAGTGGCAAGATGGCTGCTTTGTAACTTCCGGTTTCTACTCAGTAAGTGGCGTTTTTCTATGGCCATGAGCGCTCTTTCCTTACTTACCTTCCTTACTCTGAGCTTATGAATATACAGGGCAAGTCAGAATGATGGACCGATTTCAGAAATTTTCTCTGTGAAATCTAATGAACTTATGGTTTTGTGAGACATGTGCTGCGAAAGGTAAACGTTCAAACTTTACTTCAAACACATCACATGACATCACATCACAAGTGTTCTATGTGAGCGCCTTGCGTAACCCGACACACATCAAGCCGATAGTTTGTTTCTTGCCAAACCTTTCGTAGAAATTCGCGGTCAGTATCAGTTGCTGACCCTTAACAGCGGTAGAAAGTGAAAACATGGCGTGGAAACTAAACTGTGAAAGTAAACCTTTCGAAGCACATGTTTCACATTACGATATGTTTATTTTGACTTGCCCTGTATTTTTGTGTAGTTTTTAATTATATTAATTTCTGATATAACTAACTATCTAAACTACACTAATTATATAATTCATTAGGCCATTCATTAATATATTTTTAATAGGTATTTAGGCCATTTACAGTAATTAAGAGAGACGCCCAAACATTCATGTACATCGACCTCAGAATGAGACCAACTTTTCTCTTTTTATCAACATTTATTAGTGGCATTTCACAAAGTAATTTAACTATACCGTACCGCATACAAAAAGAATTATATAGTTTTTTTTTCATTCCCCTCCTTTTTTCTTTAATAGTTTCACCCTTTAATTAACGAGCAGTTGATCAGTCCAATTAAAATTTGTGTAGCAAACGATCCGTTGAATTGAATTTATCTTCCTTCTCTTAATTAGTTATTAATATGCGCATTCGTAATGCAATTACTGAATGATATAAGCTAAAAAAAACGACTATAGAGTTAATCATTGATTAGAAGTAGCTACTTTATGTGAATCGAACTTCTGAAGATATTTTTTGGGACCATTAATTTATTTTAGTCTTTATAATTGATTCACCTTAAGTTGTATTATGTTCTAATAAACTAAAAGCTAACAAAAATTACTTTGCAATTTTTTCCTAAAATATTACTTCTTTCTGGTAATTGATTGAATATACCGTGACGTGAATCATAATTTATACTAATCTTGAAAATTCGTAAATGTCTAGCAATTTATCAGTGCTGATCATCTTGTATTTTAAGCTTCTCCCTAACATAATCTAATCTAACACCCCTAAAATATACTGTTAATTTACGGAGATATCCGAGATTATATAAGACTTGAAGCTTGGTACAAGCACAGTGAATATTATATCTTACTAAACTTTTAACAGGTGGTTATCAGCTTAAGAGAAAGGGCAGAATTTCGGAAAGCTTAAACTTTGAAACGCTCTACTGCAATATTGCTATTGTATCGAGACTGGACAAATGAAACAAGTGTCGTGACCCGACGATCTAGTGTGGAGCCCTACCTAGCATTCTCCCCCAGAGGTGATTTCGGCTGAAACGGTTGATCAGGACTACTCGGCGCGCTATTGTTCACACTTGATCAAAAATGGGATCAATAGAAAGGTTGAAAAACGACAATCCAGCGAATCTTATTGCGCAGTGAATTTCGAAGTAGATGCTCAACATACAACACATGTTAGCGTCGCTTTATCGCAATATTGAGTTAGGCTTGGGTTCTCTTTGTTCTTTGGGTTTAAAGTACACCCATACGTGTTGATCGTCTTCTCTGGCAGTAGTGTCATCTCTCTGCAAGACAATGCGATATGCCATATCGCCAGAATTATCCGTCAGCAGTTCGAAGAGGGTAACAAAGACTTCAAACTTGCCTTGGCCACCAAATCTGAACGCGATCAAAAATTTATGGGAACCCTTCGATCGATGATCAGACGAATGGATCCTTCACCAAGGAACCTAACATTGCAGTCTGCTTGGTCTTTATTGGTTGTATAAATCTTGTACATACAGGATTGGTATGTTTTGCTGAAGGATTATAGTATTCTTAGGTCATAATAATAATGTGACCATAAGCTGTAGTCAGTTCAACTTGCCATGTTCAACTTTAATTACGATTAACTTTTATAGAATAATACACTTCTAGACATAGAAAATCAACATTGAGGAGGTTTTGTTGAATCTATATATATACGTATACTAGAAGAGGTACCCGGCGTTGCCCGGGATAATTACACTTGCACAAACTTTTCCTTTCATTGTTAGTCATGAGATATATATTGTTGGTTCATGCAGTGTGTTTGTGAATTGCGTGCTGATACCATTGTTGATACCTATTGTTGTACCAACTTTGCCTTGCATTGTTGGTCATGAGATATTTCTCATTAATATGCCTTGCCATAACCATGAATATCGATTTTTTATCGATATTTATTATTTTTTCCGAAATCTGAGGTAGACAGTGACCTTCCTCATGCTTTAAAGGTCATGTATGCGAAATTTTATCAAGATCGGAATAAAACTGTAGATTTGTATAAAAAACGTACACACAGACCCACAGACCCACAGACAAACATCCTTCTTTATATATATAGATTGACTAGAAGAGGTACCTGGCGTTGCCCGGGTTAATTACACTTGCACAAACTTTTCCTTTCATTGTTAGTCATGAGATATTGATTGTTGGTTCATGCAGAGCGTTTGTGAATTGCGTGTTGATACCATTGTTGATACCTATTGTTGTACAAACTTTGCCTTGCATTGTTGGTCATGAGATGTTTCTTATTAAAATGCCTTGCCATAACCATGAATATCGATTTTTTATCGATATTTATTATTTTTCCGAAATCTGAGGTAGACAGTGACCTTCCTCCATGCTTTGAAGGTCATGTATGCGAAATTTTATCAAGATCGGGATAAAACTGTAGATTTGTATAAAAAACGTACAGACAGACAGACCCACCCACCCACAAACATCCTTCTTTATGTATATAGATAGATATAAAGGATGTTTGTTTGTGGTTGGGTGTGTGGTGTTGTTTCTTATACAAATCTACAGTTTTTTTCCGATCTTGATGAAATTTTGCATACCTGACCATCAAAGCATGAGGAAGGCCTGTCTTCCTCAGATTTCGAAAAAATAATAATTATCGATAATAAATCGATATTCATTATGATAGCAAGGCATATTAATGAGAAACATCTCATGACTAACAATGCAATGCAGAGTTTGTGCAACAATATTTATCAACAACGGTATCAACACGCAATTCACAAACATTCTGCACGGACCAAAAATATATATCTCATGATAAACAATGCAAGGCAAAGTTTGTGCAATAGAGATAAGTTTCAATGTGTAACAATGCATAGAATTCCTGTTGTTCAGGCTTTTCTTAGAATTGAGAGTTCTTAGTACTTTACAATTTCTTGAAAATTTTAAAAAATGATCATGAACTGGAGCTAATAGAAAGTTAGCAGACCATTGAGAAAGAGTGGAACGACGACCTAGGAAGCACTCCTTTAGCTCCGTGCTGTATTGAGCAAATGGTAACTGTGTAAATAGAAGAATTGGCGACAGCTTGACTACATAAAGTGATGAATGGCCAGGTTTTGCTTCAAGACATCGAGAGAAGAGTGGGAATTGCAACAACATCAAGTGTACATCTGATCAACGGGAGCTTCGTATACAATAGGAAATTGTAGAATTACTGAAAACCAATTTGAGTTATTATTTAACTTCATGAGGTACTTTTGTTTACCTACAACTGGATTTATCCCGGGCAACGCCGGGTGCCTTCGCTCGGGCGACAGTTTACGACTTAACCGATAACAAATCATAAATCAACTGGACTCTTCAAATCAACAAGCACACTGTAATGTGCTATTTAATAATCGTTTGACGGATACATGTTAATTTGTATCTATCGAAACGCCACCGAAGAAAAGAACGAGTGTTAGTCGGAGAAGACAAAAAGTTATCCGGGCGTTGGAAACATCTGAACAACGGGAGCTTCGTCTACAGCAGGAAATTGTAGAATATCTGAAAATTAATTTGAGTTATTATTTAACTTCTTGAATTATTTACCCACAAGTGTAACTATCCCGGGCAACGCCGGGTGCCTTTGCTAGTGTATATATATACAGGGTGTAAATTTTAAGTTGACAAAGCAGAATAACTCGAAAAATAAGCTTCACACGAAAAAATGCGTAGAATCCAAAGTTGATTATTTTCGAGGGGGCATCTGCTGGTGCTAAAATTAGCCCACCCCCCCCCGGCCCCTGGGGGTGGGGCGGGGGGCAACTTTAAAATTTCAAATGGGAACCCCTATTTTTTATTGCAGATTCAGGTCCTACATAAAAAACTACGTACATTTTGTCTGAAACATTTTTTTTTATTTTTGGTAGATGGCGCTGTAATTCAAGAAAATCCATTTTCTCATTTTTGCGTGGAAATAACTAATTTATTATTCATTTCGATTCCTACATTGTTTTAACTACAATGTAATTTGAAGACATTTCGTCAACAAACAAATAACGTAAACATTGGCATTTTTTTCAGAATGTTTACATTTTAAATTCTGATCTTTAGAAGAAAAGATTGTAATTTTTCAACTGTTTTTGTGAGTGTACAACGCCGTATTGCTTTTGAATTTACATTATGAATTATCTTTCTGTGGAAGAAAAAATTGAGATGGTGTACATTTATGGAGAAAGTGGGAGAAATTTTGATAATGCAGTCGCGCTTTATGCTCAGCGTTTTCCTGGCCAAACGCGATCACGGTCTTCTTTTGTTCGAGTTATTAAACAATTTACTGCGGAAGGTAGTGTGAACCAGAAAAAAAGAACCCGTGCAGCTACTGTTTGTGGAGAAAACAATCAAGTGTCAGTCCTAGCTGCTGTGGCTCATAATCCACATGCGAGCACAAGAGAAATATCAAGGCAATCAGGAATTTCACATATGAGTGTTTGGAAAATGCTGAAGCTCCACAAATTTCATCCATATCATGTATCTATGCATCAGGAACTACATGGCAATGACCACCAAAACCGTCTAACGTTTTGTCACTGGGCACTTCAGCAGATGCAAACAAACCAACATTTTTTTGCACGAGTTCTTTTCTCCGATGAGTCAACATTCACAAACCACGGGGAAGTTAATCGACATAACATGCATTACTGGAGTGAACAGAACCCACACTGGATTCGAGAAGTCAACCATCAGCGACCTTGGTCAATTAATGTTTGGTGTGGGATAATTGGCGATAAACTTATCGGTCCATATTTTATAGACGGTAATTTGAATGGCAACAAATATCGTAACCTACTTGAAAATGAACTACCAGATCTACTTGAAGACCTGAGTATTGAACTTCGACAACACATGTGGTTTCAACATGATGGTTGTCCAGCGCATTATTCATTAGTAGCGCGCGAAGTACTACATCGACTTTACCATGGTCGCTGGATCGGCAGGGAAGGTCCTGTGAATTGGCCAGCCAGATCGCCTGACCTTACATCGCCAGATTTTTTCTTATGGGGTTACCTCAAAGATATCGTTTATAAGGAAACGCCAACCACTCGCGAAAACATGATTCAAAGAATAAGAGATGCTTGCGCTGCAATTACACCAGACATGTTATCAAGATGTGTTCAGGAATTTACAAAACGAGTCAATAAATGCATCGAAGTTGGAGGTCATCAATTTGAACATTTAATTTCATAAAACGGCGAGATGCAAGGGATTTAAGGACAACAAGCAGGCCGAAAGTGAGAGGCGAGGGGACTCACTGGAAATACAAGCACCCCGAAATTCATTTACTTGCAAGTATTTGCAAATAAGAAAAAATAAAACGAAAACAATCGGTCCTTTTAAGGACCACCAAATCTTAAACGGGAATAACTTCATCTTTACACAGTCTTTTACTTTTTTACTCTGTTAGTTAATGAGTTCACTCGTTAGTACGTAGGATGTTCGGTTAGTTAGTTAGCTAATCAGTTGATTTGTTTGATAATTATAAAGTTGTGTGGCCTCATGACCACGAAACAAAACAAAATTATCCTAATCCGCGGCAAAAAATAATAAAATAATAACTTTGCGGCAAAATTTACGAAGTAAATAAGTATTTTTTATTTCTCCGTAACCATTTCCACGCAAAAATGAGAAAATGGATTTTCTTGAATTACAGCGCCATCTACCAAAAATAAAAAAAAATGTTTCAGACAAAATGTACGTAGTTTTTTATGTAGGACCTGAATCTGCAATAAAAAATAGGGGTTCCCATTTGAAATTTTAAAGTTGCCCCCCGCCCCACCCCCAGGGGCCGGGGGGGGTGGGCTAATTTTAGCACCAGCAGATGCCCCCTCGAAAATAATCAACTTTGGATTCTACGCATTTTTTCGTGTGAAGCTTATTTTTCGAGTTATTCTGCTTTGTCAACTTAAAATTTACACCCTGTATATATCTTGAATGTTTGTTTGTGGGTGTTTGTTTCTTATAGAAATCTAAAATGATGGCAATGTATATTTATAGAAGTGTCTCGCCAACAATATGCGCGGAACAAGAATATATCTCTTGATCAACAATTCAAGGCGAAGTTTGTGCAACAATAGGCCCGTCATATTTGCATCAACAATGGTATCAACACACAATTCACCAACAACATGTACGGACCAATAGTGCAAGCTAAGTTTAGTGCAATATAAATAAACCTTAACGGCAATTATTGAAATTACAGAGGCTTAAGGTTCTAAGGAAATCACACACAAATTTTAAACAATATGACTCACTCCAACAGAAGTAAAATATTTATCGTTTTCGTTTAGTAGGTTACACAGATAAGTAAGTAATGTCACTTCCGAAATAGTCACAATTCAAAGATTCGCGCTAACATGAGCGCACGAATTTAAATAACACGTGCTAGTCCAAAAGCACCTTTAAAGACAAAATCTGGGAAAGTTTAAATTGGCAGTTCTTAAAATTGAAAGAACAACAATAACACAAGTTATGATGAGTCACGACACTGTCCGAGAAAGTCTTAATTTAGTGAGCACTTAAACAATCACAATTCAAATGCGAGGCACTATACGTTTCCACTATTAACTAAATAAATAAGCAGAACAAAATATAAGACTCTTATAGCATTTAATAAATGAATCACACGTTTATAAGCGAACGAGGATAGGGGAATTACGAGTATGCTAGGGTACTCGTGTTGTTAAACCGGACAAAAGAGAAACCATAACTTTGCTGCAGATAAGCCCTTAGGCCGCCGGGCCATTCACCATTGACGACCATGCCAGCAGGCAGCTCTCGCTCATAAAAGTCATTAAATACCGCACTTAGAATTCGGGCATTGTGCCCCACAATTAAGGTGGTACTTACAAGGTGGGCTGGATAAGTTGATATCGACCTTCCGACGAATAGCGAAGTTTTTCCGACGCCTAAAACCGCACTCCTAACTGCGTCATTTACTTCTGGCCGTCGTTCCGCTAAAATCTCCGCCCGAGAAGCTCGCCTGCAAGGCTCTCCCGTCGGTGCTGGATCTGATGCATATCCCGGCGTCGTCTCTCCGCCTTCGCCGTTACTAAAGCTTTCGAGCCTGGGCTTGCTCGATATGGCATAAAGTTCACTCACTTCGTCCAGCCTCGTGTCGTGCTTTTTCCGTCCTTTCACCGGGAAGGCAACGTCTCTTTTTCTCCTTTTCCTTCTCCAACGAGGTTTCAAATTTACCGACCTCTCTCCCGCTCCGCATTCAGGTCTCCCATTGGTGGTTGCGTCACGATTGCGATGACGACACTCTTTGCGCTGTTCCGCCCCCGCCTTCGAGCGGTAGAAAACGCGAGTGCCAAAACATACGCGAGTGTTGCCGGAAGACGAACCTAGATTCGATTTCCGTGACAGTAATATTTTAATTCTAACTTTTGTATATACCTACATAAAGCAATATTTTTACTCTTAATTTTCTTATTTTCCTTTGATAAAAGATGGAATATTAAACTATTTAAATTTGAAAAGAAAATTTGGCAATTTCTTTTAAATAAAAGATAATCCGCATAAAATCGAACATAGACATCGGCTAATAATGTGTATCAGGGCTGGCAAAAAGTTTTCAATGAACGTACCGATTTGATAATCATACGTAATTATATATTATAATGACAGTAAATAAGAAATTTCAAAATAAAGAAATGTTGATGTTCCTGGCTAAATTCCTATTTCCTTAAATAAGAGGCTCTGAAGTATATTCATAAGTTGCAGTAACGTTAAGATGAAAAAAAGTAGAATTTAAAGAAGGATCACCAGAAAATGTGGATAATCTTTTAAAAAGAAATCTAGGAGAACTTCTAGATAGCTTGAATTTTAAGATTTATTATAGATACAGTATTCGAAATTTTTTTTAAAAATTCAAGTCAGTAAATTTCTCCATGCAGGATCATCTCTATCGTTGGTGTCATCCGATGCAAGTTCATTGTGCCACACCCGTTGAACACAATGAACTTGGACCTCTCGTACAGAATCTTTAATAATATTTTGTATCAATGCTAGCCTAATCGTAATTCTTTTGTCTTATAATAAAAGAGGAAGACAGCGCAGCGATAAGTACGTTGTTACTATAATAATCGATAAGCAAGGTGATTGTAATTGCAACCAATGTATTTTTATTATTTTCACCGAAAAACATCCAATGTAGACTTCAGGCATATTTTAACCTATTGCCAGGCCTTTTCGAGAAATCTATGTGACGTTGCCCAGATGTATTTCCGTGAGGTACATCTAGGTCTTGAAACACCATCTTACAATTGAAGATGGATACCGTACATACACAAGAATATAATTTACAGGCCGATTCTTAAGTAGCACTGCATACTTTTTTACATTGCACACATCTGAACTCTATTATAATTGAAGGAATAAGAATATCGTCGTTGTCAAACCAATATCTGCTATGTGCACTTTTTTGAGGTTTCAATATTTTGACCCTTGCAACGAGTTCAGAAACCAAACTTGCATATAAAAGAACTTCTATGTAGTTATAACCATTATACGACGAACCATGACCACTTTATAAAATATGCTATGTGCAGCAGCTAGAATATTGTCAAATAAAAACTGCTATGTGACGGTATTAAATTGTTACATTTCAATGCTAAAAAAGCAAATACTATTACGTTTAACATCAATAATTTCAATTTGAAATAGTTTTTAAAATTCGCCTTCATACAAAATTTTAGAGGAGAACTTTTTTCTTTTCAATATCTCAAAAGTTTACTTTTTGCACATAGCAGATATTGGTTTGACAACGACGATATTGTCAGAGCATATTAAAATATAATCTTAATTACAATGTAGAAAAGGAAAGGATAACAATCACAATATTCGATAGCTCACCTGGTTAGTAGAGCAACGAGATCGAAAGTCGTATTCCCTGGTTCGAGCCCAGGTCGCAAAATATTTCCTTTCTTTTTCTACTTCTAATTGTGATACGCTTGAAGAACTTAAGACACATTTGGCCAAAAAAAGATCTATTTTGATTAGAAACATACAAGGATATAATTAATTTTGAACATCAGTTTAATACATATATGATTAACTAATTTTACCAACCAGAATAAAGCTAGATTATCGGCCTTCTACTACCCAGGACAATCCAAATAAACCATTAAGGAATGACATAACCAAGTACCGAAAGGTTAAACTAAACCATTCGCGGAACTATATTTTTAAACCGTCCTATGTTAACATTGGAAGTTTCTAATGGACCATTATGATACCATTAAACCCCGTACCTTTGAAAAAATTTCAACTATCATTAATTTTACGTTACATTCATTCTTGACACATCATTCCAAGTTGTTTGATATATTACATGCCATATTTTAGCAGTGAAAGGTCCAATGAACCATAATGGTTCCACTAAACCAGGTTCCTTGAAACCAATTTGGACTATCATTAATTTTACGTCATATTCATTCATGACACATCATTCCAAGTCGTTTGATATATTACATGCCATATTTTAGCATTGAAAGTTCCAATGAACCATCATGGTTCCACTAAACCAGGTTCCTTGAAACCAATTTGGATTATCATTACTTTTACGTGATATTCATTTATGATACATCATCACAATTTGTTTGATATATTACATGCCATATCTTATCATTGAAAATTTTTGAAGGTGTCATAAAGGTACCATTAGTGCACGTGCCAATGTTTCGATTGCAACAATTTTCAAAATGGTTCATTTCCTGAACCATATTTATTGGCAGAAATAGTAATTTATATTCGCTTGTATCTCGTCATTAAGATTTGTTTGACATATTACTTAATATGTCTGTCCATTGAAAATTGCTAGGTGGGGTCGTGATGGTACCATTTGTGGACGTGCTAATGAACCGATTTAGATAAAATTTATGATTTTTTCATGGCATGTACCAAATTCATCGACTGACGAAAATAGTAATGAATAACCGCATCTATCTCGTCATTACGATTTGTTTGATATAATACTCAATATTTCTTCCCATTGAAAATTGCTGGGCGGGAAAATAGAGGTACCATTTGTGCACGTGCCAATGAACCGATTTAGATAATATTTGTAACTGGTTCGTGCCATGAACCATATTCATCGACTGACGAAAACAGATTTTGAAAATCTTTCATAACCTCGGAGGAGTTTGAGTTACAGACAGACAGACAGACAGACGGACAGACAGACAGACGGACAGACACGTTTCCCCACACTGATAGCATAAAGCACCTTTCGGTACTTAATAATGGTCATTAAGGCATGTAATGAAGATTTCCATCTCACCTCTGCGAATTGTAAAATAGAATTGAATTTGTAACAATACATAAAATTCGTCTTATTCGGGCTCTTCTTAAGCTTGTTGCACAAAAACCGACTTTTCTCCGTTTTGAAACTTTGTCCGTTTTTCTGGCTCTCAGAACTTTTTTGGAAGTTTTGAAAAAAAAACGTAGCTTTTTCCGAACCGTTTTACATTATCCGTTTTTTTTTTACAAGTCGACGACGCGAACTCTTATGTGATTGGTGGAATCGAGCATGACGTATACGGAACTGTTTGTGAGACTTGAGTTAAATCAACATGGCTCCTCTCGCATCTACTTCCTTTATTAACTTTTCTTTTAACAGTTTAAGCTGCTTGCCTTTCGAATTTTCCATTTTTTTTTTTTTTTTTTTTTTTGGAACGACAACGTGAAACTTTTGAGCTTATTTGTAATGGCGGCTTTGATCTGACTTCTGGCTTCGACGACGCCCACAATGCATAGCGCTCTCAGAATTCACCTGATTGGTGCGTTTTTTGGAAAAACGGAGAAAATTCCAACTCTGTTGGAAATCCAAAAGTCGGAAGAAAGTCGGTGAAAAGTCGGACAAAGTTCCAAAACGCAAAAAAGACGGCAAATGTAAAACGGTGTCAATTTCTGAAAAACGTGAAAAGTCGGAGAAAGTTCCAAAACGCGTAAAAAACGGAGAAAAGTCGGTTTTTGTGTAACAAGCGTTAGATCTTAACATTTTCATGAAAATCTTTAAAAATGAGCAGTAACTGGAGATAATGTAGAGTTAACAGACTATTGAGAAACTGAGCAAGTGGTGAGTGACCCAGTGGTCATCAATGATGCAAATGTGATGCAAACAGAAAAATTGGCGACTGCTAAACTACGCCAAGTGATAAATTGCCAAGTTCTGCTTCAAAACACCGAAAGTAGAGTGCGAATTGCAATAGCAACCTACCAAGTAGTGAATAACCCCTCTCAGATTGTAGGAATTGCAGGGCACAAAGACTCAAACTATCATGTACATCCATTGCCACCCAAGAAGAGAGTTGTATCGTCGAAGTTCACCACAGCAGGGCGAGCGTACATTCAAAGTAAACTTACGTGGCCAATAAATTATTTAGGTTTGCTGTGCCATAGTTGGGAAGGTCCATTCATTGGGAACATAAAAAAAATTTATTGCTTTTTCATTATGAATTTTTACTTTATTATTTTTAAACTTTTACATGTGTTCACTTTTACTGTATATTGCAAAATTTCATCAAAAAAGATCTCTAGCAACGTCCGGGATATCAGCTAATTATTATACAGGGTGTCCAAAAAGTCTGGTAACATGGCAGATATCTCAAACTGCTAAGTAGGCGAGATCTGATGAGTGTGGTTTATAGGTAATAGGGGAGTGGGGAATTCATTGCCGCACTCAAATTTGACTTTGACCCCCAAATTTAAGGTCATCCATTTGCTAACTCGAAAACTGTTAAAGATAGAGAAAAATTTCCGATTGTTACCCTCTAGAGCAACACCTCATTAGTCTAAAAACAATTTTTAATCACAGCCTTCCCCTTGAAAGATTTTGAGAAAATGGGCGAGAAAGAGCCACTCAAAGTCACCTTTGGCTGGCCAGGTTGGCTGAGGTTTCTAACACATTTGAATTGCAGTGAAGCACACCTCAACCAACCAGGCCAGCCCAGCCTGACCTTGAGTGACTCTTCCTCGCCCAGTTTTTCAAAATCTTTCAAGTGGAAGGATGTGATTAAAAATTGTTTTTAAACTAATGTGGTGTTGCTCTACACGGTAGCAATTGGAAATTTTTACCTCTTTAAAAGTTTTCGAGTTAGCAAATGGATGACCTTAAATTTGGGGGTCAAAGTCAAATCTGAGTGCGGTAATGAATTCCCCACCCCCTATTACTATAAACCTAAGAGCTTTGAGATATCTGCCGTGTTACCAGACTTTTTGGACACCCTGTATAATGAAATTCCAGGTTTTGCTTAACACTTTGTTTTTTGAAATTTGAAATTTTAAACTATCCAATAAGGAAGCGTTATTGTCATCTCCTTTGTTAGAATTGTTGTATAGTAAAAAATTGTCTTGATTGTCTTTTAAATGACAAAAAAAAAATGAAAAAATTCCCTCACTGATGTGTTGTAGATATTGTAAATACATAGGTTTTTAAATTCTGTGCGAATGTCATTCGCATTGGTTAAACTAGTAATACACAGCGTGAATCAAAAGTCCACACTCACCTTTTTGACTCACCCTTATAGAAAATTATCTTCAAAATCAAAGCTTTTACTTTCGCTTTGCTGTCAATTTTATAGAAGCGTAATGTCACGTGGATTAAGCAGAGTCAGAGACAAGAGGAGGGAACGATATAATTAGGATTGGAAAAAATATTTTATTAACTTTAAAAATATTTTTTTGAACGATTGAAAATAATTGATTTCAAAGTTCTTGAAATACAATTTAAATAAAGATTTGCAGTGGAAGATGATTTATCTTTTTTTTTCTTGTTCAAAGTTCGAATGGGTACACATGCAGTCCAGGTAAGTAAACAATTAGTTTTGGTTACAGACGGAAATCACGATCGGTTGAATACAGTTCCGTAAAGTCTTTATCAGATGACGTAGTCGGGTAATGACGTATACACGTAGTCTTGAATGATTAAAGATCGGATGTTACTCTGTGGATGGGTCCCTTGCCTCCAGTTATCAAGTCCCCGACTTGGCAAGACGAGCAAGGGTCGAATTCGGGCTGATCGCTGAATCCGAGTCTTGAAACGACGGACGCTCGTTGACCTCGTAGATGAGATCAATGATACGTAAGGGATGCTGTATCAACTGATCATCTGTAGCTTCGTGCTCATCTACATTTAAGCCTCTAAAATTATTATGCGTGTTCTTCCTCATCGAGGTATTCGAGGTACTCGATGAGGAAGAACACGCATAATAATTTTAGAGGCTTAAATATAGATGAGCACGAAGCTACAGATGATCAGTTGATATGAGATAGTACCACCTAATCGCTGACACCGTTGCCACTGAAGCTAGCCTTCACTACAGCACAAGGGATATAGATCACTTTGTATGAACAGTAATATCGCACATTCTACTCAAAATGATATCACTATCGGATACTGATTTGCACTTATGATTTCATAGACACACATATGAATAACCATAGCTTAAGCACCGACTTCGACTAAAATAGCAAACACACGTAAGACCCACATCACAGTAATATTGTAGAACGATTGGCACTGAACATACATCAACACAATATCGGCTGCCCTGTTATATCGTAGACAATCGCCCGTAGCGCTAACATATATCAATAACTTTATAACCCACATTCAATTCCATCATCATCACTGTACCACGTTTTTCGCCGTCGTATGGAGAACACTCCTTGTCGAATCCTTGGAGAAGTATATCTATGGGGCCCGTACGAAATTATTACTCCATTCCTCGTCCACCTCCTGTCTTCCGAGAGCTGCCTGACGTTGTCGGAGAAGTAGCCTTTCCGCTCGGTCGCGTGCCTCGCCGACCTTTCTCTCCTTTTCCCCGTCGACTTCGCTGTCGCAGTGGGAATTGCCTGGCTCCGTTGACAAACGCTTCTGCTTAGCGTTTACGTCCTCCTGCGCTCGGTTATGGTGGCTAGCGCACCGGCCTTTAATATTCATGGAGACGAAATCGGCTCGGTCGCCCCGTACGTCCTTTCTCCTCCGTTTCCAAACTCGTTCTCCCCGAGCTCCTCTCGTGTCCTCACGAGAACTTTTTGGGATGACGTAATTCTTGTCATCGGCGTCATCCTCGTCACCGATGTTTCCACTTGATCGTCTCGCATGCTGCGAAAATCCACGTGACACGTAACTTTGAAAATAATTCGTTATTATAATAGTAGCTATCGCTTCGTTGGGTAGTGTATGGTATAGATGTGATATGATAAACAAAGCACATAAGATTTTTTATATTAAGTACATCGAGTCTTATACACAAAAATAATCGCGATATCATGCTCAGTAAGGTCTCGTTTTTGTTTGAGTGTCTTCAGATTCGATAGCTATTTTTTTTATTGTTCGTACAGAGTACACTTTGATCACAAGACGATATATTACCGAATGCTTTAATCTGTATTTGGTGCCCAATGCCATGTTTTAACAAGAGAATACGCGGTCTCATGATGTAATGTCGGCAGAGAGAGTCTACAAGGTGTCTAGGTACAGTTTGGCCAATACTATCTAACTTGTAAGTTTTCTTCAGTAGATAGCTTAAGGAGCGTTTATTGGTCATTATTTTACATACTCTGCAAAATGCCTTCGATAAGCCAATAGCCTTCTTTCTAGATTTTGTAATTTTTTTGTCGAATAATGAGTATATTTGTTAGTAATATCAAGTTTAAATGTAATTTTTAAAATACGTATCTGCTCTATATAAGATAAAATGTTAACATTATTTCAAAATAATTGCTTAAATATACAAAATCATTAGATTAAAAAAAAAATAGGCACATTTCTTTATAATGGTGCTGTTCGTTAACATTTCTTCCGTTTTCATTGGTTTATGAGTGAATATTTTATATACGGGTTTAAAAAAGACAAAGAATATTTTTTCTAAATTCTCTGGTGACAAACATGTTTTCAAAAGTTATTCTTTTTCCGTCTGTTTTGTGTTGTGTAAAAAGTTAAAGACAACATGAAAAAAAGATTTCTAGATTAATTTCTCTCTTGAGGTTTACCATAATTATCCGCTTTTGCTTGATCTCGCCTCAATTCCTACACGTAATTAAGAGAACCTCATTTTGGATTTTACCATTTCCGTTACAATAAAAAAATATATTTTTTACATAGATTGTACGAAGAATTTTTTTTTTTTTTACCTTCAGTTTAAAAAATCGCCGACACAAAAATTATATGAAAATGTTTGTGAAGTAGAAACTTCCAACCGAGCTTTCTAAATATTGTGGAAAAATAGTATATGAAAATGAATTGGGGAGATTATAAAGGTATATTAAGTCTGCCAATTTTCATAATTTTTATGGTGCCAGAAACGAAGAGACTAGAATCTCAAATGGACAAGTTAGTTTTACATTTTATTTCCCTTATTTGTTCCTTGTAATGGGTTTTGAAGTTGCATATGGTGTATCCAATGTAAACTTCTTCGTTTGAATAGTACAAAAGTATGGAGATTTTTGAAAACTATGAAAACTTCATCTGAAATAACTGTTTTTAAAATTATAAAGAGCTTTTTGCACGAAGATTTATTTGGTTTATTCTCTATACAGAAAACGTTTTATGTGTATCAAGCAATTTCTTTCAACAAAAATATATAGAAAAACAAGTAGGACTGAAGCCAAAAGTTCGGAGATTTATCCATGCTGAGGCATAAGTTTGGTGATTTTGTTTTAATACTTTATCTGACCACCTTTGACGTGCACATGTTGACTAATAGACTCTATTAGATACTTACAGCCATTTCTTGATATGTTCGACAAAGTTTTGAGGAAATCTCGCTTTGTTTTTACGTGTCGCAACCTCTCGCTTCGTTTTCTCCAAATTGATTTTATTGGATTAAGATCAGGGCTATTTCCTGGACACCTCAGGAGGTGAATGTGTTCTTCGAACCAGTTTAGTGTCACTTTTGCTCTTTGACAGGGTACTCCGTCTGGTTGCTATATAAATCACCAACAGGGAAGTAAGAAGCAGCATTTGGTATCTGATGATCGGCCATTATTTCAGTATAAGAGGACCCGTTGAAAACAAACTTCAGTCCCGTAAGCAGTGGCTGTTCCATAAACGATGATGCGTGGATAGAAGGATGACACTTTTCTTTTTTCTTTCACACAACTTTTTGTGTTTTTGTTTATCATCATCAAAAGGAAAGAAAGACAAATTTGAACGAGAGAGTGAGAGACTGCTCTCTATTCTTAATAACGAAAAATGAAATCCCACGTAGATATTTTACCGTTTGAACTTTTTCGTTGACATAAATAGCATTTGGATATACAGAAATTTAAAGCTGTCTTTAAAAAAATTTTACTTCATTAATTCGTATCATTCTTAGACGGAGAATTTACTTCCTTTTTTACTGGGAAATGCAGATTGAAATGTAAATTTTAAGTATTCAGGCTGTCGGTTTTAATGTAATTTATGGAGAGTGTAGAAAATTAAAATGGAAGATTAGAAATGATAAATATTGTCAAGAGTACAATATTTCAGTCGTAAAGTACAGTTTATCTAATTTGAAAGCAGCTTTGAAAGCAATTTTTTGCACATTAATCCTTACTTTCCAGTTACCTAGTTCTAAAAAGTCTAAACTCTGTCTCCTAGATTCTAATTATTATTTATTTCATTTAATTTGGATTTTATAAAGTGACTCTACCTTGTGTTTAAATTATTTTTTATTAAGTTCTGTAGTTTTTCAACAGTCTGCCCATGAGGGAAAAACTGAGAGTATCTAATTTAGGGCCAGTTAATTATCTACTTTCTCAGCTGAGACTTCTCAACGGAGTATTCAGCAACAATACTGGGATATTGCTGTAAACAAGTGCTTCTCATCTCAACAATACAGGTTTTGTTGCAAAAACTTTTCTTTCTGTTGAACAGACGATATGAGGGTTTAGACAGTTTCAATTTTTTTCATTAATTGCCCGCATTCTGGTTGTAAGATTTGTTTAAATCAATTTAAAAAAAAAGAAATAAAACATCAATTTTATACATACTTTTGCTTTGCAGTTTAGTTGGTCCACCTGTCAACAACCTTTTGTATGCCTTCAGAAAACATGTATTAGACTGAGCCGGCGAGCCAGGAATGCACCGCTGTCTTAGCCTGTAAATCTTCGTCCTCGTACTGCTTCTTTTTAGAGAACCGAACAGATAGAGGCAAGATCGGAACTATAAGGATCATGCTCGAACAGTTCAAAATGATATTCCTGCAGTATCCCTAATCTCTCCTTTGCTCTCAGGTTCATAGTGAGATCCACATTTCGTGACCAGTAACGATTTTGTTTAAGAAGATTTTGTCCTCGCAGAATACGGTCCAAATTTCGTTTAGAAATGTCCAAACGCTTCTTTGCTGCTCTTCCGCGAGTTGTTTCGGTACATATGTCGCACACATTGTGAAACCTAAGGCTGTCGTGGATTATCCTTTAGGCAGAGATATGGAAAGTTTGAAGCCGATTTGCCACGTCTTCAATTGCCATTAGTCTATTCGCCAGAATCAGGTCCCGTGCATGCTCAACGTTGTCATCACGTGTGGGACATTGACTCGCGTCCGTCTTTTTCATTTTGGATGACACTTGTCTCTCTTGGAAGATTCTTAAACTTCTCGATCCAAGAGAAGCTTCTTCGCGGCAAAGCACTTTCTCCATAATGTTCAGTCTTCATTGAAGACCGGCCCTAGCACACCTTCAGATCATAAAAAAGAATCACCGGAAGCTATAAACCACAAGTGGGCAGATATTATTTTAACATGGTGACAACTGAACTAACATAAGGTGTTCCAGCTTGCTTAGTGACGGAAGGTACAGTCCATGATGGAAAACGCAAGAAGACCGTGAGGTTCGCGGAATTTAAAGTATAGTCAGAGTGCGGATAATTTTTGACTGGACCTCATAGTTTCTATTACGGATGTAATATTTCATTGTTCTTAAAAACTTGTTTGAATGACGAAACCATTACAGCTCATCGGAAAGAATCTTACTCGCGATCAAGTATGGCATTTAAGATTTTACAGTTAGAAAAATTTTCTTAAAAAATATGCTATTCTCTCTTTATAAGCAATATAGAAAATAATGGAGTTAAGAGATGACACCTTAAATTTACACCTATTAAAATTTGACAGTTATGAACGTAGGTGTGAATTTGACAGCAAGTAGGTTGTCGTAAGTAGGTTGATAGCCGTGGCGAACATCATCAATTCCACACGTGAATATGCTTATAAAAACATTCACAGAGGCATCTTGCAAACTTGTTTTCGTATCATTCTTTATATTGGATTAATTGTATATTTAAAACTTCAGTTAGCCTGAGCAAATTCGTAAAATGGCCTGAAGAATTTTGTTTCACAAAAGAATTTAGTTGACCATACGCTGAAATTCAGCAATTTCCTGAATTTCTAACTAACCAGATTTCATATATTGCCATGTTTGCTTCAACCGTTAGCAGTCTCTATAATGAACAATGAGTCAAATTAATTTTAATTTAATTTAAAATTTAAACAAATACTTATTTCTTCTAAGTAAAAATACTCGAAATCTAACTTAAATACGTTAAACTTGGCTACGTAATGAGGAGCGAAAATCATTTGCTTAATAAATTAGTTCCGAACAATCGTAGTGATAACGATTCTATTAAAATTGAGGCGTAAGCCTAATTTGAATCTAATTTGAAAAGGTGACTTTTACCCAATAAAAAATGAAAGATTTCCTTAGAATACAGAACAAGTGCGTTTTTTGGCGCTTCGTTGTCGTTGAAGAGAAATCTGTTCGATGCGGGTGTTGAATAATTTGCCATAGACGGCAAGTTAGCAGCTCCACAATATATGAAAAATTGTAAATTAGAAAGAGGAGACTTCCAGTACTGTTGCATTGAAATCACATATCTATAATGTACTTCTATGAGCGCCTTTTAAAATCGAGTTCCCATAACAATAATATCCGTTTACCATTTTTGCCAAGACTGTCAACTATCGCATTCATTTAAACAACGTATCATTTAACAATCCGTCAGTTATTTATGTATACAATTTGGATTCAGTGATTTTATTACCATACTCACTTGTATGCATTAACTTAAAATGGAAATAATATCATAAACCAGATTTCGCAAAATATTAAAATTGAATAAAAATTGAATAAAAAAATAAAAAATAAGTTACAGTCGAATTATTTTTTAAATAATTTTTAAATTGTATCTAAAAGACCTGAATATGTTAAAAGTCACGTACATTTTTAAAGTGCTCTTGAAGGTAAATTAAGGTTGAAGATGGGCTGGTTAACCCTTTCGAGAACTGAAGAAAGTCATCTAAAGTGGAACTTCTCAGTTGATTGATTGACGGAGAGCCCTCTATAAAAGTCGATCCTTTTCATTTCGTTACATGGAGCTAAGCGAAATTATCCAATTTAGGACTAACGTATTCAGGTGATTGTAATAAATGGGACTTTAAACCGATCTTTATGGGCAAATAGATCTCTCAAGGACCATTGCTTCCTCGAGTTTTGAAGTTTTCAAACGTGGAGTGGAACAACTGATCTCGTAATTTTTAACTTTGACGATTGGCTTATTACAAAGGGGGCCATTATGTTCTTTCAAGGGCAAAAGTGACTTAATACATTTGATAATTAACTGATGAGAAATAGCCGATGATAATTTATACTGATGCGAAGATAATTTGGAAACTTTTTCAATTCTGAATGGTCTTAATGTTTATTTAACGTAATAAATTAAACCATTGAACAGTTTGGCTTGTTAATGTGTTGATGATGCACTAGTTTTAAAGTTTTTCTTTAACTCTTTGATTTGTTTCCTTAGGAATTTTTTTACTTCCTATTTTTTCTTTCGTTTCTTTGTTCATTTATCTCGGTTTCTTTAAACTTCTTCGGCGTAATGCTGATACAGTAAGAGATGATCTTCCTAGCAAGGGAGGCGTTTAATGATTTGGAAAAGCAGCTGGACGAAGAAATTGGCTGGAAAAATCTAGCAATGAAGCGAAATCAGGTAATAGACGTTGCTGAAGTTCCACCGTCAACCTTAGTAGGAATTGTGGATAGAAGAGGGGATAGGGGACGGGTAAAAAAAAAAGAAAAGAAGGAAAGGCATGATGGGGGTGGAAGGAAAAAGGCAATGGGAATAGACGTTCCCACATTACAAGAGAGTGTATCCACGTAATTAAGAGATGCTATCCATTGCAATCATCTGTTTGATTCGAGACTGCCGTACTATCTTATTACGTTAATTGCCTTCAATCTATATAAATGCAATTGAATGCTTCTCCTGGCGACAGAGAAGGCTTAGAATTGTCTCCAAGAACACCAGAAGAGGTACAGAGCAAAAGAAGCTCACATAAAAGCACCCGGCAATCAATTTAAACTTTTTCCCTAACTTCTAAACATTTTTAATCCTTCATCAGAGAGTTATGTCTTCTTAAATTATATTGCGTATTATAAAGCCAGGCTGATTAAAAATATAAGATGAAGCCTAACAATTAATTTTTGAAGCGAGTGCTTAGGAAGTCTTTCTAATTGGGTATAGAAAAAAACATCAGCCATCTGAAATGAATGAATGTGCCTTTTGCTTTAAATAATCTTTGGGCCAAGTTTTCTGGGTCTTTCAAAGGCCAGGCTTCATCGATCGTCCCTCGGCTTAGCAAAATAACATGTTCAAGCCGCTGCTTAATTTTCCATTGGAGGGAAGGGTTCAAATGTATGTTTTTTTCCAGGATTTCAAGAACCTTTTAAAATAATGCTCATATTCAAACTCATATTTCACAGAATTACAAGTATTACATTGTAGTATTTTATTTATTTTTGATAAATAAATCTGATCATAAAATTTCTATAAAATTTGTTTATGTATAAGATTGATTTAAAATGTTGCTTTCCTTTGAAGATCCTATTACAAATTATATGCAAACATTTTTTAAAGCATTTATTAATGTAATCCATTCATCATCATATTTCCTACAGCTCATAAAACATATTTAAAAAAAATCCCCTGGACAAAGATTTATTTCTTACTAATAAAAACTTTAATTAAAATTTATTAAAATAAAAAAATATTTACTGGTACTTTGTGTACTGCTACACAAATCCAGGGAAATAATGAAAATACTGAATTTTATATTAAAAAACGCCAGAAAATTTTTTTCTTTCTATATATATAAAGAAGGATGTTTGTTTGTGGGTTTGTTCGAATTTTATACAAATCTGCAGTTTTATTCCGATCTTGATAAAATGTCGATCTTCAAAGCATGAAGGTCACTGTCTACCTCAGATTTCGAAAAAAAAATTATTGATAAAAAATTGATATTCATGGTCATGGCAGGGCATATTAATGAGAAATATCTCATGACCAATAATGCAAGACAAAGTTTTTGCAACAATAAGTATCAACACGCAATTCATAAACACTCTGCATGGACCAACAATATATATTTCATGACCAACAATGCAAATAAAAGTTTGTGCAACAATAGGTATCAACAATGGTGTCAACACGCAATGCACCAACACTATGCAAGGATCAACAATATATATCTCATGACCAATAATACAAGGCAAAGTTTGTGCAATATAGAATTCAATTCATAAAGTTCCTGTTATTCAGGCTTTTCTTAGAAAAGAGAATTCTTAGTACTTAATAATTTCTTGAAAATCTTTACAAATGATCAGTAACTGGAGATAATGAAGAGTTAGCAGACTATTGAGAAAGAGTGGAAAGACGATAGAGGAAGCACTCCATTAGCTCCGTGCTGTATTGAGCAAATGGTAAGCAAGTAAATAGAAGAATCGGCGACCGCTAGACTACACAAAGTGATGAATGGCCAATTTTTGCTTCAAGACATCGAAAGAAGAAAGGAAATTGCAACAACATCAAGTGTACATCTAAAGTAAGATATTCCAATTCTAGAAAAAAAATAGCCTGTGTTTCTATTTTTACATGGAAAATTATTAAAAAATAAAAACAACAATGTTTTTGAATTTTTTTAATCGGTGAACATATTTTTTTTCAAAATTCGATTACAAGGTGAGGCAGAATAGTTACCAAGGTGTTTTTTTTAATAAACCTTAAGTTATGGCCCTAAAATAGTAATAAATAAAAACAATGGGTTTTTACCTGCCTTTTGGTTTTTATTATATTTATAGGTTCCCCCTATTAAATTGTCGGAACTTAGCACAAATTCATACATGTTCATGTGATGATCACTGATTAAATAGTGAATAGAAACTGGAGTTGATACTCCAAACATCAGGAAATGATATTACTTGAAAAAAATGGAAAGAAAAATTCTGCCGTGGGTTCGAACCAAGAACCTCGAGTGTCATATGCTCGACGCCTCTACCAATTGGGTTATCTATCGCAGACACACATACAGCCAAGCTGTCAATATGTCTCTTAACGACAACCAAGTTGTCATAGTGGGTAGCCCAATGGGAGGCGGGCACCTGGCTCACAGATCGAGAATTTCTCATATCCAACCATCAGAAAGTTTAATGAACGCACAGAATAAATAGTGAATAGAAACTGGAGCTGATACTGCAAACATCAGGTAATGATATTATTGAAAAATGGAAAGAAAAATTGGTAGAGGCGACGAACATATGATACTTCGAAGTACTGGTTAGAACCCAGGTCGCAGAATTTTTCTTTCCATTTTTTCAAGTAATATCATTTCCTCATGTTTGGAGTATCAGCTCCAGTTTCTATTCATTATTTAACCAGTAATCATCATATGAACATGTATGAATTTGTGCTAAGTTCTGACAATTTAATAGGGAGGGGGGGGGGGCTATAAATGTAATAAAAACCAAAAGGTAGGCAAGTCCCATTATTTTTATTTATTACTATTTTAGGCCATAACTTAAGGTTTATTTTAAAAAAACACTTTGATAACTATTCTGCCTCATCTTGTAATCGAATTTTGAAAAAAATATGTTCACCGATTAAAAAAAATTCAAAAACATTGTAGTTTTAATTTTTTAATAATTTTACATGTAAATATAGAAACACAGGCTATTTTTTCTAGAATTGGAATATCTTACACAACACAGAAAAAAAATGGTATTGATATCTTCATTTTTGACTGAGTTATGATTTTTTTATAACAAGCGCCACGGACACCGCGGAGCTGCGCAAATATATAAAACGCGAAATTTACTTTGACACCCTATATCTCCGAAAGTATTTAATATACGCCAAAATAATTTGGCATAGTTTCATAACTTGGTAATAGCAACATGTAAAAAGAAATTGTCAAAATCTGAAGAGGTTGGTGACATGGCCTGGGTGAACTGATATGGAATGACCCGCAAATGATGGCACAAGACAAACACGTTGTAGTTCTTTGGCAAGGATTTGTTTTTTGTTTTGTCAAGGAACACCTGTTACAAGCATTGAAGATCTGGCAGCTCGCATCGCAGTTGTTTCAGACGACATCAGAGAAGTGCCCGGAATCTTTGGCCGCATACGGGAGTTCATGTTGCGGCGATACCCTCCATGTGAGGACATGGCTGGCTCATATTTTGAGCATCTTTTGTAAAGCTTCAGTAGATTCGCAGTTCCATAATAAACGTGTGAGCAATGGATTCCATACTTAGTGTTTTCATGTGCACTCTTGATTACTGCTCCCCCGCTAACGTTACCTTGGCAATGGTTGAGTTCCGACCCCTCATGTATTAACAGAATCTGTTCACCTTCATGCCTCCTATCTGTGTGTGAAGTTTGGATTATACCTTTTGAAACACCCTGTATATTTAATACTGGAAAACAGAAGTCAGAAGTGCATGTAGCTAAACACAGTGGCTAATTGTACGTCTTCAAAGAAGAACAAATGGATTACCGCCAACGCAGACTAGCATTTCATGACTTTGAGCCATATTTATTCATACAGGGTGTCAATTATTGAGCTATATGGTAAAAAACTTGATAACTTTTGAAAAATTAGCGACATTCAGTTAAAATTTGACGGTTGAATGCAGAAGGGTTGCCTGGTCCGACGAGTCACGGCTTCAGCTGTATCGGGCCGACGGTCGTGTCCGTGTTTAGCGCAGGTAAGATACATTCTACCCAGGTACACAAGCCTTTAACCCTGTCCATGAAACGAGTTTGGCACCGTTTTTCTCCCACGTGACAGAGGGCGCTGTGGTGCCATGTAGGTAGAACTTACTGTGTATTTACATTGGGGAGTATGCTATTTTAATGTTTTACTCTTGTATTTTCTTTATTATTTTTTTTATTTTACTGCATTTTTTTTAAATAAGTGCTGTCTAAACATATATACAGAATCAAGCGACAATTCAAACATTTTATTTTCTATAATTTTGACAATTTTCGGTGGCTTTTTTGTTTTTCAATGTGTTTGTTTCCTCTGTTTATAGATGTAATATAAAATGCATTCTTACGGTAACGTAGAATTTTGTCACAAATTTTAAGATGTCAATTTGGTGGGTGTTGCATCCAATAGGGAATTTGGAAACCTTATTATTGATTTCTTCCAAAACGAGCAACAATGAAATTATTGATTTGCTATTTATTTAAGCTTTATCATAATATCACTTACTCTTCTAAATTTCTTAATTATCCCCAATTACGCGTACCTAAGCTAAATTCCCGAAACAATGAAATTTTTTATTTACCTTTACTAAAGAAAACAATTGTTAATAATTTACCCTTCTATAGAATGTTTAAATTATGTAATATTATATCCAATCTGATTGATATCAATGCAATGAATTATAACCATTTCAAAAAAATTGTTATAGAAAATATTTCACTCATTCTGTAATTCTTAATTATTTTTCTTTGATTACAATTTTTTTTCATATTAATATTTTCATTTTTTTATTATCTATAAATTTATTGTACTTTAATTTCTTTCTTTCAATGTAATTGTTCAGCTGTAAGCTGTTACTGGGCACTCAGCCTGTTGCTTACAATTTTAAATAAATAAATAAATAAATAAATAAATAAATAAATAAAATAAATAAACACCAAATCCCCATAAATTGGGCTGCACTTCAAAACATTCCCCATGCATCTTTCTATTGCCAGTAATTGATGATACAGCAATAGTACATGATTTTTGGCTCTAAAAGTGAACCAAACTATGAAGGAATACTCGTGTTGAAGTGGAAATATCTCACGTTGTGCTACAGTAGCGCCCTCAAGCGTAGGTCAGAAAAAAATTGCCTCGCCTTGGCAGGAACTTGGGTACCTGGGTAGAATGTACTCTTAGGTGGAGGCTCCATACAGATCTGGGGTGTTTCATCGTGGCATGCAATAGGTCCATTGATGCATCTGACATCCACTCTGCGTGCTACTTCCTACGTCGATCTGCTTGGGGACCACCTGCACCCCTTCATCAACTGTTTTTACCCTGCGGGCGACATCAACTGGTAAATGCAGCATCGTTATGGAGTGCAGTGGAGGCGGCATGGCTTGCAGTGCCTGTGGATGTGTTCCGGGTTCTGGTAGACTCTCTTCCACGACCGGTCGCCGCCGTTATCTGGGCCAGAGGGGGCCCAACACGTTATTAGGCAAGTGTGCCAAGACTTTTGGTGAGTGAGTGTATATATACACACACGTTCTTTAAAAGATGTTATTTATGATTTCTTTCAGTAACGTCAAAATAGGAAGTATATATCGCATGATTATTACGTATATGCATTGATTGAAGATGACACAAATTGAAAACGACAACACTGCCATCTAGATTTGGAATATTTCCTCGATGAGTTTGCCAGAAGAATGAAAAGGATACAGTTCGCCCATTTAGAAGTGTCATGTGGCCTGCAGTGGTCACCTCGACACCTAATGTAACAGTGGAAGTCAAAGGTGAATTATTGGTATTACAACTAAATGAGGTTTCTCGTTTGTCAAAGTGTATATAATTTTGGGCCTCTCTGTACATCCATTAAGATACACCACTTCTCATTGGAGATTATTATCGTACCCATCTGTTATAATAAATGACTTGAAGTTCAATTCAAAATATAATATGGGTGTTTAGAGTATATTTGTTCTTTACATAAATGAGTTGAATTTTAAAGCCGCACAACCAAATTGCTTTTTCTTCATGAATAAGCAAAAGTAATTCACAAAGATTTATTTTTTTTCCATTTTAAATTATTTTTTGTCATTTCTGTTTTTGTCTTGGGGGACTTCCGAGTAAAGAGAGATTTATTTAAACATTTTGGTTCTGAAAGCGAACCCATCAAAGGCTCGTTTCGTTGAAACATTACTGATGAGAAACTGAAAGACAATACGTAGCGTGAGAATAAACATGTCTGTCTAACGTTCTCCTTCAAAGTGAATTTTCCCCGTTTTCCTAATTCCTTTCGTCTCCACGACAACCTCACATGATAGAAAGATCTTTCAGCAATCATTTCCTCTGTTGTTGGAAAAAAGACGGGAAATTTCTAAATTGTCTGTTTCATTTTCATTGCAACGTGGGATTGCAAACCACCTGTCGAAGGTACGTTCTTCTTTTCCCTTAAGGTTTGTCAGCTGTTCGACAATATTTTTGTTTCTGTTAAAGAGGACCGATAATTAAACGGACTCGAAGAGAAACTGCAATAAAGCGGCTTTAATTCGAACCATTGTCTGCAGAAAGTAAAAAAAATGACAAAAACAAACATAAATAAAGATAATGAACAGTAATCATGAAGACTCACAATTGAGAGAGATTAAAAGTAAATTATCTATTAATGCGTCGAGGTTTTAGATAAATGAATCTGGTGAAGAAGAATGCATCGTAAATGCGAAAATAAATTCGATATTGGCGAATACGATGGCTGGAATTTTAATAGTAGCAAGTTCGCTGTAGATAAGCCATGCTCGGAACCAGATATTGCCACTCAGAATCACGTTAATACATACATGATTTAATGAAATTGATAGAGACTTTGCAATACAATAACGGGAGAACAGAGTTTCCGACTAGTTCGTCATTTATTCCCGGCTTCATTACAGGCTTTTCGCCCTTATATGCAGACATTTGGTACAATGAAGTAATTTGATTGGATAAAATACAACGACAAGGTGAATGAGCAATATAGTTTGGGTAGAATGATAAAGTAAGATGACTGGATAAAGGTAAAAGCAAACTAAACAGCATAGGTGCACATTGATTGGATAAGAATACAGTTAAAGAAAAGAAGAGATTGGGTACATCAAAAGCTAAAAATAAACAAACAGAATGAAAGCAGTGAATACAACGATTAGATTACACATGATTGACTAATTAACTTTTATAAAAACGTTATTCTGTCCAGCATCTTTGGCTTTCCCTCACTACACGAGCGAAGCGAGGGCAACATCTAGTTTAGAATAATAAAAAAATTTTAAACGCGACAAGACATAGTTCAGTAAAGAAGAGTTGATATATAGAAAGTGTCGAAAAAATGGAATTACAAATTAAAAAATATAAAATAAAGTATTACAGTAAATCTGAATTAAGAATTTAAAAATGTCGAAATCGGTTTGATAGTTGAGGAGGTCTGGAGAGGAATTCTTGGCTTTAAAAATCTCAATGGATTCCAGAATTACGGTCTTGAAAGGGTCATTACAAAAGTGGAGAATGGACATCACTACTTCATGTTTCTTGGGTGCGTGGCCTGTATTGGCGAGGTGGTTGGCGTAATGGGATTTGTCATCTTTTTTTCTGGTAAGAGGCCATATATTCTTTAAAACGGACGGCGAAGTTGCGGGACGACAATCCTATGTAAAACTTGTCGCGAAATCCGCAGTTTAAACGATATACACAGAAATGAAAAAGTTAATGGGAGGGTTTAAGATACGAAAACAGGGGGTGGAAGACGAGAAGGAAATGTGCAGACCAAATGAAGAAAGAAAATTAGTTAGGCGGGAGAAGTGGGGACCAAGAAAGAGTAAGGAGACCCATTTCTTGGGCTGGAATAGGTCTGGAGGATTGGACTTTAGGAGGACGAGTTTTGTGCGTCGAAACAGACGGGAAAAGGTGGAGGAAGAGAAGCCATTTTTTGAGGCGAAGGGAGCGGATAATGCGGAATTCAGAGGCATGAGAAGAGGGACAGAGGGGCAGTTTGAGAGCACAGTCAAAAGGAAGCGGAGGGAAGCATGCTTATGGGTAGAAGGGTGCGATGAAATACGAGGATTAGGTTAGAGGATGTAGCGGGTTCATGGTTTACAGAGAAAGAGAAATGGTGGATGAGGGGAGTCATTAGTAATAATAACATCAAAGAAAGGGATAGATTTGGCTTCAAAAGCTAACTGCATTTGGGGAGAGAAAGAGTTAAAGATGTTAGCGATAGCAGCGAACGAGATGGAGAGAATTAATTTCTGTTCTTAATTATAACTTGCATGACATTAATGTAAATGGATTATGAAATATGCAAACTTATTCTATTTTTTTCCAATTTGCCAATTCTTCGGATGCATCTTATTTGCCAGCGGCTCTTTATTTACTTTTCATCTGAAATAATCTTTGTTTGAGCAATATAAAGTTCCATCACAGAAACGACATAACCGTCGGATCTAATTTTCAAACGGAGAACCACAGGAAATGAATAATACCAAATTTCTTCTTGTTTTTTTTGGTTTATCGAACTTTAGTTGCCCTAGAAACCTTACTTCCAATTTGCATCTTTAGTCTCTATTTTTTATCATTTGCAAAATTGATTTTTTCCCCATATATCTGGAGGAAACTCCCATGAACGAATTCTTTTATTATCTATGGAGTAGTCGCAATGCTGCATCGATGACCAAATGGATTTCAAGAAAGATTCTATTTGCTAACTAGATAGATGTGATACAAGTCTCATCGTTATCATCATTAATAATTTAGTGTAGCTTAATGAAGTTACAAGGAGATGAACCGGTATTTTCCGCGTGGACATTATCACGGGGAATGAAAGAAGGGCGCAGTGAAGGAAAAAAAGACGATAGAAAATAAAATTAGAGGTGATGTAAAACAGGGAAGTTTGAGAAGGAAATTGAAGACAGATAGGATGAAAGTCAAAGGTTATTCTGAAAATAGCAGGGTTAATTTGATGCTGTATTTTTTTTTTCATTTAAGCAAATATTGTTATGACTTAAGAATGGAAAATGATAGATTTTATTCTAAGCCACACCTCAAGTTTTTCATTAAATATTTTTATGATGAGACGTGCAGATATAGTCCTTTTTATATTTAGAAAAGCATCTGAATGTTTTATTCAAAAATTATAAAAATAATATTGGCGCCCAGAATCCGGCCTTTGAAGTTGTTGTTAAATTATACAGGATGGATACAAAAATGAGCCCCCCCCCCCCCTTAATTTTCGTAACCGAAACAGACATGTCAATTATGATAAATCCAATGAATAGGAAGTTGTGCGTGACCTATCCCATACGGAGAGTTGATTCAGATAAAATGAGACGACTTTAAACGCCGCGTATGACCTTGACGGAATGTGATTTACATGACTCGTCCACTATTCATGGGGATTAGCTTTGTATACACTTGTTGCTGTTATTTGGGACATTTCGTGCTGAAACATGGCTTCCAAAATCACAGCCTTTTGGGAGGGTATATGTTTGGCCTTTCCGACGCTAACTTCAGTCTTTCGTGCATTGTGGAATTATGCAAACGAAATGGTATTGTGGTATCTAAAGCTACTGTGGGTCGAATAATCAAAAAGAACAAATTGCGACCATCTAATAAACGTGGACGAGCAGAGAAGCAGACCAGAAACAAGCCCCATCCAAAACGCCCAGCTCAGGTGGTGCGAGAAATCCGGTCTGAAGTGCTGAAAGAAAATCCCCCCCACACAGAAGTCTAGCCCAAAGGAAAGGTATTTCACAGGCAACAGTCTCCAGAATAATTCATGACAATCTTGGGCTGGAGTGACGTCATAAAGCGCGCGGTCACAGACTGTCAGCCAGGCACGTGCAGGAACGATTCACCAACGCCAGAAAACTGTATGAAAACCATCTTGTAGGTGACCGATGGAAGTGGGTTTGGATGAAGCTTGGGTGTACCTCGATGACACCAACAAACTCAGGGCAATTTACTATCGCGAAAGAGGAGGCAAGGCCAGGTCCGATTTTGTCCGAAGGTGCAAGGAAAAGTTTTCAAAGGGCTTCATGGTGGTTGACGGATATTGCTCACGTGGACTGTTCACGATTCGTCGAGTTCCTGGAAACTGTAAAATTAGTGCAGCTTACTTCCAGAGTAATGTAATGGACCACATATATCGGCAGGATATCCCACGTCTGTACCCTGGTGAGCAATCAAAAGTTTGGATCCACATGGACAAGGCATCAAGCCACACTGCCAAGTCATCTGTGGCTTACTACAGGAAGATGGAACAGGAGACGGGCATACGAGTTATTCCCTTCTCTCATGTGCCTGTAAAATCTCCTGACGCATCACCGATGGATTTCTGTGGTTTTGGTCTCCTGGAACAACGGCTCGGAAGTCGCCGACCAAGAACCGTTGATGGGCTATGGAAAGTCTGTCAGCAGGTGTGGAACGAACTTCCCATGGAGTCCCTCAAACTCAGTCTACTTCAATGGAAATTACGGTGCCGGGCGATAGTCCAACAACGTGGTTCTCACATCGAACACAACCGATGGTGGCGCCATGGTATTACACCATCGTAACAGAACTGCAAAGCCGTCTCATTTTATCTGAATCAACCCTCCGTTTATGCAAATTAGGACACATTCAAATCCTATGTTAAAAACCTGAACAGACACACGAAAAATTCCAATTGAAGACTTGTTCAGCACGAAATTCCGAACAAAACAAAAAAATTCTAAAATCTGATGAACGGATCATCAACAATCACATGTTGAATTTATTAGTTACCTCCCTATGCACTTCACAAAGACATTTGAATGTTCTGAATGCAAGTCAAGAAATTACCAAAAAATACCATAATAATAATCACTTTCATGAGGAAAAGCAAATAAAAGGCATGTGTCAGCATACAGAAGACAGAACAATTCCAGGATAGCAATCTACACTTTTCCTGAAATGGTCGACATGATCTTCTGCTTTGGATTGTTTAGTGATCCGTTCATCGGATTTCGGAAATTAGTTTTTTGTTCGGAATTCCATGCTGAACAAGTCTTCAAATGGAATTTTTCGTGTCTCTTTTATCGTTTTTAAGATAGGATTTGAATGTGTCCTAATTTGCATATTTGGGATGATGAAAAGTGCTTCATGGGATAGGTCTCCAACAACTTTCTATTCATTGGATTTATGAAAATTGACATATCTGCTTCGGTTACGAAAATAAGAGGCTCATTTTTGTATCCACCCTTATAAACAACCTGCTGCTTTCGCTGAAGACTGGTTTGTTTGGCGTAAATGGGTGATGATCATATTAGATGAAGATAAACGAAAATACAGAAAATACAACGGAGAATCAATAATTATCCTCAATGTAGTTATACAGATAAAAACTCTTTATAACGAAATTTCTGTAGAATGAATTATTTTTTTTAATTTGGTTGGCCACACATAGACCCAATGTTAAATGATCGCCCCGCATAACGAAATTCCACACTTCGAAATTCTATATCAAAAAATTCTACTTATTGTAAACAACAATTTTAAGATACTTATTCTTTGGAAGCTTTATAATGGCTCTTAAGGCCTCAAAGATTATATAATGTATAATTTACGCTCTGCTGTGCTTTAGTATCTTTGGAATTTATAACAGTCTTAATATAAATATTCATTAACACTTGCATCGAGGATATTCCAGAATAGCCACCGCATTGATTTAAAGGAGTGTATTGCGTAAAATGAAACCTTTTCCTTCAATTATCAACTTTTTCAACTTTGTGGTATTGAGATATTCTTGTAATTCCTAATGTCACGCGAGGCGTGAAAGTGAATAATTTGAGCGTATTTAAAGAAAGTTGGGAAATGGCACGTTCTTATTATTGTATCAATCAAATGCATTTCCATATCCAGAAGATGAGACAGAAATGGGACCCTTTACTATATCTCTTTCTATCGTATATTAATTGGTGAAAAGTTTCGTAACACGCTTTAGGCGTCATAGGAACAAAAGTTTATTGCCTAAATTATGCATAGTTATTAAATATGAAAAGTTTCCTGTTGGCATGTAGAATTTATTTGTTATCCAGTTATTTTGTTCCTATCCTCTTATTTTAACGTTTCCCGCTTTAATTCGTTTTATTATCTGCCGGCGCTTACTTTTTCACATTTTAAAGTTCTTTGAAAACATACATTTGGTTGATTCTGTTATTTGTTATCCGTGCTTTTCTTTGTTGCAGTTGTGCTTGATTTGTTTGAGTTACTGCGTTTGAGAATTCGCAGTCCAAAAAGGCCTCGGGTATTAAATCAACTATTCTCTTTCACGTAATTACTTCAAAGCATCTCTTAACAAAAGTAAAATGTCATCCAAGCAAGGAAAATAGTTTATAATACCAATTTTAATTTTGTTTGTTTGTTGTTTTAATTCTCCTTTCTAACAAAACTCAGGGTTTGAAAATATCTCAAATGTTACTTTGAGTTATCAAATATAATTGCAGGATAATTGATTTATCTTAAGTTGCTCAGATTCTAATTAAGTTATAAATTGTGAATTAGCTTAGATTCGGCCTCGCTGTCATTAGATAAACTTATAAAACAACGTATCTTTCGAATTCCAGTTGTTTACTTTGCTTCATCATCATATGACATTGCTTTGAATTATTTCTTCATAAAGTTATTGTTTTGAAATAACTTCTTCATAAATTATTATTAAATATTTTATAGAGACTTAATTAGGTCATTGTCTAAATCTTTTATAACTATGAGCATTTTGTTTTCTTTGTAGATTAACTTTTTCGGATCTGTATCTCAATGATGCCTGTAGTAGAATTTGTTCATGAACTTTCTATTCTTATGAAATTAAAAGATAGAGTAATTAAAAATTTAAAGGCAGTTGGAACAAAATTAAATTAAATGGAACGAAAACAACTTCATAATAAAGCCTCGTCTCTAGTCTAGATAACTGCTTTTGACAGCCTTTTATTTTTGTTATGTTTTGTAGCGTAAAGGAATAAACCCATTATAAACAATTTTTTTCATCGATAATTCTTACAAAGTAATTAAGACCTTGCTTTTTAACGAAATTCAATTTGCGCAATTTGGATGAAACTATTTCGTAAAGTGCAGTATGCTTTAAGAAAAAAAAATTCGAACTTTCGCCATGTTTTCCGGTTGCTTGACCATTAAAAATTTTGCGTGCCTGGTCATCTGTAAGCCTAAGAACCGGGTAATAAAAGTTGAATTACTTTGTTCCATTAAGTTAAAAAGATTTTTTTTATTTTCCGTAGAATAATGTTAAATACGACCTTTTCAGTTGGCAAGGGCCTAGGAGAAAACCGAAGAAACGGAGAGAAGCCATACGCGAGCCGTTTAGTCTTAAAAATTACAACAACTTTAGAACTGATAAATGTGGCGATGCTTATGAAGGCAACATCGGCTCATTTTACGACTGTCATCTGGTGGCAGTTTTTCAGCAAAGAAACGAGAAAGCTCTTCTTTTTAAAACGAGGCTATTCAAGTAATTGCAGGGCACTAGCTGGACTTAAAAGGGCCGTTTTACCGCCTTCTCTGGATGAACCGAAAAGATGATCTCCTAGGGCAGCGAATTGGGATTCATTTAACTATTCTTCCGCTGCGACGAACGCCATCTGATGCAGTTCAAAGAAAATGAAAGAATTCGTACTGATGACCTTTATTTGCACAGGAATGGAAATTAAAGATAATGCCATTACATTTACTTCTATGCACTTTTACGTAATATAAAAACTTAAAACGCATTATGTTTGTAATGATATTTTAATGAAATGCATTATGAGTAGTGAATTTAAACATTTGGGTCAAAGCTAATCAACGCTAGATCATGATAAATAAATACAATATATCCATTGACAAAATCCTTGAAATTTGGAACCCTGATGTTTAAAAAAATCCTGAAATGTGAGGACTGTTGCTTAAGTGTCAAAATTAATTTTAAAAAAATGAAATACCAAATATTAACTGCATCCTTAAATAAATATTTATTATTAAGTAGCGGAAAAATGGAGCTACTTATTGATTTCATAATGTCTGTCCGTCCGTCCATCTCCTTCATAATTTCCGCATTTTTTGAGGTAGAAGGTTGAAATTCGAAATGCAGTGCATCTATGGGCATGTGCATCTTCATTATTTAATTTGGTATTGATTGGCCCACTGGGGTCGGAGTTTCGGGGGGTGGAAATTAGAGGGGACCAAATGGTCTACGCATATTTATGCATATAAAAGAGTGAAATTCGGTATGCAGATTCCTCTAAAGCAAGATCAACATTACTGTAAAGTTTGGGCCAAATTGACCTGTATCATAAACTCTCGTTCTCACACACCTTTTTTAGCATTCGTAGCCTTGACTACCCACGTGACCACACAAAAAATGGCGTCCCTTGGTCGTGTTGTAAGCACATGCGATTTGAGTAAAAAAAAATTTTTTTAACATTTTCCATAGGTTTTTACTATTTTAAAGATTTTATTATTATCTTTATTAATTCAACATACATTATTAACCTTAAGTTTGTAAAATATAATGATTTAAATGTTTACTGATAGCCTTTCATAATTTTAATTTCATAGTCATTTCCAAATTACTGATAAAATTATTTTCAAATGATGTTTATTTTTTTCTCCTCACTCTGATAATTGGGAACACAACAATATTTAACCATAGCAACAAAAATTTTGAACAACAATTAAAACTTTCATTTACAATATAGTCAACAAATGCCGTTAACACGTCCAGTATCCGCCATTTGCATTTTGTAAAAAAATCAGTGACGTTTAGTGGCAACCAATCACAATACAGGGGATAAAGGTCAATTGTCCGAATAGGGTCGGAGTTATGGGGGTGGCAGTCACTCGGTCTTTAGAACTATGGCAACATATGGCATGTCTTGTATCATTCGTTCGGAAGTGATGAGAAACGAAAGAAGATAGAGCTCTTTTTCATTTTCTAAATACTACGTTCGGGAAAATCAATTGTTCGATTACAAAATGTGTGTGGGGGGGTTAAAAAGTGCAGATAAAAGGGTTAAAATAGAAGACCTCAGCGCTTCCGCTACTTTCCTATACCTTCCTCGGGAGGATTAATTTCTTGTTTTTTGCGCAATATAATAAAATTTAAACATCGCTAATAATTCATTGAAAAATTTATTGCTAAAGAGAACCAACGTGCTTATTCACTTATTTTGGATTTACAGAAAATCTACATTGAATATTATCCCAAACTTTAAATTTTATAATTCAATACACGTAAGATAAAGGCATAACAAAATAGCATCAAACATGAAGATATTATATTCTTGATAACACTGGTAAGCAAGATTCTGCTCATAATTGTTTTTTTTTTTAATGAACATAAATATATCGAGCTGCTGAATACGAATCAAGGCTTAATTTTATGAATCATAAGAAAGGAAAGAAGATAGTATTTAACAATGGAAATGAACTAAGTTCGAGAAAATCAATTTTTGTATAAAATGGGAGTTAAAGTGTGGGTATTAAAGATAACCCACATCTTGTCCCCATATTTTAACTCCTACTTCTTACGCCTTTTAAGGGGCCCAATTTCCTTGAACTCAAGAGGGCCTTCTACGTTCCCTCCCTCTACTTTCCCTCCCTTTACTTTACTCTCCTTGGGAGCATTAATTTCTTATTGTGAATAGAACTATACCTTTTTCAATTTTACCTGTAATCTTTGTGAACGCTTAAATAGTAGCCGTGAATCGATCTCTTTAAAGGAGTAAGAAAGGGTTATCCGAGACACATTATTTCGTTGTACAGTCATCAACAGGAAATAATCCACACGTGTTTAATACTTAATATTACATTTCATGCTAATATGTTGTTTTAAAAGCTTTTTTTAATTTTAATTATTTAAATTTAATAATCTTAATAATATTAATTTATTTTTAATAATTTAATATTACATTTAGAATTAATATTGAAACTGTAAAACTTAGAGTAAAATTCAAGTGTGGATTATTTCCTGTTGATGACTGTACCTCAGATGCAGCGAAAAAAGAAAGGACGTTGTAGAATTTATTGTGTAGGCTTCATGGCATACACCAAAGATCCTGCAAAGAAGCTCTCATTTTGATCCAAAATTAGGCACCCCAGAACAGGCTGAATTACACTAAGCCCAAGCGTATTTAGCTTCTCCGCAGGCTATCAAGCACTCCAGCGCAGAGACCTGCATTTCGAGGGCTAGACCGTAGCGAAGACATCCGGCGGCCAACGATCGACGTCCTGTTTCAAGGTTCCGGCCTGGTGCAGGAAGAGATGACACCGGAAAGCCGTTCCTCGAGCTAGCATTCATGAATACCCCTACAAGCGATTGCAAGGGAGTGTGGAAGCAAGGTACGCAGAAGACGTCAACTTTACTCCCCGCCCCCCGCGAATGCGATTAAGGTGGGATGTGTCGTAGCCTCAGCGAGGCTAATGTTTTCTGAAAAAGCCTACGCGTTGTGATAGAAATTTACTGACTTTAATAAAATAAGTTTAAATAAAAAGTAAAAACTTTTAAGCGATAAATATAGTTGGCCAAATAAAAAGAAACTAATCGCTCCTTAGAAGTTAGTTTCAGACTTGAAGTGATATAAGTACTATTTTTTCACTGGAATACGAACTCTGCGATCTTTGTTGCTGTAAGAAAACGATGTCAGCCTATTAGAAAGGCAATCATAACAATTTCAACCCATTCCTAAAGTCATTCTCAGCAGAAAACAACTAGTGATACTGCACTTAAAGACTTAAAAAAGTGTAGATTAAACTCAAAACAGAAAATGCAAATAGCTTTCTGTAGTTGCATTGCTTGTAAGGATTGTTTGTTTTCTGTATGCTGATATCTCTAAAATTCAAAGCCAAACTATTTGTTTTGCATCTTTTAATACGTATAGTGGATTAATTCAATAAAAAAGTTCCAGTAAACCGTAACCCATGGTTGTGAGTTATTTCCCTGTTTTTTTTTGTTTTTTTTTTTTGCTTATCAAATTGAATATAGAAACCTGTCATTATGTCTAATCCCTAGTCAGGAAACTTTAATAGTTTTTTAAAATCCCCTCAACGGTGACGATATGCAACACTTGAAAAAAATGCGCAAAAATTTCAGTCATAACTCAGTTACTCAGTTCTGAATTCTTTTGTGATAGTTTTTCTGTAAATTCTTTTTAAAACGCTTGTCATTTCATGGGTTAATTATCTTTTTTAATAACAAATAATAACATTTTTCCATTTTATACTGCTGGGTTAAAGGGGGAGGGGGCTAATAAATACGTATTCATCAGAATAAATTCGTTATGTGGATTAGTGGTTTCTCTGTCTTCTGTTGTTTAAGTATCTTGTACTTATTGTATATATGAGTGCAAGTGACTACGTCACAGCTGACGTCATTTGCGCGATGAACGGGCTGAGAGCCTAGGAAATGGGATCATTGGTTCCAAACATTGGAACCACGCAATATACGTACTAGTAACGTTGAAACGGGCGGCCAGTAAAAGTGACATCTCTTAAATTATGTTAAATTTGTGTAATTTATATTATTATTAAGACATTTAATACCATTATATAATTTATAAATTAATATTAGAACGCTTTTTAATCACTTTTAATCACTTAACGAAAGAATGCCATCGTTCGCGGATCTTTCTTTCTTTGGGAAAACGATAGATGTCTAAATCGCTGTTTTGGCTCCTTCTTGAGCAGTGAGGAACTAAACAATTTCACATCTTAAATGTGTTATAAACACTGGGCTTATACAAAGCGATTTTATTCCATCCCTACATTGGAACCATGTTAAATCCCGAAGCGAGAAGACTTGTTTGGAACCAAATCGAGTCACGTGCCTGAAGAATTCCCAGGACTGACGTCACACTTGCACTCCCTATAGACGAGAAGTCAACGACAAAGAGCAACTAATGTACACATCCAGTGAGTTCCTTACGTTGGGGAATAAATAATTATGGGCGATTCGTGAAAAAGTTTATAATGAACGTTTATTTATTAGTTCCAATTTTAACATGGAAATCGAATATCCGAAACCTATATATACTAGTGCTTCATTAAAGAGACTGATATTACAATGCGTATACAGAGTGTTCGGAAAGTGTAGGAAAATAATTACATATTGTGATTCCATGCACCATTCTAAGCAAAACGTTCGTTATCGAAAATGTCTAAATCTCAAATTTTAGGGTCTAAAAAATAGCGCCGCCACATTTTTTATGAACTTTCCCTAGCCTACGAAAAAGACAGGCCCTGGTACTGAAAAATTACCTGACCAAGATACGAGTGGAAGTCAGTAAGTAAGTTACAAATGGATATAGAAATGAAACAAATAAGACTATCGACTTGAAAACTACTTTTATTTTCCCTGTACAATAAGGCACCTGTCCCATCGTTTCAAAAACCTCTCAAAACCAGCAGCATAAAATTCTTTGGGCTGCTATCTGAACCAGGCAGTGACTTGCCAGCAAGACGACTAAGATGCTGCAAAAGTTCAACTGGGAAATTTTCGAGCATCAACCGTATACCCTTAACTTGCTCCAAGCGTCTTCCATTTGTTCGGCTTCATTGTTTTTTTTTTTCCTATGATTTTAACAATCAGATTTTTCGTTTGTTAGAAATCATGAATTTTGGATTGTTGCTAGTCTAGGTGGCTTTTCAGCACGGTCTATAGATATTCATGGTCATCGAGCTTCGGCCATTTTCCATTATTTCGAGAAGCTAAGGAAAACAGATCGCGCCAGGTGCCGCATAGATCGCACTATTCCCGACCGCAACCTGCGATAGAGATTTTCATTGAAATTGAATACGAAAGTAAAGTTTGTCTGCCGACAGGGTGGCGCTGCAGGCGCAGTTGGGCAGATTGTACATGCAGCGCCACTTTTCAATAGAGTTCCCGTCCTACCGGGAGCTAGAAACTTTAGCTTCATTTCAACAATGAAGCTCGGTGACCATGAATATCTTTAGATCGTGCTTTTTAGCATTGGGGTCTGTATTTCTGTATTACCGAGAGAGAAGGCATCCACAATGAAACATAGTTCATTGCTATATCATCATAGATAGGCATAGTTATTCGTATTTCTACCAGTAATAAGCCATAAGTTTGCCCTATCCGTAGTCAACGAAAATAAAAACAGGCCACGGCCGAAGCCGACGCGATATAATCAAGCCGTGGCACTGATTTTGTGACATCATGCAAACAGACGGATTTTGTGACGTTTTGCAAAAATAAATTTAAGAACAAAATAAGGATATTTAAAATTTAAAGTAAAATGATTTATTAAAAAGGTAAATGATCCATGTATGGCATTAATGCATTTTATTCTACTGTATTTACTTAGTTATCTAAAATACAAAATTCATATTTAATATACGTCAGGAAAACCGATGGGATTTCAACAATGGCAAGTGACGTAGTGCCATGGCTTTGTACAGTTCGCGTCGGCTTCGCCACGGCGCGGAAAAGTCACCTGACTGTTGTAGGCTGACCAAAAATCCAATCTTCATTGTCTTCAGGAAAAGAAAAAATACTCATTGTTAAAATCCTACCATGGTCAGACGACTTTTCTGCGCCGACGCCTGTCTTTTTCGTTGGCGACGGTCAACGCTACCTAAAAAAACCAAGCCTGCTGACTGATATGCCATTTATACCGTGTGTTTCAAAAATGACCGGTATATTTGAAAAATCTAAACGGGCACCGATAGAAATACACCGTGAACTAATTTCGAAAGTTTGTCTGCCTGAAAATTTATTGTTGTCCCAAGCATATTGCAACAAACGGTGTATTCTATCGCTGCCCGTTTAGTTTTTATTGATTTTTCAAATATACCGGTATACCGGTCATTTTTGAAACACCCGGTAGTTATATCATTTATATTGGGCCATTGTTAATCGCATTTCCATCAATAATGAGCCCTAAATTTGGCTCTTTGATAATAATATAACAATGTGTTACATTTCAGTCAGCAGGCTTTGTTTTTTTTAGGTGGCGTTGTTACGGTCCTATCTATGATGATGTAACAATATATGACGTTCCATTGCGGAGGCCTTCTCTCTCGGTGGTTACGGTGTTTCTCGTTGGTCTCGGGTTCAGATATTAAACGTTTTCCGCCGACTTTTTAGCAAACTTCGCGTGTCGTTTAGGCCCTTAAAATTTCAGTTTTGAACATAAGGAACTTTAAATTTGTTATGAATGTATTTATTATCCTAGATTTTCCGATACACCATGTATAGTATAATTTTCAGTGCTTCAAAGGCCTTTTAGACAAATTTTCGCTTCTCAAATGTCTAAGCGAAGCTGAAAGAAATACAGTATTAATGCAGTAAAAAAAAACACTGGTGATAAACGAAGTGCAAAAGCACAAGAAACCAAACGTAAAAGAATTTTGAAAAGAATAAAACATAATTGCAATTTTATTAATTTTCGTTGATCAAATTTATTTAAGCAATATATTTCTACCATCTGAGTGCATGCTTCCCTAATTCGAAATTTGGATAATGCAAATTTTTTAGTCCCCTGGGTTTCTACTGTATACCATATTAGAAAAACTATTAAAATATTGATTCCATACTAAAAATTTCTAAATACTTTTCTTAAACTAAGCATTTGCGACTAGGGAAATAAGATATTAATTGTTAAGAATCCTCAAAGAAAAAATATGCCTGCATTTTCACTTGTATATTCTAAAATCTGAGTTTATTTAACTTAGGCTTTCTTCAATACCGAAATTTAAAAATATTCTTTTTAAAGTTTCCTAATTGGATTACGTTTTTTTTTTAATTAAAATGTGAAACCTTTCTCCAATTTTCGATGAAAAATTTAAATACTATTCTTGGCTTATTACTTACATAGAAGAGTTTCTTTTACTGTAAAGAACGTTGAGTATTCGTGATTTCAATAAATTTGCTCTTTGGCTGCGCTCCATGTTTGACTCTAATGGCTTCTATCTTTGAGTCGCCGGTTCAATTATCACTGACTCTTTGAAAGGAGTCTTCTTTTCATTAGGTATCGTCTTCTTTGCTTGAAATAGATAAGGTAGCCACTTAACGTTTCCAAATTCCCGAATTCATTTCAACTTGTAATTTGAAATGAAACTTAAAAATTTTGTAAAGTATGGAAAAACATAGCATATGCATAATTAATTAAATTTAAATCTAAATTTTAATTATAAGCTAGTGAAGACCATGTTAAATGAAAGCCCACTCTAATAAAACTATTATTTTCATTATTTAATGGAGAACATCTTGAGTCGCAGAACAATAATTTACGGATTTAAAACTTAAGCTACTTCTACAGCATTAATAAAGTGTTATCAGGAATAGAGGTGATAGGCCGGAGTAGAAGACAAGATGTTATTTATTTATTTCCTGTCGATGAAGATGCTGTAATATAATGAGCTGCGTAATCATAAAATATGGATTCCAGCACGCAGTGGCGACCGCCATGGCATGAGCGAGTTCACGCCCAGTTATTCACTTTCTCATCTGAAACGAAGGAGGCGACGACTGCCCCTGATGAAGGGAAGCATTCTTCACGACCATAGATATTGCTGGAGTTTGGTAAAAGCAATTTGACAGATAAATGAGAAAGTCCAAAGAGCATGTAAGAAATCTAAATTTGATTAATGGCTTGAAAATATCGAGACTTTTCGGGCATTGTCATATGTTGCCATCTCCATAATTAAGTAATTACATTCGCTGATGTGATCTAATTTAGCGGTTTTTAATTGAATTTTCAAGGCGATCTTGGAAGCATTTTCGCAGAAGTTTATGAGTATGTCCTTAAATTGAGAGAAGCTCGCTATTAAGATTTTTTAATGTATTTGAAGAGATCGTGATAATTTGAATCTACATAGGTTACTCGTTGATTCTCGAAAGGTTTCATTATATTTAGAACGATTTAAAACAAAAGTATAAAGCAATCATAGACTAAGTTTGCAATGCAGTCAACATTACCAAATATTTCATAACCGATGGCTCCTCTGCTTTCGAGCACAGCAATATCAGCAGGCCATATTATTTTAGATTCCCCTATATTGCAATCGACATGAAAGATAGCGTTTCAGACATGAAAAAGATTCCTTTTGTATGGATTTAACGGCATTTAGCACTACTGGTACAATTATTCAATGAGAAGCGCTATCTTTCATGTCGTGTGCAAGCAGTCGCAGGACTGTAGCAGCTTCTTGTTCCTCGAAAAACTTCTACGAGCACTGTCAGTGACCCAATACGAGTGACGCTCTTCAACAACTGATTGAACCAAAACCATAGTCATCTCTATGAATCCTCTTGCTTTCTTAGTCAGATTACCTTTCCGGAGAAGTACTTGGTTCTTCTGAGGCCTTCTTGAAACTCGCCCAGATCATAGATCACATCCATGTTGCGAATCATATATTTTAACTTGTTCTGATTTCAGTTATGGTAGTGATTTTTCAGGATATCGTCCGCATTCCCTGGCCAAAAGTAAGACGTCGTCGAATATTCAATATGCAAATAAAAAGTCACTATCACATGCTTACTACTGCAGTCATGTGCCAATTTGCGCAAACAAATACTTTTTTTTTAACTTGTCCTGCATTAGTTAATCTCTTCATTTGCTAAGATGAAAGATGTCTGTGGACGCAGTACCTGATTGCGGAAAAGATGTCACCGAGTTTCAGAAGGGACAAATTCCAAGCAGAGAAATTAAGCAAAGAGATTGCGGCAATTACTGGAAGTGGAGTAAGAATTGTAGAAGGAAAGATCTGAACCATCAACCTCGAGGAATAACTGTGGTCGGAAAAAATTCTTCATAATCATGACCAGAGAATGTTAAGACGCATGGTGAAGGCAAACCGAAGTGATTCCACATTAGAACTGATGGGGAAGTCTAACAAAGGAGTTTAAAGCATATCCACACGCACATTGCGACGGGAACTTAAAGGAATGGGACAAAGAAGCTGCTCTGTCATAAGAAAAATCCCTTGTCAGTGAAACCAACAGGAAAAGACGATTACTGTTCGCTCGAGAGCAAAAAATTGATATGTTGAGCCAAGGCCGGATTTACACATTACTACGCCTCAGGCCAAATCACACAATTTCGCCCTAGGTCATGCAATTCTACGCCCTAAGAACATACATTTCCTGTAACATGTCTTAGGTTGGCCTTATGGAAAATTCAGTTTTGTGTGGAGCAATGAAAAAAGTCATGTGGTCTCACGAATCCATGTTTAGATTCTAGAGTGAATCTAAGAAGAGAACGGCACGAAGCGATGGACCCATCATGTATGGTACCCATTGTCCAATCCTATGGAAGAATTTGATGTTTTGGGGTTGCTTATGTTGGCCTGGTCAGCCAAATATCTGAATATACTGACTGTTTCAACGAATTCTTTCTTTATGGCATTATGATATGGTTCACCGAGCTCGAATTTTTACTGACTGATTCTGATCTCGTGATCACTCATTTCAACACAGAGTCCTGATCTTAATGCTATAGAAAGTCTTTGGAATGCTTTGGATACAGAGAGGTAGCATTCTGCAGGATCTGGGCAAATATTACTGGGCCACTGTACATAAATAGACGTAGAGAAGAACCACGAACTTGTTGAATTCATGGTATGGCGAATACGTGTCGTCATCAAAGCGAAAAGCGACCCAAATAAATATATTACGCTTTTTTGGCCACTATTATATCCATTGTTATGGAAAATCAGTACGTTGAAGAGGTCTGTTTCTTTTATAGTAAGCCTGTATTTTAACATGGTTAATGAATTAAGTGTTTCTATCGCATTGTTTATTATAATTAGTCATAAATCGATTACTGCAAATTTTTAACAGCTGTTTTATGACTTAACAATTAAAATTTACTGTAACTGCGTTCCATATTTAATGCAAGTGACTATAAAAATCTGAACAAACGTAAAAAATATTAAAAAGAAAGCGTTATGGCAATAATGATCACATTAATGTAAAAGAAAATTTATTTTAATCGAATTACATCCACGTAAAATATTCAGATGATTTAAGACATTGATGTGCTTTATGTATTCACGTAACGCAGAACAGAAATCTTGTGCTGGCATTAATTATTAGCACTTAAAGTCTCTTGTCACAAGGTGTAATAGACATTAGAATTAGTCGCTTTCCAAAAGTTAAGATTATTTCAATGCGAAATAAGTTTTCTCTCTCCTTTCATTAACAGTCATTCCTAATGAGCAAAGGGAATGTTCAAATATAATTAAAAATTCAAAAAAATTCTTTGCTCTTCTTTTTAGAACTTAAGAAGATGATAAAAGCTGACAAGGATAATGGAAATTGTCTTCAGTCTATCGTAATGAAAGCAAAGTGGGGTTTGGGGTGCGAATTTTGTCGAGGAAATCCATAAGAAAGGACCTCCATTTCCCTTCGTTAGAATCACTGCTAATGCAATTATAGAAGAATCGCTGCATCAGGTTCACGGCCGAGGAAATTTTACTCCTAAGAAAAAAAATTAAAAGAAAAAAAAATCTGAAAAATTTAAATGCAATTAGGTGAGTGGAGAAAGAATTCAATACAATGGTGGCAAATGCGATTAGCTCTTTATTCGCCGAAATGGTTTCCCCTACTCTGCGTTTTGCTTCAAATCATTTTCTTGTATACAGAACCCAGAAGGTAATTTTAAGAGAACAATCGCTTCCGATGTAAATGCCTCTTTATACCCAAGAGAATAAAAGTTGTGAGACATGCAGAAGTCTGCTAATAAGCTAGCTTTTACTTCGGTTAATTGACTTATACTAAAAAAATCTTTGAAGCCACTTAAGAGTTATGGAGACAACTTTTACTTTATTTCCTTTCGTTAGATTTCCCCTAATCTTCTTTATTCAGCAAAGCAGAAACCACACATTTATCTCATTGAATTGGTACCGATAACCTTTGTAAAGAATGCGGATTATTTACACGCGAATAGAATTGGATTTTTGAACTTTAACGGAGGTAAAATCCAATTAAATGTAGAGGATATGAAAGTTTTGTTTGTTCGTCTGTTTCAGGAATCGATACCGACCAAAAGGGCTGAAATCTTATCTGCGTATTTCCCTTGTGAGCTTCCATGAAGGCTGATAAGATATTTGTGGTTAGTCGATCAACAGAGAAAAAAATTACTTCGCCTAGGGGACGGTTTATCCGTTCATAAATTTCAGTTGTTGTTCGTAAAATTGAATGCAATGCCACTGTGAATTAGCATTGCCTATTTCCAAAATAGTTATGCGAATAAATGAGCAATGGAGTTTTAGGTGAGGAAAAATGATGCCTTTTCCACTCAAGATTTCAACATGATCGAATAGGAGGATAAATACCCTTTAAAGGAGAGTACTTGAAATTAAATTTTTAATAATGTCTCAACGTGAGATCGTTTATAGGATAAATCTTAAGCTTAAAGACTAATGCAAGTGGCAGAATTAGAAATTATTTTTTCCATTTGTAAGCCTTTTCTGTGGCCAGAAAGGAATTTCGCATTTGGTCCACGGCATAAAGCAATTTACGCAATCAGCTTCGATTAGTAGACATATGATTCACAATCGTGTGGCGCTGTACAAGTGAATTAATTTGGTAACGTTTAGCACCTGGCAAATGTTAGCCTAGCAAGATGGGCATAACCAAGCACTTAATTATTCAGTCGTCGGCTATAATCCCGTATTCGAAGTTGCTTAAAGTATTTCTGCAATTGTCGACGATTTGGTTTTTTCTCGTACAATGGCCGCTCGTGTATGTCGGCACACCAAAAAAATATTTCGAGCCGATCCGTACTGTGGCAGATGACACTTTAAGACAATGGCCAACAACGGACTGCAAAGGATAATTTTGGAACTCACTATGCGGCGGACATTGTTCTGCATTAGTTACGGCAGCCGATGGCGCCTATGGGAGCCACGATTACATTATCTTTCTAGCAAACTGCAGACGTCCTGTAAACATGAAGCACCTGTCCTATGTGGTAAGGATGTTGCAGGCTGGTAACCGTTCCGCCAAGTGTGGAGAATCTTCTCCTGGAAAATGGTAGATAATTCATTGTTTTAGTCATTGACTGGACTACATTGTCCAAACAAGTTGATTTGTTTAAAAGCAGTAGTTTCATGTAATGGCGAGTCGTGATCAACCTGTGTAATCTTGATCAGCGGCGTTTAATAAGTAATGAAACGCATTTTTTCCTCGTCAGGTTCTTGTGGAAAAATAATTTATTAAAAACATATAAATGTCTTGTACTGCTATAGGGTGATTTACTAAAAGTACAGAAAAGTATAGACGATTTAGTCACTCTGATCAAACCTAAAACAACTGTAATTACACGAAAAGACATTTTAAAAGTACTTAAGTTTTACCTGTTCATTACAAATATTCGATCTGGCCCTCCTTGGTGACACGATGTTATTTCAGCTCTGTCCAAACACGTACAGCATTTTTGCTGGGATATCGACTCCTCTGTTTCTATCGAATCAAAATATGGTACAAAAACAAAGGCCGTAGTGAGAATGTTAACATTTACAACAGGCCAGTTAGAGATCCACAGGAAAACGCTTCCCCACTGCTATACTGGCCACTACGATCACCATATTGCTGACTTGTTTTTGTTGAGGGTATATCATTGATAGTCTTTCTGCCTCCCTCCCCATCAAAACAATTGGGCGATCTGATAAATCGCATCCGATGCACTGGAGCCCGTCTCGGGCAAAAGTGAACTATCGCCTTGTAATTTGTAATGTACGCTAAAATATAAATGCAATTATAGTTGTTAGGTTCGGTCATAAGTGAATATATCGACTCTCAAAAAATTGCACAAAACAATTTTACTGCAATTCCTAACGCGTTTCGCTTGTCATTACAATAATACAAAATTAAAATCTGTGTACAGGGAGTCTCAAATTAAAGTTAACATTTCTTAGTTCGCTACAGCAGAAACAATAAATCAGAAAATCATAAATTTTGGGAACGCCTTAATTACGTGTTGGGAATTTTATCTAGAGAAAAAAAAACTTGGTTCCTAAAACCACAAGATATAGAGGGCACATTTCAAGATGAAATGAAATAATGGCAGATGCTAATTTTGGTTATGTAAAGCTGCTAATGCAGAACCAAAGTCATAACTGTTTAGCATCTTCCAGAATGTGTTTTGCTGGTAAAATTATCCTCATATGGTGGATGATGTAGCGACATAAGTGATGGAGGACAGGATATCAAATTTCATGGGCAGCATTAATATTCGGCGTATTGCAGTTGTAAACCAACTTCGTGTAACTGTCTACAGAATTCTCAAAAATCTTAAAACTACAATTATGTACTTCATTGCTACGTTCTCTGTAAGGCTATAGTACACCCTCTGTTGGTAGTTTTTAGAATTAACTTTTTTTTTTGGTCTGGAAAAATTCACATCATGTAATTAAGGCTGTCCCTAATTTTCCTGAGTTTCTGACGAATAATTTTTGCATATAGCGAGCTACGAACTGTTAACTTTAATTTGAGACACCATGTATTATTAAAGGGACAGCATGTATTATTAAAGGTATTTTGTGCATCACCCTTTAATATACTATAGGATGGCAGTGAGTTAGCTTCCAAAGAGTGCCTGTGAGTTATCTGCATTACCAAAAACTGTAATCGAGTTTCTTTAGCCATAAAATGAGACCATCACAAAAATTCACATCCGCTTAAAAGATGATTATGGAGAAATGGCAATGGATAAAATTACCGTCAATCATCTCGAGAAAGGTCGAGGCTGAGAAACAGACTTGCTGAGTGGTACTGCGAAAGCATATACGCTATTATTTATCTGGGATTTGAAAAGAGAATATTTTGGAAAAATAGTTTGTGTAGCCAAAGAATTGCGGACATTTTCATTATAAACTGCAGTAAAAAGAATTTTCAATAAGAAAAGAATGTGCTTCATTTGTTATTGAACGTCCATTTTGAATGGCATTAGAAAAAGTACCTATAGTGCCCGGCATGAAAGAAAAAGGAAACTGGCACATGTGTAAATGGTAAGTGAATAAAACTAGTTTAACCAACCAGAAACGGACTGGAAACGAGGTATTACTTATACATGGCATCAGTAGTAAGTAATGCCCTGATTTCTGTCTGTTTCTGATTGGTTGAACGAGTTTTATTCATTTACACATGCGCCAGTTTCCTTTTTCTTTCGTGCCGGGCACTATAGTTTCGTTCGTAATATAAACTCATGTTTGTAAAAATTGCAAAACCACGAAGGAATGACGCGATTGAGCTGCAATTTTCAGCCAATGCACATCATAGTGTGATATGCAATGTTTAAAATTTCAGTCACCACGCATGCGTGGGCTGAGCAGCGCCCTCTAAACTGCTGCTGAAACAGTATAAATAGAGGGCTGTAACAGTACCTTGAAAATAGTCTATGGTTATCTGCTAGTGGTAAACGTTAGGCGAGACGTAACGATGCCTCTTCGACGAAGGAGGTCGACATTTCAACAACTTACGCGGTTTGAACGGGGGAGAATCATCGGCCTTCGAGAAGGATGAATTTTCTATCGTGCAATAGCAGCTCGTAACAACAGCACAGTGATGCGAATTTGGAAGCAGTGGACCGACGAGAACGGGACAACTCGGAAATCCGGGAGTGGACGCCGAAAGGTGACGTCAACGGGTGATTTTAGACATCTGGTCCACATGGCGCTGACGGACCGTACAGCTTCCTCTAGACAGTTGGCAGCACATTGGTCCATTTCAACAAATGCTTCGTCAATTCGTCGACGTCTGCTGCACCGTGGACTGCGTGCAAGAAATTCTTTATACATGATCCCCCAGACGCAAAACATCGACGCCTGCGGCTGCAATGGGCTCATAAACATAGAGACTGGCGTGCAGATTGGCAATAAGTGTTTTTTTTCTGAGGAATCTCGCTTTAATCTGTGGTACCATGATGGCCGCAATCGCGTTAGACGCTATGCTGGTGAATGCTACCTTCCGAAGTGCATTATCGAACGTCATAGTGGACGAACACCCGGAGTTATGGTCTGGGGTGCGATTTCGTATCATGGACGAGCTCAGCTGTTACGAATTGTGGGTAATCTTAACAGCAATCGGTACATCAGTGAAGTGCTGGAGCCCGAACTCGTTCCTTTCCTTCAAGGCATTCCTGGAGCGATCTTTCAACTGGATAATGCCCGCCCACATATTGCAAGGAATGTTCTAGATTTCTTTTCAGCAGAAGATATGCAGCTGCTTCTTTTGCCTGCGTATTCGCCAGATATGTCTCCTATTGAATTTGTGTGGGATTTCGTTGGTCGGCGTCTCGCTCGTGATCCTCGTCCTACAGATTCTACAGATGAACTTTGGGCACGCATACAAACAGCGTTTGACTCCATGCCACGTCGCATAGTAGCATTTATTGCAGCGCGTGATGGCTACACCAAATACCGATTTCGGACGCTTAATATTGTTTTTTTTTTTGCTTTGAAACTCTAATTATTTATTTGTACCAATACAAGTTGTTTGTGTATTAAATTTCATTTAATTCTGATAATTCCTTCATGGTGTTGCAATTTTTACTAACATGAGTTTATAAAAGCCATCAAATTAACACATTACAAAATTTTAATAGTACTTTAAGATAACAGCAATCTCTATCTTTTACGAAAAGAAAATCCGTAATATTTATCTTGCTTAAACAAGCCATTTGAAGGTTGTTCCATTTCGCCTTGAAGATATTCATGAAATATTTAAGGCCTTGCTTGTTTATTGCATTTCATGAGAACGAGCATGTTGCAGGGAAGAAAAGTCCCATCCAATTCTTCGCATGAAATCATATTAGAAATATCGATGTGAAGAAATAGCATAAAACTTTCCTTAATTAAGTTTACATAATACGTAATAATTTCATTTGAAAATTTCGCCTCCGGCCAAGCTTACGATGTCAGTTTTAGTGGTTTGGTATTAAAATTTTTAATTAAAAAGATTGGTTTGGTAAGTGATTTGGTATTAAAATTTAAGTGCTATCAGATTTTACCTCTGTAACGTTTGACATCAAATTTAGCTCATGTGCTTATTTTTTAATATTTCGATTTTTAATGTAGTGTATTAACGGTGAAATTTTTTGCTCGTAAGAAACCATTAGCTCTTTGTCATCCATATAGTTCGAGTGGACTTTAATAATAAGTTTCTCTACTTTTACACAACACAGAATTCACGAAAATCTTATTCCTTTGTATTAATACATGAGAATGATCTCGAAACAGAATCCATTAAATAAATTCCTACTTTATTAGATTATACAAATCCTTTAAAAATTCAAGTTTTAAAGATTACGCCAAGTTTCAACTGCGCTCTATTGTATGTGCAAGCTTAACCTGGAATAAAATATGAGCACTGATGAAATTTTGAAAGATTTTCAATATCCCTGCTTAGCTAAGATACCCGAACTTATGAGAGTTCAAATAACGATTTCTAAAAAGGGTACTCTCAATCTCTCCGTTTCCATACGAATTGAAGGCTACTGAAAGCAACTGGCGCCAGCTACAAAATCCGCGGATGAACATATCATTCTTCTGTGTCACGTAGTTTAGCAACAAATCCAATTTCCGTAAGTGCACGACAGACACCTAGACGGACGGATTGAGTGATTTGATCAAAAAAGAAAAAAAAAAATAGTTTTTACATTAGCGCTCAAAAGTGTTTCTCTCTTTTTCAAAGACAACAGTGAAAAATCCACTCAATATCGAAACACGAATTTTAGAGTAAAATTCAGTGACACGAGAGCGTAAAACTAAATGATCATCTCATTAATTCACTTATTGATTGTTGTGTACTAGGAAAATCGAATGTGTTCTATTTAGAACATTTGGAAATTTTTATGAAACTTTTTTTTTTGGCCTCTCTCGTCAATAAGTTTACGCAGCAAAAATAAAATGCCAAGAAAAACTCCAAAACGAACGTATAAATTATTTATTGCAATGGGCTCTTGAATTAGTAACTGTAATATGTCTGAAGCTTTTACTGCTCAACAGAACTGCGTGGCTTGTGCCGCCAATGTTTCGAAGAGAAGTTCTCTGAAAATTCTTGGTAACTGCAGCTTTTTCTAATGCATTTTGTCCGACACCAGACATTATAATGATGGCATTATGAGCCACGAGTGTTCCATTAAGCCGCTATAAAATGATTTATATTGGTTTCTTTTTATTAAATAAGTGAAGAAGACAATGAACTTAGCTTTTTTGCCAATATGCCAGCTGCAATATCTGTTATGAAAGAGAACGAGGGAGTGGGGGGAGGATTGATGTTACGCAGTCTTGATCCGTTCTCCCGAATTGACGATGATAACATTTCCATTTCTGCAATAATAAAAGCCATATTTCTCATCTCATTCAAATAAGATTTAAATGTTAGTCCTCATAAGCAGTTTCTCTGTTTAGATCTGCGAGTAGTTACAAATTGAAATCATAAATGCAAGCTGAATAAGAATAACACTGATCTCGAATCCCATCGATATATTTTTAAGAAAAAGGTTGATAAATATTGAAACAAATTTGAAATCTAAAAAGTTTTTCCCTTAAATTTTCTTTTCTTAAAAAATTACACTTCTTGACAAAATTATAAACTTGCATTTTGCTCAAAACTTTAATGCAAAAAAATTACTTTACAAACCTGATTGGCATATATATTCAACTCTCAAATGACCACTGAAACTTATGTTTTTGTATTCATAAACTTTTCAAAAATTGGATAAAAAATCAAAAAGATGCATATTCAGCTTCGCCAAAATTATAAACTCGAGTTGGAAAGAAACTCAGTGAAAATGCCAGAAACCCCTTAAAAACAGAATGGTCATAACCATATGATAAAGGTCACATGGTCTTCAAACAGCATTAATTTGCATGTTAAAGCTCTGATAGAGTATTCGGATGTTTAATTGAGACAAAATGAGACATCTCAGGCTGGAGGAAGTTGCAAGAGCTGTTACGCTGCTCCAAGAAGGCCACTCAATCAGGTTCGTCGCCAGACAGCTTCAAGTGTCACCTTCAGTGATCCATCGTGCATGGAATCGTTTCCAATCTACATGACTTCAGATAGGCAGCGATGTCAAGTATTGAAAAAGTTTTGTTCTTAATGTTAAGAAGCATTCAAATTAATATAAAATAATAAAATTTTATATATAAACATTAAATTTAAAATGAATAAAGACTGGTCGTTATTCGAGAAGGGCTGGACAAGGAAGCAGACGCAGAACGACAACAATGCAGGACCGATATCTTCAAACTTCTGCTCTTCGCGGACGAACATCAACTGCTAGAGACTTGCAAAAGACCTGCGTGCGGCATCTGGAGTGGTCGTTTCTGACCAAACAGTCAGAAACAGACTACGGGAAGGTACTTTGAAAAACAGAAGGCCAAATCCTGTACCTCATCTCACACGCCGACACCGAGAAGCCCGACGTCGATTTGCCCAACAACGCATCAACTAGCAGCTGCGTCAGTGGTGTTATCTGTTCTCTTTACAGACTAGTCCAGATTTTGCCTAACTCGTTGTGATGGACGTCAGCGCGTGTAGAGATGCACTGGAGAGCGCTTTGCTGAAGCAACAATGCAACAGACAGAAGAATGGGATTTGGTTCAATCATTGTTGGGGGGGGGGATCGCTATTGACAGCCGTACTGATCTCGTTGTTGTCCCAGGACGTCTGAATGCTGAAGTCTGCATCAGGGACATTCTGGAAGATCACGTAGTGCCTGCTGCTTGTGGTGGGCCCTGATTTTGTTCTTATGCAGGATAATGCTCGTCAGCATACTGCACGTGCCTATCAGGAATTTCTCAAGAACGGAACATTCCAACATTGGAGTGGCCAGCAATGAGTCCGGACATTAATCCGATCGTATGTGTGAGACATGCTTGAAAGACGCATAAGGCAACGTCCAATAACTGCGCGACCTGTCGCAGGTGCTAATTGAAGCATGGGAGAACATTCTTCAAGCAGACATCTGTCGCAGAGGTCCTTCGAGCTCGTGGAAGGAATACACGTTACTAGAGAACACTTCTAGGGAGACGTGCATTCAGAGATGTCTTGAGACCCCTTCTTGAGAACAGTTTTCTTACTTTAGTTTGACCAGGGGTTACGTCTGTCATTTGTTTTTTCGAAAGACTTGCTTGGAAAACTAAGCCATACACTTGTTTATTTGTTAAATAAATTGAGACCGCTTCATGTGTTCATGGGCTTGTACGGATATTTTCATTCATCTAAATAACATAGGCGTTCTATATTGTGTTCCCCTAATTCTTTTGACCAGTGTATATTATATCTATTGTTTGGCTGTGAATCAAGAAGTATATATGAAGGTATTGGACTGTAACACTTTTCCATCCATCCATAACTGCATATTTCAGCTTTTGAACAGTTCCAAACTGTCTATGATCGTCGTAAATATGGCGTACGAGCTGTCCCCGGACATTTTCAATTGGATTGAGGTCTGGAGAGCGTGCTGGGAAGTGAAGTGTAGAGGGAGCATTATTTTGTTGGAAAGTCCAATTTTTTTTCTCCAAGAATCTCAGCCTAAGCTCTAAACTGTTGTTCTGAATACTACAAGGAATTCATCCGACTATCACCATTAACCAGATCACTTTTACCCATAGAGGAAAACGAGCCTTAACCATAACTGAATCATCATTCATTTGATGACACATTTGAACCTTCTTTTCGCTTCGTATATCATGCTATTAGGCATCTCATTCATCAGCGCCGTCTAGCTTAATTCTCTACTTATCCAAAAAACATTCCATACCATTCATGAGTTCAGGAGAACTTTTCTTTAGCAAGTTTCAACCTTGCTATTTTATGAACTTGTTTCAAGGGTGGTTTCCTTCCCATCTTTAAATGAGAGGTCAGTGGACATCTCTGAGTTCATCGAGAAAAGCCCGGGGCAAGAACATCAATAGTACCGGCAGCAGAAAGATTTCTCTCAGTTGCAAGGCAGCGAAATGAGATTCAACTCTGGAATTGAGGATTTTTTTTCCCTACCCGATCGCTTTTTCATTTTGTCAACAAGTCCTCTTGCTAGAACACCTCTGACAACCACACTAAAATTTGTTTATGTGAGCTACAATTTGTCTTTGGGACAATTCAGAACCATGCAGCTTTTAAATTTTACGAATTTCTTCTCCCTTTACAGTTCAGTTCGTCAAGGCATTGTAAAAATACAAAACAAGCAATAATCAGATTGTTAAATCTGTTATTCCTAATTTTATTCTAAAATGCTTAAATTCATTCGCATAAACTGGACAGAACCATTGTACCAGGGTGAATTTATAATTTTGGCCAAAATGAATGTTTTGAAAAGAATTTTATTTATAATTTCCTTTGTTTTTCATCAATTTTTGAAAAGAATTGTGAATACTAAAATATGACGCGTTATAGTGGTCATTTGATAGCTGAATACGAGGGGAGATCAAAAAGTAAGTTGCACTTCCACGGTATGGCCATTTATTACACCACCTATACAAAAGCAACAAGGCTATAGCAGCATACAATGTAGGTTCACTTTTCCACATAGTCCCAAGAGACCCTAAACATTTATCCGAACGATCAACCAATTTTAAGATTCCGGATGCATAGAAATTTCCTCCAGCGTTTTGTAACCACACGGTGACAGCCGCTTTCACCTCCTCAGCATGCTAGCAATTTCCACCAGTTTTATGCGCCGATTCTCTCTAATGATCGCATCCACATGGTCAACATTTGCAATGGTACGGGACGTTGCGGGCCTGCCTACGCGATCTTCGTCTGTGATATCCGCGCGTCCTGCTTCAAATTGTTGACACCACTTTACAATTCCTTGCCGGGAAATTGCACGCTCTCCATATACAGCAGTGATTTCACGATGAATGACCCGTTTGGCCCATAGAAATCGGATTGCATCTCGCACCCCAAGTTTGGAGTGGACATCCAGTCGACGCGCCATTGCTTTTAGCCCGCTAGTCACACAAAATACGACGGGAAACCACAGCAACCGACGTCTGCGCAGTTAATTTCCCTTTCTCCGCTTTGCCCAAGATTGCGACACACAGCGCGCTCCTGCGGCGAGTTAGTGCAACTTACTTTTTGATCTCCCCTCGTACATTTGTCTATCAACTTTGTCAACAATATTTTTTTTTCTTTTTCATTGAAGTTTTTGTGCAAAATGTATGCGAGTTTATAATTTTGTCAGGAGTGTATTTGTGATTTATATCTCTTATAGTTGTTATAAATTTATAAATGTGTTTCATAGGAGTTTGAAATCTTTAATTTTACTATCTTTATTTACGAAATTAAATTAAAATAACAATTCCATCTCGTTATAATTTTTTCACTAATGACCTTAAAAATCCACTATTAACGCGTTCGTGCCATGTTAAGGGTATATGTGCAAATTAGAATCTTTTCTTTTATAGAGACTATAGAATTAGTTCTCTTTAATTTTCAAAATAAAAAACATTCCTCGTTTTTTGAAGAGAAAAAATTATAAAGAAATAACGAAAAAAATTTTTTTTTGTTTTTTAAAATCTGTTTTCAATAAATTTCAAAATTAATATTTATTCTTTCGCCTTTTTGAAAGAATAATTTTCATAATCCAGTTTCATTCGATTTGCTGTAAAATTAAAAACGACAATTTCAAAAAATAATTTTTTAGAATTAAGTAAATTGTTTTTGTAGAATAAAATTACTTAACGCTCAAAAATTAAGGCAGTCTTCTAAACACCAAGCATTTCCAAGCATGTTTCAGTTCCGTTTTAAAAGAACAAAAAACTACAACAAACACGGTGTTTTAATTTTTTCTTGTGAATGAAGCTTCTTACTGAATTTTTTTTACGAGGTCGGAAAGTTTTTAGAAGATAAACAGAAAAAAACCTCACATATACAAAAGAATTCTTAAATCCGAAAAAATTTATATTATTCTACATGAAAATATAAAATATTCAATGAATGCCTCTGGGTGTTTATATGCTAATTGTATTAAGCTACGAGAACATCACAAGAATTATATTATTCATGTAATTATAAATTTTCGTGGCAAAAATAAGAAAAAAGGTGAAAGGAACTGTTGGAGATTTATTTTGGAATAGAGCTTTTTTTTTTTCTTTCTTTTGGGACACAGAATAAATAATATGGAACACTAAGTTGTAGGAAAAATCTTTAAAAAGAGGGAAAAAACAAAATGTTCTATGCAAAAACAAGTTCCCTTTCACTGCATAAATCAAGAATTCGTCCGGTTTTCTCCGCTTCTCAAACAGCATGATAAATGTTTCCAACGCTTTGCCTTGGCTTTCATAATAAACTGCCACTTAGCTTAAATCTCTAGTGAATAGAATACACAATCCCGTCTTTTTCTTACAGCTGGACTGTATCTTGGCGTTTATTTTGTGTGTCTAATAAAGGCATACACGCATTTCAAATGTTTAATTGTAAAAAGAGAATAAAACAAAAGTACGAAAACTAAAATACAACTACACCTATTCGGGTTTTTTCATGATTTCCCAACCATTTGTAAGAGAGAAAACTCTGCCAGAAAAACATAATTTATACCCATACTATAAAATCGCTTCTATAAAAACTTGTTTTTGTGATTCAACGACGCTTATTTCGTCTCTGAATAGAATACTCAAGGAACTGGAATAGCATGCTTTTTATTATACTGGGTTTGACATTTACAACTGACATGTTTATTCTAGCTACAGAATGTAAATTAACAATGTAAAAAGACTTTATGATGCATGAAAGGGGAGCACAAACAGATCGGAGTAATACCAAAGTCCCCTGAATATCTGCTATATGGGATTCAACAAGGGAAAGTGAGAATAAACGTGTGCATCTCTGAAAAGATAATAAATTTCTACCAACAGAATTGTCGTCTGTCTGTTATAAAATAACATCATTCAAAGATATCAGATGTTAGCTTGGATTTAAATAAAATGATAGCAGTTAATTGGATTGCTAAGAATTTGTCATAACGATTCTACAGAGTATCGATATAATACTTTGTAGAATCCGCCAATTATAGATTCATTCAATTACACTAGAATAATAATAATCCTTTGCATGGTAACATTCGAGAATTATTTAAAGGAAACATAACTTGGCCATAGCTACAATTAACTTCCATCAAAAGATAAACTGGAGCACTGAACTTCCGTCAAAAAGTCCTAAAATTAGTGAAAATCCAAAATACCCATTTTGCAAAAAAATAACTTCGACGATAAAACGGATACACATATTCACCCGTTATAGTTTGCTCTGCCAGGTTCTAGGGTATCTTTTAGAGCAGTGGCCATCTTGCATGGTGAGTTTCTATTTAATGCACCTGCTCCAACCTCCCAAGGCCAATGCAACTACATAAACCAGGTGTTGGCTACTTTCGAAAACGGTGATAAATCCTGCCGTTCGTTGCGTGGCCCACTTTTCGATTCCGTTGGGGGACGGTGGGTTTATATGATCGTTTGTGTTCGTGTGCTCTGCAATTCCAACAATCTCAGTGGGGTTATTCACTACTTGGTACTCTATTGTAGCAATTCGCTCTCTGTTCTGGATATCTTGAAACAAAACTTGGGCATTCATCGCTTGGTGTGGTCTAGCATTCGTCGTTTCTTCTGTTGACTAAGTTCCTAGGCAGGCGTCGACGATCCAAGACAACTGCTAGACCACAAAAAATGCCGAATGCCCAAGTTTGCTTCAAGACAACGAGAGCAGAGTGCGAACTCCAACAACAGATAACAGATTACCAAGTAGTGAATAACCCCAGTCAGATTGTTGGAATTGTAAGTTATTTTACCTACAGCACTCTAATTATCCCCGCCAACGCTGGGTGCCTCTGATAGTCTACATAAGAAAGTTTGTGTGAAAGTCCGATTTCGATGAAATTTTTCACACTTGACCTTCAAAGCAAGAGGAAGGTCACTGTCTACATGAGAATTCAAAAAAAAATTAATTATCGATAATAATCGATATTCAAAATGATGGCAGCAGATATCTCACCAACAATATGTACTGACCAACAACATACGTATATCTAATGACTAACAATGCAAGGCAACAATATCGTTTATGCAAAAACAGGCTGATCGTGTTTACATCAACAATAGCAACACAGTATTCTAAAAATATGGTAATAAATATAAAAATTAGAGAAAATGTACCAGTTCAACAGTCAAATAGTTATATATAAAGTTCATCAAGACATGTAAATTAATCCCATGACTGATCATTTTGTAAATTTCATTAACAAAAATATTTGAGGAAACACAACTGACATGATTATGTCGAGGACAACCACTGGGAACTTCGATGACTCCGTGGTCACCCTTCGCTCAGAAACCGATACAGCGCCGAGCGAAGGGACCACTTCAACTGCCGCCTTTCCACTGTTTCTTAATAGTCTGCTAACTCTCCATTATTTCCAGTTACTGCTCATTTTTAAAGATTTTCAAGAAAACGTTAAGTTATAATAATTATCAATTCTAAGAAAAGCCCAAACTCGTTGTTATCTACTGTTTACATGCTTATAATAACGTCAATTGTTGTCCAAGAAAATAATCACTTAAGGAAAACAAATCTAACAATTATGACATGCAGTGTCATAATTGTGACAATTTAAAAAAAAAAAAGAGGAATTTCCCGTCCTGCGAGCGGATGCCTTCCACTTTGACTACTGAGTACGTTTAGATACAACCTTGCTGTACCATTCTGCGATGGCCCAGCTGATAAAGGTTACCACGTTTAGATACAACCTTGAAACTCGCGATCTTTGGTTCGAATACAGGTCGCGGAGTTTTTCCTTTCGGAGTGAACCGTCAGAACCGCTAGCGGAGAAAGTATGCATTTTCGGACACATGTTCACTTGATATTTCTTGTTCTTGAACACCTCCCAAAGTTTGAACAAACAATTTAGGCACACCCAGTAATAGATGGTTTGGTAATATTTAAAAAGGCCGAATTTAGAGTATTTGCAGAGAATATTTGAATTTTAGTCTTTATATCTTTTATAAATAGATTACGCGTAACTCGTTACAATATCTGAAAAAAATCATAAAATAATTTATATTTCTTCTCTCCTTTTTAATTTGATAAATATTATTTCCTACTTTCTATTTACTGAATATCGGCTATGGAAATATGCGACCATTTTTTTTTTATTATTTTAATGACAGTCGCCATCATTTTGATTTGGAATGAAAATAATAAATTTTTCTGTATTATCTTCATTTAATACAGAAAAATAACCTTCATTTGACTTTTATCCATTTACAAATCCCAGTTTTCACATTGTTCCCGGTGTAAAAGATCAACTTATGCGATTCTTCTTTTCTTGTTAATGAAGATGGAGAGGGGGGGTTTCCATTTAAGGCAGCTATTTCTCGTCAGTTGTCATATGTAATTTTTTTTTCAAAATTTGCTCTAAAATTCTTGCAATGAAAATTTGCACCATGTACATTGATATTAGGCATTAGACATATAAAAATAACCTTCAGGTTTTATTTGCAGTTTGCTTGTGTAAAATGAACTTTTTAAATAAGGCAAGATAAAATTTTTTTCTTTTAAATGAGACAGCAAATAGGTAAATTATTCTTCGCCTAGAAGATACCCGTTTGTTCGCATATATCTGAAATTACTTTGATTTTGCCTCTTAGGTTTTTCAAATTTGTTTTGAAATTTTTCAAATGGCATACATTTACCACTTTCTAATGATGGCTCTTTTGCCTCAAAAAATTATACAATTCTATCACTTGGTAAATCCATTAGATGAGAAGTTCTGATGAAAGGTTACTTCCCCTTTAAGAACCTTATATTAGGACCCTCTCCTATAACAATGCCTATAAATAAATTTGGAGAAAATTGTTTGTGCTTTTTTTTTTTTTTTGACAGATAGCATTCAAAGGAATCCGCGCTTCCGTGGCCATCTGAAGCTCGTCCTCTTTTCGAAACCTAATCTAAATTCACCTATAAACAGGCCTGTTATATCGATTGAGCAAGGCCATTCAATTTGATCGTAGCGAGAATGCGTTACTTAGATACACCATGCTGTGATATTGGTAGCATTTACTGTATGTAATAAAGCTTGGAAAATTGTTTTCCATTGAAACATGACAAGTTGATTAATATTGTATTTGAGTTTAACCACCTACTTTGCATCCAATGAAGTTAGCCATTGAACTGAATGAATAGCGTTCACCAATTGAAATGTGTAATTCTCCCTCTCTTAATAAGAAAATTGTTGTACACGACCCTGTCTGCGCATTACCAATGAATAAAAAAGATAGACGCATTTTCTGGATTAGTGAAGAAATCTTCGTGTGCTACTCATATAATACCGACATCTAGTGATGAACTTGTATATAAGGCTAGTGTGAAAAACTCAAAAATGATTTTAAACTACGATTGCGGATGCTGTGTTTTCAATAATACCTAGGAGACGTAATAAAGTTATGAATCGTTTAAGATAAAGAGGGGAATTTTGCTAGTTCTCCTTAAAAGACAATTATATCCTAAGATATAAAACAACTTCAACTTTTTCTATATAAACAATCCAATCTAGACAATGACGGTTCTGTAATACATGAAATTTATTCATTATTTAACACAGTAATCATAGAACCTTATCCTCAGTTATTTATTAAGTTTGATCGACTTCTCAGGTTAAATTTTTCCAGTCCTTTAATTGAATAAAAGAAATTCCAATAAAAACTTCAATTTCCTAAGGAAATTAATCTCATGGTTATTAAAGAAAGGAGGGGAAATTTTATCCGATTGAAAGAGAGATCCATGTTATTTGACGTCCTTTCTTGAGACTACAAGGGAACTGGGCTCAGAACGATTGAATTCGCCCAGATGAGATTTGACTTCATTCAATAGATGTCAGTTTTAAATCCGAAATGTCAGTGGTTGAATGGATTCAAATCGCAACCCACATTACGTAATGCATCAGGTCGTTTTGAGCACAATTCAACTCCTATCAAACTGACTTGGATGATAAGAGACAGTGAAAATGCAATCTGTGACAGGAATTAAAGTTTCTAACATAAGATTTTCCGCGGTTTGGCATTTCCTAAGTCGTATGAACAGTTTTAAAAGTTTGTTATTTGCCCGCTGGAATAGTATAAGTCTTGACTGCTTACACTGCACTTAATTTATAAGCTATTTAATTTATCATCAAGTGACGTTTTTATTATACCGGGCGATCCAAAAGTGTATTACATTTTTTTACATTGTTAACGACATTTTCAGTGTTTGCTTTCCAGCAATTCAATGCTTTTATAAGAATTACGAGGCATGCGCAAGCACTTAAAAAATCGTTAACAATGTAAAAAAATGTAATACACTATTGAATCACCCGGTACTGTAGCATTAAGAATTTTTTTAATTAATCTTGTCATGAATGTTGTCGCCCTTTAAAAATATTTTTATTCTCCTCGATTACACGCTTGTTTGATTGTCCACTTAAACACGCTGAATGGCCGTTTAAGTGGAATCCTGGAATTGTAAGGGTCATTTTTCAATGGCGACCGACGAAAGTGGTCTTGAGTAGCTTCCACCAATCACCGGAAAGTCTTGTATGAGGAAGAATGTCGTGTACTTGTTGAGAAGATGAGACAAGTGCCTTAATGCCAAAGGGGAGTTCTTTCCAATTTTCCACCAAAAATTGCTTCCAGAAAATTTCTCTTTTCATTAGCTAGCCTCTTTTACCTGAATAAGAAGGAGTTTGTTTTTTGAATGAATCTACGACTAATGAATGCGAGATATTTACATTTTATTCAATAGAAACACGTTTACTCATCTTCTTTTACACGTTTACATATTTATAACCCTATCACTACGAACCAAGGCGCTAATTAAACTGGTCGATTTGCGCTACATATCGAACTAAAGTAAATTCTTAAACTTGTAAGAAGAGGTAATAAAAATTTAGTTATCAATACAGAAACTTCTTGATGGAACAAACGAAATATATTTTATTGATTTTTGATTGGTTCTGGAACGTTACTATAAACAGTAATAATAATTATTTGATAATTGTAACAACAACAGGGAGAGAGACCTTGAGATAAACTGAAAATCAACAGGCATAAGCCCAAAACGGGGTTAATGTAAATACATTTAAAGGTGAAATAAAATAGTTGAGAAACCAAAAAAAACAAAACAAGGAGTAAAACGAGAATGAAAACTTAATAATTTAACCGCTAACAAACCAAAACTAGATCTAGGCTCAGAGAGGCCAGAATCGAAAAGAGGAAAAAAAAACAAAAAAATAAACGAAAATAAACCAACAACTGGACAAAGGACACAAAAAGAAGGGAGTATTACACATCTAAGAAAATAGATAAACGTAAATCATTACATGTAGACAAATTTTCGTGATTAAAATGAAGCTCATAGTTATTAATCAATTTATAGATTGGATTAATCTGAGAGATATTGGTTTTCCTCTTAAAATGAGTTTTAAATCTGAAGCCCGTTCTAGTCGGCTTTAAACTATGAAAATTAAAATCATGATAAAATGAGAAGACAGACAACCTGCCATGACAAATATTCACTAACAGGTTTTAAAAACTTCTACTAATGATAAAATTAATATTAAAAAGATCATGACATTTAAAACGATTGACCAGAAAGCGTTTAATATTATAAAATCTACGTTGCAGAAAAACAAGCGCATTTTTATTGCCACCAAACCAAATCCATGCACCGTATAAAAGTTTGGAAACAACAGTTGTTTTTATACAGATAGATAAAAGTTTTAAAATCAGAAAAGAAATATGTTAATCGTTTCAGGATACCTAATCTACGAGAAATATCAGAATTAAGATCCTCGATATGTTTGGAGAACGAACAGGTATCGGAAAATAGGACCCCAAGATCTTTAATGGAATTCATTCTAAGCAGGAACCCTGATCTATATGATAATCATAAATAAAAGGCGCCACTTTACGGGTAAAAGTAACAACAAATTACTTTAGAGCATTTAGCTCTAAGCCATTAGCTACAGACCAATTATGAACAAGAGCAAGACCCTTCTGTAAGTCCTCACAGCATGACCAGTTAACAATAGAGTGGACCAATAGATGAGTACACCAATAGGTAAGCTAGTCAACAGGTATGGTAAGTCGACAATAAATATATTGAACAAGAGCGGACCAAGGGGGGATCCCTGCGGAACTCCACACTTAATAGAGTAACTAAAAGATATAGGGCCCTGATTACAAATTTTGAAACATCTACCAAGCAACATAGAGGAAAACCAGTCAATAGCGGGTTTCGAAAGACCAATAACGCGCAGTTTGTCGAATGCTTGTAAACTCCAGGTATAGAGTCGACTTAAATCTTATTATCCATCTGGACCGTAACATGATGGAGAAACGTAGCAAGGTTAGATTGAGTTGATAAAGTGGGTCTAAAACCATGCTGCGTATCAGAAAAATAGGGATCGAGATACTGCGCAAGTTGATTGGCAATGAGAGTTTCCAATAGCTTGGCAGGAAACGGAATCAGCGTAATTGGACGATAGTTATTTGCACCACTGCGTGAAGAAAAGAAAATTTAGTGCAGGAAACCAAAGCGTAGGCGCGAAGGCTAGCAAGTTCATTATAGGGAATAAAATATCGCGTGCTGAGGCGTTGACATGATGCCACAACTAACCTCTTGTTCCGGTTTTTAGACGCTTCTCCTGACATTTTTATAGGATTTAGGCACATGCGGCTCTGCTGTAACCATCTTTTTTTTTTCAAGCACATGGCCAGTGGAACAGAAGAAAGTTACCACCATCACCTTTTAACACTCCCGAGAACCTTTGCATTTGGGCGGTGGTCTTTGCCATTTGGTGAGCTACTGTTTGGGTTGTTCCTTAATTTCGGGGTCGTCATGATAAAACAATCTTTCGTCACCTGTGCATATGTAATTGACACGTTTTGATGCCCAGTTGTTGAACCTTTCGATCATTTTCTTGGCACAAGTGCACTCGGGCTGCTTTCTGTTCTTGGGCCAATAAAAGAGGGATCTATGGTGATGAAACCTTCCTGAATTGCAGGTCTTCATGCAAGATTGTTTTAACCGTTGATGGTCCGACGTCCAGGCTTTTCTCAATCCGGAAATAGATTACCCGATTGTTATTCGCGATCATATTCGACACAACATGGATATTTTCCGACGTAATTGCATCCGTTGGCCGTCCACTGCGAGATTCGTCTTTAAGTGATTCGTCTTCCCTTCTTCCCAGGACGAAACTGTGGCTTTACTCGGAGGTCTGCGTGTAAATGTCTATTGTAAAATTTTAAAACAGTCCGACATTTCTAAGTCTTTTGAGTAATCATAGAAAATATAGCAAGGCATGTTTGCTCATTCAGCGCCATTTCGCTTTACGTCTATCTGCCAGTGCGCGAGCTTTAGAATTGTGCCACTAGAAAACAATGCAACGTGGCATGCTAAAATCTTGAACGCGACCATATGACAGAGTAAGAAAGTTAAACAAATTTGGTGGCATGCGTATAGCGTTTCTGGCTAAAAACTTTTCCAGTGCCTATCTATTTTTTTTTTCATTTGGTGCTTAATTCTGTTTCCAAAATTGGTGTTGTCGCAGTATTTCTTCTGAGAAAGAAGGAAGTCCATAAATAAAGCGCATGAAAATGGCATAATTGTTTTAAATGAGCTCATTATACCCATGTGAAAGAGCTTTCGGAAAAACTAATTACAAGAGTGTTTCATGATTATGTTGTTAGTTCCTTTATTTATGCAAATCCCTGCAATTAAACGAAATAACTTGTAAAAGATATATAAAACAGAAATTTTATAACTTATAACCCTTATCATTGGGAATTAATGCTTCTGTTTAACTTCGTAACGAACATGTATCTCGGGCGATTTTGTTATCAGTGTTTGTGGATATGATGTATTGTCTTCTCTTCATGGGAAATGGATATCCGCTTTACTTTCAACAAAACATTCGCGAAAGGTTTCTTATATAGAAAATTGCATGTTACTTTTTTTTTGTTCTAACAAAAAAAATTGAGGGAGCGATAGAAAGAAGAGGAGCATTTCGGGTCAACTGTTTTGTGGCAGCCTGTTAGAAAGGAGCATGCGCAACCCGAAGACCCCAAAGTTCTTTTTGCCAATGGAAGAAAGAACGGAAATGGAGAAAGAAGCCCTCCGTCGTAAAACTATATTTTGTCGCGCTAGTGCAAAGAATTTGTGCTTCCTTCCGAAAGCGATGATTTCTCCTAAATGGAATGAAAAGAAGGGGAACGAAACTTTCTCGGAGCGCGAAAAGTGTTTATCAATGTATGAAAAACGGTAGGCCTTTTGTTGTAAGAGGAAAAATAGAAAAAATAAAAAATATGGAGAAAGTACATTAAAAACAAGGAAGGGGAAACTATTTCTAGTTTTCGTCAACACTTTTCTTATATAGTCTTTTCTTTTATGTTATGAAGTACTCAAAACTTTTTCCTTAGAGAAGTTACAAATTGATGCAACGGTTTTTTTAATCTTTTATATTTGGTTTATGTCTGATTATGTATGTAAAATTGTGAAATATTAATATTAAAAAGAGATTCGATGCATAATAGTATAAAGTGATTCTTGTCAATAGATTTACGGAGAAAGAATATACAGCGTGAGTCAAAGTCTATTACCCACCTCCTTTCTTGTATAGAAACATAGATATGTTGTTTGGTTGGTTTATTAGAATTTTGGCGTCGACTCCCAAGGTCATTTTGCGTCTTTTTACACAAGTTATATCTGTACGCAGCCCGGGACAAACACAAACACCCATGCCCATCGTGGGATTCGAACCCACGACCAGGTAGACTCGAGAACTAGAAAGCCTACGCCCTAGCGTTCTCTGCCACCTGGCTGGCGAAACATAGATACGTAAATTCCACGGAAAGCAATAAATAAGAAGTTGAAGGCGACCCTTCTGAAGGTACACTCAGATTGATTTCAAATATGCAAATTAGGACAAATGCAAATCGTATCTTCTAAACTTTTAGAGATAGGCAAAAATTTCTAGTTACAAACTGGAAATTTCTAGTTGTTCAGCATCGAGTTTCGAAAAAAATAGAATAAAATGTTTGTATCTATGGTTAGAACAACATCGAAATAGTTAATTTGGGCAGCAATACAGGGGCCCCAGCGTTCATATCAAATCATAGGAATGAGAGTTTGTATGAGAGTTGAAAACCTTCTGGATTCGCGCTGGATCTCGGCAACGGTGTTAAAACAGTAACCTTTCAGCTGAATTCAACTTGGGGAAAAGGAGCTAAATCTGATGGGTCGGGCGGTGCGGAAGCGATAATATGTTGTGCTTGACAAGAAACTCACGAACGAGCAGTACTCGGTAACAAATGCATTTCCGTCGTGGAGAATCCCAATTCTTCGCACGTCACTGTTCCGATCGCTTTGACCGAATGTTCTCTCTGAAACGCCTCAGAACGTCGCAGTAAAATTCTGCTGACGATCTGGCTATGTAGGACGAACTCTCGAAGTACTTGAAGTAAAATGCTAATTTCTATATTAAAACCAATTGATAATGCGTGTTCCTGCGTTACCATAATGATGTTAATTATAAGCATCGTTACTGTATTCGCGAAATCAAGGTGTTCCGTCGCTAATTTTTTTTAGATTTTTTTTAAAATTTTGACTTCAGATTCGGATAGAGAATCAAAAAGTAACTAAACGTTACAATTGAGACGTATGTCCTGTCTAATCGGGAACATGGCCAAAAAGACGGGTAAAGTAAATCATTTTGGTACAAAAAGAAAATTATATTCCAAAAAGAACATGTTACTTCATAGCTGATTGATATTTCATGTATAGTCTTTGGATGTGGCATAGTCTAATAATTTAAAATAGGTAAAGGCGAAGAAATCTCGAAAAATTAGAGCGCAACTATACAGATAATCAGTTGGAGTTCAAAAGCGCATGCATTTTCCAATGCTTCTTCTGATCACTTTAGTAAAATAACCGATGTCATTTTACTTTAGAAAAATATCTTTTGGTAATTTCTCTAACACTAGACGCCATGCCTTTCAATAGACTTATTTATATAGAATCAGATTCACCATTTTACGTATATCGTGCTCTAATATGAACCTCTCGTCACCTCTATTCCCAATTTTCCAATTCTCATGTACAGGGTGGTTCAAAAATACTTTTACAAACTTTCACGGGAGGTATTATGGGTGATCCTAAGCAAAAAAGTTCATATGAACATGGGTCCGAATTTGAACGTTAACTGAGATATGAACCGAAATAAAAATGCCGCCACCAACATCAACAAGTTAATAACTCAGGTTCTGTAACGCCTCCTAGGTTAATGAATTTTGGAGGAATAATAGGGTTCAGAGCAACTCGCATGTGAGCACTGTTACGATTTTGAATGCGTAACTCGGAAACTACGTGTTGGAATACGATCAAATTTTAACTGTGTTATTCCTCCAAAATTCATTATCCTAGGCTTTACAGAACTTGAGTTATTAACTTGTTGATCTTGGTGGCGGCTATTTATTTCAGTTAGCGTTCAAATTCGGACCCATGTTCATATGAACTTTTTTGCTTAGAATCACCCATACTACCTCCCCTAAAAGTTTGTAAAAGTATTTTTGAAACACCCTTTTTATCAGTAACAAAAATTTTAGAAATATGATGTTTAGTTCAAATTAATAGATATGACAACAAATAAACAACATTATACTGTATATTAAGCTTCGTAACTATTTCAATACTAGGTGAACTATTAAATACAGTGTTTATCTGGAGGCCGTTGCCCGTATTGAAGAATTGTAGACTAAAATCTCATTGCACCTTTATACATGCACATCTATAGCTTGCAGAGAGTGGTCTTTTCAGCCCATGGTATGTGCTGTTTCCAGACAATAGGGACAAACTTTAGGATTGATTCCTCACAAGAAAAGTAACAGAAAAGTTCCGAAACGTATGGAAATCCTGGAGTGTTGCAGGTGCATCTTTGAATAGGGTTCTATTGAATAAGCGTCTCACCGCAGCATTACTTCCAGCATTTACGTAAAATTTCTTTACGATAACACACGCTGTTCCAACGTTAGTGCTTCCATTCTGAAATGTATCCTAATGAGAGATATCAGTGAGTGAGCTATAGAAGGATCAGAACTGCAATAGAACAGTATCACGAGAAAAATCATTTACGGCGTACAATTAAACCACATTAGACAAAACCTTTCTAACAACTTTTTTTGCGCCACCCGATATTTCAGTGATTGGAAAAAATTCATGTGATCGGACGAGCCATATTACGTCCTGTTTTGTACTGATGGCCGGCAGACTGTGTGACCTCTTGAAACAATGGATCCAATTAGTTTGTTACATAGAGTCCAAGAGTCTGGAGGAGATATCAGGCATGAATTTTTCAGTTCTGAATAGATCCCTGATATTGCTATAGTCTGGTCCCAATATCTATGAACTAAAAATGAAGCGCGTATTCTCAAGTTCGTATCAATCCGCTTGAAAAAGAAACTGAAATTTTATCAGGCCCCCTCTGCTTTGTTGACTATTTTCGAAACCTCCAACTAATGGAAAAATGCACAACAATTTTTAGTAATAAAAAAAACGACCTACAAACATGTTGTATAATATCATTATATCTCTCTCTAGTATCTCTAGTATTATACAGGGCGAGTCAAAAGTCTGTTATCCCCTTCCTATCTTGGATACCAATGTAGTTACGCAAACTCCAATACAGGGAACGAATAGGAACTTGAGGGTGCTCTATCTGACGAAGAACCTTTCGTCATCTCAAATATGCAAATTAGGACACATCCAAAATCTTTCTCGAAAACAGTAAGAAATACACAAAAAATTCCAAAACGTGAGATAGCTGCAATAGATACGTGCTCTAATGGCACGTGCCCTAATGGTACCATTATGATATCCACTTAAACATTTCCTATAACCAGATATGGCATGTAATATATCAAACAAATCGTCACGACGTCTCATGAACGAATATATAAGAGTAACAAGTGATAGCAGATATTGTTCTAGTGGCACGTGTACGTGTAATATGTCTCATGAATGACTATAACGCGTAAATAATGATTGTGTGAATTGTTTAGTAGTACGTGTTTTAATGGTACCAAATGCTACTTAAGATATAGCATGTAATATACCAAACAACTCCTAACAACTTGTCATGAGTGAATATAACGTGTAAATAATGATAATGGGAATTGGTTTACTAGTACGTGTCCTAATGGTACTATACGGTAACGCTGGAACTTTCAGTGCTAAGATATGACAAGTAATATATCAAACATCTCGTAACAAGGTCTCATGAGTGAATATAACGAGTAGTAAAGGGTAGTCGGAATTGTGTCGTAGTACATGTTTTAATGTTGCTATATGTTACTTTTGGAAACTTTGAATGCTAAGATGTGTCGTGTAATATATCAACCAACTCCTTACGAGTTTAGACTTATTGATATTATAGCTTACTTGTATCAAGACTATATTGCTGTTAAGCTTAATAGTATATAATATTAATTATTGTGAGACATATCGCTTGCTTCAATAGTAGATGATAACGTAGAAACACTTTAGTAATTGAATATGAAAAAATAGTAGATGTTTACACATAACGCTTCAGCGATTGAGGCTCACTTCGTTTAACATTGTCGGAATGCCTACAAATTAAAGAACTTTGATTTTTTTAATGTATGAGGAATAACTTCACTCTCCATTTACCTTTCAGTTCTTCAAGTTTATTCGTTTAAATTCTCTCTATACTTTAGTTTACTTAAATAGTAATTTACAATTTAGTTTTCATATTTATATAATTTCTCTAAAGTGTTTTAAAATGTTGGTTAATTCTATATATCCATGTATGATGCTCTAACACGAAAATGTGCTCCCTTTATCCGCTTTGGCGGCAAAATCATTCTTGTTTTTGTTTTGTTTGAAATTTGCTGTTGAACAAATGTGCAATTGGAATTTTTTGTGTATCTCTTATGGTTTTCGAGATAGAATTTGGATGTGTCCTAATTTGCTTATTTGAGATGATGAAAGGTGCTCCATCAGATAGAGCACCCTCAAGTTACTATTCATTTCCTGTATTGGAATTTGCGTAACTACATCGGTATCCAAGATAGGAAGGGGGTAACAGACTTTTGACTCACCCTGTATATCTCGTGAAGAGATGGCGCTGCGGTCATCGAATTGGTAACCTTTTAATTTAGCATTCAGTTGCGAAATATTCAAAATAGTAGCATGGAAGAAGTAGAATAGCAGTTTCAACTAATTATATTTTCAAAATGAATCAAAACATGTTACAAATTTAGTATTTTCGTTTTTTAAACAAATATTTTAAGAAAAAGAGTTTATTCTTTATGGTGAATTAGAGTGAAACCGTAAAACCAACACATGCGCATTTCGACTTTTACTGGGATCGTATAAACTTAGAAGTTTATTTAAAATATTGTAGTAAATTATATGCATTCTGCAATAGTAATTTTACCCAGAAGAGATGGATGCTTCGTAAACAACGTTTGTACTTTCCATCACGCAAAAATTGTTCAGTGTGGTTCCATTAGCATCACAGCAACTTAAACATTTTCACTGATTCCGAATAAATACCAATACCATAGAAAAAAAAACATTCAAAAACTTAATTTCCATTCACACTAAGATTTGAATGCAAATTTCCTGAATGCTTGATATTCTAATGTAGATCCACTAAAAACATTTTGGGGAATCTATTGGGTAAAAAAGGCTTAACATTAATAAAATATTTGTAATTCTGTACCTGTGTATGTATAGAAGTAAACTGTCATTATAATAGAACCTATCATCAAAATAATGCAGAGAGATACAATGCTCTGCTCTTCTCATTCTCTAACCATTTTCAGTGATTTTTATTGCGCGAGAACAGGACGCATTCATAGGCGACATCGAGATAGACGCCAGATGAATTCAATAAACAGGTGAGAAGCTGAGAACGTGGCCGACAAGGCAATTTTGACATCAAGCAGAAATTCAAAGGCGGTGCGAGCCAATGCACGTAATTATAATAATTGACGTGGGAAATGGCATTAGGGAGCTCGTGGAGAAATGATTGAAATGGCTCTTCATTTTTTTTTTGTATGAAAGTAAAAGCTTGCCGATTGTATACGCGTAACTGAAATCAGAAATAAAATACAATTTTAACGTGGAAAAGATGTTCATTTTTAAATGATTCCTCCATTAAATGTTATTGATTCAGCAATACGTAACTGTCTGGACATTGAATAGAAAATGTAATCAAATGGATTGAACCCCTAAGCTCCAATAAAATTTATTAAATTGTAGGATTATTTATAGCGTCGCGCAAATTTAAGTGAGAGGCGCAATTATTTAATTATTTACATGCAATTAATCGATTTAAATTGTAATTTGCATGAAAGTTATCCAATAAAGAGCTAGAGTTTAAAAATATTGACTAATAAGCTTTTATTTTTCATAATTAATAGATTTTATATTCGAGATTCATTATCGAAATTTGCATAAAAGGAGCATTTGTTAAATATCCCTAAGGCTTTTGTTATTAGTTATTTCGATAAAACTAAGACGAAAATATAAACATTCATCTCATTTAGTCTTTTTTAATTTGAAATGATTATTAATGACACATTGGGACTCGGAATGCGTTACATTGAGCGATAAAGGATTTTTAGAGTGAAAGGCCTTAATTAAATCCAAAGCGACTGACGTGAAAGGTTTGACGCTAATGGCATCTTAATTGAATCTGGAAAGGAAAGACGTTTGATTAAACTTAGTTCCCCCTCACCCCCTTCTTCCTTTTTATTTAGTTTTGGAAGGTGTGTTCTTTTCTTTGCAGCATTCATACGCATTGCGACTGTATTCCCTCAGATCGAACAATAACCATCTAATATATTCTATATTATATATGAGCCTATAACAGTTTTCAATTAAAGTTGGAGGTAATGGTGTAGGCTACTTCATTCATTTAATCAGCGTAGCTTGATCAGGTGTTCAGCAGTTACTTGGAGTTCTTTGAGAAAGAGGGGAATGGAAGAAGGCCGTAAAACTTAATCCCTGGCAAACTCACCCCCAATTCCGTGTAAAGATTATGGTCGTGAATCAGCAAGTTCTTGCGACAAATCGGAAGGCGTGTAATTCGAACGATGCCTCTATCAAGTCCACGGGGTGTCGTTAATGTTTCATGGTTCCCAGTCCAATCGTCGCAAGAACACATGGTTGGAAGAAGATTGTGAAGAAAGTCGAGCTAGTGTCTCTCTCTTTCTCTCTCGAAAGTATTAGTTTTTATCATTAACGCTGGTGCTTCCTTATTTAAATTTAAAAAGCAACTTGATGTCTATTTGATGCACCTAATCAGTGATGTCTTTTAGCATATGAAAACGAGACTTTTACCCTCAGGAGCCATGAATAATAGAAATATCTCAATCGCAAACACACATACAAATGCCATGTGGTGAATTTAAAAGAGTTTTTTTTTCCCTGGCTGTCGTTCGTGTTTTTTCTATTTCACTGGTAATTACAGTGAAGGTAAATTCTGGAGGCATGTCGTTGAAAACTAAGTTCTGTGTCTTGATTATACCATGATATGGACAAATACTTATTTAAAAATTCTTGAAATTATCATACTTGATAATTACGTAAAAATTTACTATAAAAGTTTCTGTGCTTCATAAATAAATTTTTCTTTCGAAATAATACCTCCTCTATTTGATGATGAATGCCTATGCTTTCGTCGATGAAGAAAACTGATAAAGGGCTCAACATTTTTATGCAATTTGGTTAAACAGTCATTTCTTAATTCAATGTGCTGAACACGAAGATGACTAAGGAAAGGCTGAATTGGCTATGGTTTCTTAGTATTATGTAACATTTTTGAGAAAAAAGGTATTAGAAATTTTTGGTCAAATCGTACGTCGTAAATGGTTTTTCTCGTGATACTGTTCTATTGCAGTTCTGAACTTTCTATAGCTCACTCGCTGATGTCTCATTACAATTTATAATGGAAGCCCTAACGTTGGAACAGCGTGTGTTTATCGTAAAGAATTTTTACGAAAATGCTGGAAGTAATACTGTGGTGAGACGCCCATTCAACAGAACATTTGGTCCAAGAACAGCACCATCCGGATCAGTACATGATTCCAGGAAGGGCCACTCAGGATGACCAGACTCACCATGAAAATTATGTTCTTCAGAGAGTCACCACGGAATTACAGTTCAAGGCTCTACACGCTGATTGCAGCAGATGGAAATCGCTTTGAAAACCAGGATGTCTTTTATAGCATATAGTATGACAACAAGAATCTATAACTTCATATTATGTAGTAGTAGACAAAAACTTTCTAACACCTTTTTTGCGCCACCCGCTATATGTAAATATTATAATACATGTTAAGAACGCCTTAATCCTTTTCGGACTTTCGCTTTCTTTTGAACTGTCGTTTGTAAACCTCTTGGGGAGCATTTCTGATGAGCGTCCAACAATAATCAGCCAGCATTGACCTGGACCACATGTTCTGGTACTTTTCCTCCATCTTGGTAATGTTTTGATGAAAGCGTTCGCCATGCTCATCACTACTGCTTGCAGTTATCAGGGAAGAAATCCAAGTGGTAGTCAAACATATCGCAGTCGCATGCATGCATCTCGTAACCATATATTTACCTTACTAAATTGCTTTATATTAAACGTAAATACAAGGGACAATACTTCAATATCTCTGCAACGAAAGCCAGTCAACATTTTTCAATGTGCTATTCATGTTCAGCACGTTATATTCATTCAAGATTGGGTACTTTCACCTAAAAAAGCAATTTCATTGTTACCCAGCGTAATCAAACAGGATATTTTAAATAAATTAATTAAATAAAATTTTAACATGTTTGCAAAAGGCGATAGACGTTAACTTTGAAATGTGAATATGAATTTATACAATGAATAACAATTTTTATTGAATCTCAACAAAATCGAAAATTTTAAATAAACCAATTTAATAAAATTTAAAAATATGAATCTGTTTGAATAGTTTAAAGGGGAAACTTAAAGGGAATAATAAAAATATACCAAAATATTTATCGAAAATATTTAAAATAATTATCATATCTCTAAAAACGGACTGCAGTATAAATCCATATACAAATTGCTTCCAAAATTATTCACGCACTAACCAACTTAACAGAAGAGTGAATATTTTAAAAAAATCTGTATATTTTTAATTTATCGCTACAATAATTTAAGCATTTATAAAAATAAAGACATTCCATACTCAATTATTTTATTATGACAATTATAAATGAAAAAAATTATAGTTTTTGATTAAACACAGAGAATCAAAGTTATTCATAACACTTGCAAAGATGGCATGATCAAACAAGAAATGTTTGGTAATTTACATAACACAATGTATTTGGCCTTTGCAATGATTCTCAAAGTAGAAATACAGATAAGGTACAAGTCTGAAATTTTTGGAAAAATGATCCTTGAAAAAGCAGTGCTCTACTGTTCATTGTCAGTCAGCATTGAGTAAAATAAAAGAATTGTCAACGATCTATAAAAGAAAATAATTCAATATCACAAGCAGGGAATCGCAGCCTACGAAAAAGACAAACCTGGGCACTCAAAATTCACCTGACCATAGTAGTCTGAACAACAATCCAATCCTCAGTGGCTACACCCCTGTCCAATAGCTAACGTCCCTGGTATTCGGAAGTCTAATTCTACTGGAATTGTTGTTAATCTGTCTGCACGAGGAAAAGACCATTCGAAATCTACTGAGACCATAAAAAAGAATGGGTGTAAAGGGTGTGTTCCTCGCAAGACTCGTCTACTGAAGCCGACTCATAAGCAGAAGCGATTAGAGTTTGCAAAGAACTAATAAGCCAGACGACTACTGAGAGCATGTATGGTGGTCTGATGAAATTAAAATTGAGTTATTTGGTCATTTTTCTACGAGGAAGGATTGGCGACAGAAGAACGAAGCTCATCGAGGTAAAAAACACCGTCCGAACTGTAAAGGATGGAGGTGGCTCCATTCTTTCATGGTTCTGTTCTGCTGCTACGAGACCTGGAGAACTAGAAAGAATTGATAGATTCATGAAATTACAAAAATACCAGGACATTTTGAAGAAACGTTTGAGACTCTACAAAAAAATTTATGTCCTGGTTGTGGTTGGATCTTTCAACATGACAATGATCCAAAGCATACATCCAACTCAATGTCATTGCGGCTACATGAAAACAAAATTAAGGTGTTCAACTGGGCATTACGGTCGACAGATTTAAGTCCTATAGGAAAGCTGTTGGAGGAGTTGAAGTATAAGGTAGGAAAACGATACTCCAGGAAAAGTGAAGATTAGAAGCCAACTGCGAAGAATCGTGGCAAGAACTTTCATCAGAACATACATAAACCTGATCAAAAATTATCCGAGACGTTTACGGTAGGGTGTGAAAAAATACCAATACTCAAAAGTTTCGTACTGTGGAGGCAACTGTATATTATAATTTAAAGTCGATTATTACGTTATAATGTTACATAAGTAGCACCTCACTAGACGGCTCTTCTTGTCTAGATTTTCTTGGCATTGTAATTTATACGAATTCCAAAATTTACATCAAAATCTAAGGAAGCAACCAGAAACAATAACAATTTTGTTCTGCATTTATTTTTACATTATATTTCCACCCTATTCAGAAGATTCAAATTTTGCCTCTCGTAATGAACGCGCTTATTATAAAACGTTAGGCAAACTTTGCAAAATATAGTTGAAGACAGATGAACTTAACAAGTTTTTTCCTGGGGACTCTTTATATCTTTAATTATAAGTGTAAGATTTTCGAAATTAAAATTACTTCATGCGATCCAAAGGATATACAAGTACAATATCGTATTAAACGGAAAAGGAGAAATTCATAAATAATTTAACAGAAGAAAATATTTATAAAATTAATGTTAAACAGAAAACCCAGTAAAAAAGACAAATTACTATATAATGATACATATTAACAGTGGAAAAGAATGCAGGAAAATGTTTCGTATTGCGTTACTTTTTCTGTTATCTCTAATTTGGAAGGCTTCTTTCTTTTCTTTGGAGGTTTCAGCTTTGGAGCAATATAAGCGCAGCAATTTTTTTCCCCTTGAAAGAAGGGAAACCACAGACTAATTTCGCGTCTTTGCCAGCATCCTTTTTATATTATCTTTTATCCAAGCAGAAAGGCAAAAGCACGAATTATTCCTACACCAACAGGCAAGTCGGTGTTTTGACCGTTTTGAGAAAGGAAAAAAAGTAACGTTTCTGGCGAAAGAAGCGCTTAATAAGATTGTCTTAAACTTATGAGAATCAAATCTCTTCCAACTTAGAATGTCCAGTGGTTTTTAAGAATAAAAAAGACCAGTGAAATAGTTGCCCTGCACTTTAAAGAGGCGCTGAACCAATCTTTTCAGCAGTTAGAAATGGCAAGGCAATCTGTAACAAATTGAAATAATTTATTAACTGTGGATTGTTGTCAGAATTTTCGATTGGAGATCGTATGTGTTGTGATAGTTGTTGAATCGTTTTCTATACAGATTATAATATGCAGAATCAAGATTGGCATAACGTCGAAAGAAGATTGGGGGAATTGAAATGATCAATCATGTTTCATCTTGTTAGGTGCTTTAGAACAACACAGATGGCATGACATGTCGACGTAGTTCGATTATATTACCTTTGCATTTGTTCGTGTTGAATTTTTATTGTCTGCTGAGGATTTAAATGCATCTTCTTCTATAATAAATACAGGAACTCTGAAAATTATTATTGATTCTGCGAGTGATAAGAGTGAGAAGTGAAATAAATGTTTACAAAAGTAATGTCTTCTATTCTTTTGACAAGGGATAGAAGAGAATGACAAAAGCAATTTAACAGTAGTAAATATTGCATCCTTGTATAAAATTAATAATGCATAAGTATGCACTAAGCGCAACCTATACATGTATATAAACTAGCCCGTGTTGATATAATCGGATCCGTAATAACGAAACGGAATTATAACTTGATTCGAAACCGGGGAAAATATGTTCAATTATGTTCAAATAACAAATTGAACTCTTGCTCAAAGTGCGCTTTAAATATAATATACTCATTTCTAATAAATGCACCAGATGCATAATTCTTCTGCACCGCAAAATTATTTCGGGTTTGCAATGTCTTAGACTCCATAATGCTCGTGCACGATGGGGCGCCACGCCAAATTGTTCATTTTGCAAGATTAATTTATTATGTACCATATTTTGGTGAGTACAAAATAATTTCTCAAATGCTTCCACCGCTTGCCCGTTACGACCTGAACCCATGCATACTTTGCAAATCTGAATTTTACAAATTCAATGTTGAATCACATATTGATTTTACTCTTTCTTACAACCATTCCCCGAGACAAACGTGAAGGATTATAGATCAAGCCATATACATATTGAATGGCTTGGTTTGTAAAAGTAAATTGTATTTGCTTAATTATTTGTTTTCTTTATATTTCGCGTCAATTTCTTATTAGCAAATTCTGTTTCCTATGAAATACCAAGTAATGGTTGATAGTTGTAATCCCACTTTTTGTTATGGTCCGTGCAGTAATCTTCTCTATATCGCTTTGAATACAGTATTGTCAGTTTAATCATAACAGTTCTAGAGGTAATGTTGTCGTTTTCCCCACACTTCAATTCAATTTTTCATCCTTTGATATGGAACGACATAACTAACGAGGCAATTTTGCTTCGTTTCAGGTAAGAAAATTAAATTTGTAAAAAATATTAATATTAAATGGTTAATTTTTAATGTGTACAGACAATAACATTTTATTCGTAAGACTTTAGCAAAAGAGAATAAAAACGTCACATATTTTCGTATCAAGCTAACGTTTTCAGTGTAGATAAATACCGTTCTCTTCATATTAAACCCACTTACCTTGGAGTGTGTTAATAATTCATCAGCGTAATAGCCTAGAGAGCATCACAAGACTTGAACGTCGTGAAATTAACTTCTTCTCTGACAGAATAGTGAGAGTTGACAACATTTGAGCCTCCAGAGGGGGACATTTTGCGTTAGGTGCTACTGCGGTCAGTGCATCTCCTGGGGAATATGAGGGACATAAAAGCCGACGATGTTTTCATGCGGACAGAAAATTAGCCAGTCGACAAGCAATGCAGAAGATGACAAACAAGCAAATGAATAAGTTTCCGTATTTTGCTATTTGTAATAGTTACTCTCTATAAGCAATGAATTTTTATTGAACTCTAAACCACTCCATTTTGATTCTCGTTATTGTAAATATAATTACTTTTAGGGAATCAAACGAAATGGAATACCAATAAGGGTTTCTGTATGTCCCAAGGAAAATAAGGTGCGATTAGAAATTATAAAGCTATATGGATTATTGTAATAAAAATGTTGATGATGCTACGAAAACATAACAAAATTAATCACAACATCATGTATAAATAATAGTAGTCAAAACTTTAACTGAAAAAAATTTTTAAAAAAAATATCTCGTGCCAAAAATGATAAAGCTATAGCCTAATGAAAAATGTTTTCTCTGAAGTAAGGAATGTCAATTTAAACCAACAGCTGGCATTAACTAGTAATATCATGGCTACTAATGTATAAATTAATGGTCTGATTAATTAATATAATCTAAACAATGTCGAGAGGACAACCTTTAAGTGAATTTGAAAAGCGCTAGAAAACTGCTCTACATGAAAGTGGTCAGTCAGGAAAATCAATAGCTAAAGCTTATGGAACATTCACATACCGCAATTGACAGTTACCTCAAAATAAAAGATAATTCTGGCGTGAAAAAACTTACTGTTTGACCCTCAAAACTCAGCAAACGCGACAAAAGGGCAATTATAAAAAAAAGAGTGAAAGAAGATAAAATGTAAACTCGATCTGTGGCAAGTTGTGAAGATATCCTTGTTGGAAGAATAACAGTCGCCAATGTTATTTATGAAGCAGTAAGATTTCTATATAAAAGGCGAGGTCAACCAGCACTCCTCCCCAGGCACAAACAACAGAGACTATTTTGGGCACGAGAAATGGTTTCGGGGTACACAATGGCAGAAGTTGATTTGGAGCGATGAGAAAAATTTTATCTGGACGGCCCATATAATTTCTATTATCATGATCTAAAAAAAAAAAGAAGAGGAACCCTACCCCAAACGCCAGCAAGGTGAATGCACTATAATGGTTTAAGGAGCCTTTAGTGTGTAGAGGCAGTCCAATTTGGCAATTACATCAGAAAGAATGAATGCTATTCAATATCACCAGATGTTAAAATTTCATCTACTTCCAGTTACAGAGAAAACTCCAATTCAGAACGCAAATTCGCTAATGGGGTGCAAGTAATGAACTAGCCTCCCAGACAGATCTTAGCCCTATAGAAAATGTTTGGGGTTGCTAAGTAAAAGCTGTTTATTCAAATGGACAGCAATTTACATTAATTGGAGAATAGCGCCACTCTTAAAATGCTGGGACAATATCGACCTAAACTACTGTATTTACAGTCACTTGTAAAATCAATGCTAAATCGTGTATGAAAGTTTACGAGAAAAATGGAGGATTTATTATACATTAAACAATCTGGCTTTATCATTTTTGGCCACGTAAATTTTGTTTTTAAAATTTTTTAAACCATTATTAGGAACGATAAGTATGTCCGTCCGTCTTTCTGTATGTCTGTTTGTCTGTTGTTGTTCTAGCGTTCGAACGATTCCGAACTTAGGAAAACGACTGCTTGAGTTCGTTGGTGGAAAAAAATCGGTGGATTACTTCCGGTTCAAAAGGTCACAAATAACATAGGGGATCATGTTTTCCTCCATACAATTTCAATGGTAGCAATATGGCATATTGTTGTCAATAGCTAATAGCAAATCGTTCGCTTCAACAGTACATGCTTAAGTAGAAACACTTTAATATAACAATAGATTATGAAGAAATAACCGACGCTTACACACAATGCTTCAACAATTGCCGCTCATATCATTAAGTAGGAATGGTTACAAATTAAAGGACTCTTATATGATCGAATATATACAAAGTTACTACACTCTCCGTTTAACATCTCGGGTACTTTCATTTCATTTTGAACTACGTATTTCCGTTAGAATACGCCTTGCCTTAGCAACCAGAAGCTTCCTTTGCAATCTCATCTAACCGTAACAACCAAAGGCGTCTTTAGAAAACACATTCTTTCGTTATTAGCCCTCGAATTCCTTAAAATCCTATCGGTCCTGGGCATTTTGGTTGCCTGACTTGTTATTTATCCAGTGCAATAATATTGCAATAACGACGTTGTGATTAAATGTTTGTTTTGTTGCATCACCATTATTTTGTTTTTTTATAATAATACAAGAAGCTTTATAATCTTTGGTCGCACCTTAAATTTTGATAAGTACTGTCAACCGGAAAGACTGTTTTCATGGATTATATGATCAAGAAAATTTACTTGAGGAAGAAGACATTGGAAATCTTCTTACTTGCAGTTCATATAGTTAAAATATTGCATTAAAATGTTTCAAAATTGTTATTAATCTCAATACCTTGATATTTAAACTGTTAAAAATTATTTTTTTTTAAATTGTAAGCTTTATCTATCATTTGTAAACTTTCCACTAAATATCCTAGGAATAAATTAAGCACGTTCCCTTTAATTTTATTTAAATATTTTATCTTTTACTTCTTTACTCTTTCTTTTATTTTCCTCCCTTTTGACTTCCTCTCGTACTCAATCTCTTTCGCTTCCTTTTCTTGTCTCTTTTCATTTTTTTTTCTTTTCTTTTCTTCTCTTTCTTTCTTTCTTTCACTTGGCTCTCATGCTCTATTAGTTATTGTTGCGAATGAGAAGTTGCCAAGTGATGGGAGAAGAAGTGCCAAGGAAAAGTCATTGGAAACCTAATGCAGCAGGGAATTCGATCCCTGACTTCGGTTTCTCCCTTTTCGTTGTCATTCAAAGCCAGAGGCCGGGCCCCAGATTTAACGAAGGCGGTTGCCACGGCAACAGAGTGCTAACGTCATACTCATCCTGAATTATATGTAAACAGCGAGTTTAAATTCTAAAGCTTGTCTCGGTATGAGCAAAAATCAACATGTAAAACCGGTTTTTTAGATGCTGCATTGGCCTAGCCTCTTGCCTTGAGGAAAAGATTTTTGGCATTAGTCGTCGTCGATCTAGGAATAGGAATTGTGAAATGTAATGGAAAAAAATTATTTTCCTATAATTTATGGTATTAGGTGTTTCCTTTTTTATATTGTTTTCTGATGGTTTGTGAAAACTCTTTTGAAGCTTTTCCGAAACTTTATAATTGTGATCACTCATTGTAAAATCAGTCATTTTACAAATAAATGCTTCAAAAAATGTTATTAAATCCAAATGAACCATGATATTATCACAGATTAAGGATAAACACGAACCTTAATGTAAGCATTTCAATTTGAATGCAATGAATGCATTCATTTTCATGCGATGAATTTTTCATATATTACCCTAATAATTATCACATACAATTCCTCTAAAAACTCGTAGTTTCCACTAGCAGAAAACAAGAGAGCAGATGATGGGCGTGAATTCCACATGGGTAAAAACAATGACAGAAACCACAAGGCAGAAAATGTTCTGACATTACTTCCTGCTCTTCTTTCTGCCCGACAGAAAATTCTCTTATCTTTGTAGGCTATGACTCAATCCAACTCGAAAAAACAGGAGTTTTCTGTCGGGCGGCAAGACGAAAGCAGGAATTGACGTCAGAACATTTTCTGCCTTGTGGTTTCTGCCGTTGTTTTTACGCATGTGGATTCCATGTCATAGGGTTATTTTTTTCTGCCTTCTTACATGGCAGAAACTCAAAAGGATGTAATGTCTTAAAGCTCTGGATTACTAAAGTACGGCAATTACCTTCCCAATGCTAGCAGATAATATTGGTTATTGATTGGTTAGTTTGAGGTCACGTGTTTTTTCCACCCATTTTTGGTCCAGACGATAATAAATGCGAAAATTTTGAAAATAAAATTTATTTCAGCCAAATTTTAGAGCTGACGCAATAAAATGATTAGGCCAACTGGGCCAAAAATGGCAGATTGCCGTACTTTAGTAATTTAGAGCTTTAATAAAGTTTGCTATCCAAGCGCCATCCTTTGTTGTAATTTGGCATTTTTGAACCTCGCTAGTGCACTGCACCGAAGCCGTCGATCGATCTAAACGGTCGGCTTCGACTGCACGCAGTCAACACCTTCTAGACACCTTGCTACGAATACTCAAACCCTTTTTATCAAGCTTTGTTTACTCACTGCCTACTGTATGACGTTAGAGCCTTCTGTGCCGAGGCCTTGCGTCTAGAAGGTGTTAACACAGTGCACGGTCGTGCATTCTCATCAATCATACAATTTTCTATTCATTTGTTGTTTATTCAATTTAATTTGACTGACTTAATTATATTAATAAGCATATAATCCGCACCTCTTCGATTAGCACTTCCACATGAATTTTCTTTCTTGGCCTCTTCATTTTTGTGAACTAAGCATCCGACATTTTTATTTTGTATGAGAGAGAGAGAGAGAGAGAGAGAGAGAGAGAGAGAGAGAGACACTGTGATGTCACTGCGCAGTTCGTTTTCTATTGGCTGACCAACCAGTTTCTGCCTTGCTTTCTGCCACTAAAGCGTGGGTCCTACATGCGTAAAATCAACGGCCGAAACCATAAAGCAGAAAAAATTTTTGACTTCTTGTCTTCGTCTCTTCTGCTTGACTGAAAATTTTTGCTTTTTGGAGTTGAGTTGAATTCAACTTTGGTGGCAGAAATCAAGGCAGAAACTGGTTGCTCAGCTAATAGAAAATGATCTCTGCAGTGACGTTACAGTGACTTCCTGTCTTTCACACAAAATAAAAAATGTCGGACGCTCACCTCACAAAGGTGAAGAGACTGAGGAAGAAAATTGATGTGGAAGCGCTAATAGAATATGATTTTGAAATTTCTCTAGCACGCACAATTTTTGAGATAAATTGAATTGAAATTCGCTATTGGCCCATACAAATGGTATATTTGTGGAGATTTGAAGGTCATTGGGCTTTTTTTAGGTATACAGAGCGGGTATACCAAATACTGCTGTTTCATTTGTGAATGGGATAGCCGGACCATGACCTACTTTATTATTACAGACCTGTTTTAAGCGCACGGGAATGCGGTCCGCGCGATTTCTTAATTTAGTCACTAGGAGCGCCACGTGCACCCCTCAACAAACCATAGTAAATAGCATGTGGTTTTAGTATTGTGTAGGCAGCATTCACGAAAAAGACATGGTTTATTGTTGTGTACCTCACTGCAAGTCAAAAGAAAGCAAAACCGAGTACGCGGGTTTCAATCCCGGCCGAGGACGACGAGGCTAGTTTATTCAGCTTTGCGATGACATTATACATGAGATTAAATAATTTATAGTAGTTTTTAATAAATAATTATTGATTCCATAGGTCACGAATCTGCAGTTTGCACTTTACGGAAAATGATTTTTGTATTGGTAAACGACGCCGTTTAAAAAAAGATGCCGTGCCCACCATTTTGCCTCTCTACCCCAGTCACATATGCAGGATTGCATTTTCTCATATATGCTCAAGATCGTGGGGGGTTATGTTACCCACAACAACAATTTGTTTTATTAGCCAAAAAAATTTATAATTTTTTTTAATAAAGTTATGGCAAAAGTAGCAAGGAGTAATGGCATTGTAGACTATTTGACAAGAATGGTAAAACCAAAAGTGGAATCCATTGAATGGTTTCAATGCGGGTGTCGATCTTCTGAACATAAAAATATGCTACTGGAAATAATTGTGCCTGCATATATCAAAATCTTAGTTGTTAACTATACACAAATATTAAATGATAGTGATGCAAGAATAAATCTGAAATTTAAACCAAAATCTCGAAAACTCCTGAAGATTTCATGAAATCTGTAATATGTTACTGTGTAAAGAGAATAAATTTTTTTGAAACTAAGTTTGAGGATTGTGTTTTCTTTTTAATAAATTTCTGTCTTAAAATTATATATCTATTTATTGTCAACAGTTTTAAGTTAAAAAATAATTAACAAGAAATAAATAAGCTTAACAGTAATGTTGATACTGATTATTTGCATAAGATAAAAAAGCTGATGATGATAAATTCCGTTTGCATTGATGTGCTTTTCATGAGTTTGTTTCTTTTTTCATTTCTTCTTATTTTTAATAGGAATTATTATTCGTATACTGATGAAAATTTAGTCTCATATTCAATCTAAACAATTACTGCTCATTAACATAGCATGATAATTAATTTATCAATATAGCAAATAAAATATCCTAATCCAACCATACAAATGTGTGTTAAACAAGGGGGTGCAAGTAGCGCCACAGTGGCAGAAAGAGAAACTACGGCTGTACCACAGCGAACAATAGGATAGCATCGCTTAAAACAGGTCTGTAATAATAAAGTAGGTCATGGCCGGACAAAAGATTTCGAAAAGGACTGGACATATCGTTATATTTGACTCTTGGAAAAATGAATGTCGAAAATAAGCATCTAGTCGAAATTAAGAAAATCTTGCTGCCTCCACTTCATATTAAACTGGGTTTAATGAAAAACTTTGTAAAGGCAATGGACAGGAAGGGCGCGGAATTCCAGGATCTGAAAAGTTTCTTCGCATCAGCGATGCGAAAATAAAGAAAGGCATTTTTGTCGGCCCTCAAAGCAAGGAGCTAATGGCGGATAACGGATTTGAAACTGCATTGAAAAATACAATTTTACTAACAGCCTGGAAAACTTTGAAGGCTGTAGCGCACGAGTTCTTGGGAAAGAACAAGAAAACCAACTACGCCATACTGGTTGATGAGCTTCTGCAAGCATTTTATGAATTGGGATGATGCTATATCTTGCTAAAGATTCATTTCTTGCATTCCCACCTGGACTTTTTTCCTGCTAACCTTGTTAAAGTTAGTAATGTACATTATAATACAAATCGAATGGATATTTCTATCGTGGATGGGCGGTACCACGGAAAATGGACCCCTAATTCCTGGAGATACTTCGGGACCTTCCAGATGCCACATATAAGAAAGTCCTCGGCAAAACGGATCTAATATTCTGAATGCTGAATGTTTACTATTTTTCTCATTTTAAAATATATTTGAAATTACTTAACAAAGAATACTGTTTTATGTAATATGCACATCTTGCGAAATAGGCGTAGAATTTATATGGGCAAGTTCTAAATACTGGTGCAATATAGAAAAATTTCGTTTTCATTTTTGTAATCAGCATTAAAAATACTACAAAAAACACCTAATTTGGTTTCGTGAGCATTTTGCTGTCGACCAGTGTAATAAACTCTGTTAACGTTATACACTGATATTTTTAAACTCGATATGATATATGTGCATCTATCGAAAATACAGTCCATCTATGATTGGAGCAGAACATTTTAGAATGCGGTTATTTATGCAAAGGGGAAAGTTCTGGGAGAACATGCATTGCGGAGATCAGATTTTAGTATTGATATCTCCTCTGTAACAAAAGGATCACAAGTACTAAAAACCACATAAAAATTTTAACTATAGCAATAATATTTTTTATACATAATATTGAAGGTTCTTTTGTAGTAGTAATAGTAGTAGCAGTAGTAATCCCTATTCTAGATAAGCGCTTACGCGCCAAAGTCCCTTCCTTTTTATTCAATTTAGATTCTGTATAATGAAATCTAATATCCTTTCATCTTATGGTCTTTGTTTAACTTTCTTTAACAAATAGCATGACTTTCTTTACACTGTTTGGTTTATTTAAGATTCTATACACTCGCATTCTGTTTATACGTATTATCGACATTACCTCGGAAATGGAAGTTTTGATATTAGGTAAAATAAAAATAATTTTAAATTGTTATCGTTAGTGAACCGTTATCGCTTAGCATAATTTCCTTATTGGTGTTTTCTAATCAGAGAATCGTGATTCCTAACAATAAGAAATAATGCATTTTATTCGTACGACTTGTTAAATTTTTTATTCTAAAATTGTACCAGTGAGATTTAAAAAATGATATCAATTCTGGTGAATTCAGTTTGCTGCTTGATTCCGATAAAAATAATTGAAACTTTCCAAGTAATATTCTACAGATTAATATTTACCGTTTGTTTGAAAATAATAATGTCTCAAGTATAAAAGTTTCCGTGAAAAACCTCTAAAGATAAACGATGAAGTGATAAAGTGCTAATAAAATTTCATTTATTTCCATGTTTGAATTACATTTTAGGGTCAAGTCTCTTTAAATTCGACTTTGATCTTTGCAATAGGCTTTATTCAACACACATTTTTCCATAGGCCTTGCAAAAGTTCAGCAACGTCAAAGGAATGAGAAAGACCTGTTCAACTATAAAACTTCGTCAGCAATGTGTGTAGAACAATCTCGGAATTCCAAAAGTTATTCTTCGTGCAAAATGAACGTTGCGAGGATGGCACAAAAGCATTTTTATGGCAAAATCTTAGAAAGGAATTATGGAGAATATTCGGTGGGCACGGGTCTTACGACTTCAAATAATACAGTTATAGCATTTTAAGAAGTTTTTAAACTTTTTTAAACTCTGCAGGCTGTAAAGTTTTATTACTGTCTCCAACTGAAATCCTTTCACAATTCTTTTGCTAAAACTGCTTGAGCCAGGATAAATTTTTTGACGGAATTTGTCATTTTATCGTATATGACTGCTAGTGCTTGAAATAAAACTTAAAAAGATGACAGCCTTCTTATCATTTAGACCGTTTGCTGGATTAAATTTAAAGACTATTTTTTTTGTTAAACTATATGAAACGCCGATAACAGTGCAAAACAAATTGACATTTTGAAAATCACCATATCTGCATGTCGTCAATTATGAAACTGACTGTGAAAATACTCGTTTTGGTATTGACTGTCGAGATATACCCAATTAAAATATTAACCTTGCAATACAAGTAATAATAATTTCATGCAGTATTCGAAATGAAATTTCGGCAATAACATAGTCATATAACAATGACTCCAATCCATAAAGCCGCAATTACACACCATATCCTACACATAGCCAACACCACCTAAAGAGAAAGCCTGCGCACAGAAAGTGCATTGTTACTTCATCATAGTTAGTCACAATTTACCATGTATGCAACTAACAAGGGAACCCCACATAGCCTAACCGCTTTAACAATGGAGTTCTTGTATGGCTATGTATGCTGAAATTTTTTCGATTTCGCGGTTTATTTTGAAAGAAACATAATTTCGCACTCTCTTATTTTGCAAGCATCTATAGTAGCTTCAAATGAGTAACATGTTTCAATTTGGTGGAAATCTGTGACATACATGTTCGAGGGATTCCCTTGTAAGTACAGAGAGACGGTGGATACCACTTTTCCAGAAAATGAGTTTATTGAACATCATATATGTACATTTCGGCTACAAAGTAGCCATCTTCAGTATAGGATTCATACGTTGTAGCCGAAATGTACATATATGATGTTCAATAAACTCATTTTCTGGAAAAGTGGTATCCACCGTCTCTCTGCATACAAGTATCCACAGACAACTCAGGTCAGTAAATTATATTTTATCTATATAATACTTATTAATGCAACTAAATTTCCGGGTTTTGCATATGGATGGCACCAACGACACATGTAACCAGTCGTAATACCAACACCTATCGCAACATAAAAATATTTTTCTAACAACGAAGATGTCGGCTTTTATGCCAAACAAACAGCTTTTGCGGGAAGATGTTGGCTTTTGTGCCAAACACATAAGCACCATCGAAAACTACTTGTCAAAATTGGTTTAAACGCTTCAGATGTAACGATTTTGACACTATGGACAAAGAATACTCCGGAAGACCAAAACAATTGAGGACGCCGACCTGCAAGCGTTATTGGATGAAACCGGGCGAAACTGTCAATGGGCATCACTACCGACAACAACTGATCAATCTGAACCATGCATTGCTCGAAAAACGGCCAGAATGGGACACGAGACACGAACGAGTGATCTTGCAGTATGACAACGCTCCGCGCCATCGCGCTTGCATCGTCCAGGAGACCATCAGAACGCTGAAATGGGATCTGATACCGCAGCCGCTGTATTCCCCAGATCTCGTCCCTTCCGATTAACTCTTGTTTTGTTCGATGGCGCATGGCTTGGCTGAGCTATACTTGCTCACTTTCGAAGAAGTGCAAACTTTGTTGGACGAATGGTTTCGGTTCATGGACGCGTCGTTTTATCGTCTCAGTATTCATGTATTGCCAGAAAGATGGCAAAAATGTGAAGCCGGCGAGGGCGATGCTTTGAATAAACCACATGTTGTATTTTTCTTGACATTTTCCCTTAGTCATTAATCCAAAAACCCGGAAACTTAATTGCGCACCTAGTTCGGCTTATTATTGGTAGAAATGCGATTAAAGATGACTACTTATGACGTTTTAACAATGTACGACGTTTCCGTGCGCAGGCTTTCTATTTAGTGGTGTTTACAGAGTCCACACGTTTCTGTTATCTAAGGCTAAAATAAAAAAAAATCAGCAAGTATACAAAACTTAATGGCTATGATGATTCCTTCATAAAGAAGTTAACTAACAATGTTAAAAAGAAAATTAGAATCAAGGAAATCAAGACACTTCGCAATAAACCGGAAAATAACACTTTAGTTCTCCCATACAATAGGTAGCTAATAAAAGAATTTGAAGAGATATCTAAAAGCCGCAATGACAGTATACCAGATTGTGAGGAGGAGTGGCGTATATGAAATTTATTGTACTTCGTGTGATAAATGATATTGTGGGCAGTTCATAAGAAGAATAGACGTTAGAATCGAAGAATATTTCGCATATATTCGAACTGGGAATAAAAACGCTTCCAGCTTTTCAGGCCACATCTTGAAAACTAGTCATAAAACGGATAAAAACGCTAACTAGATCGTATACTCGAGTAGTCTTCCAAAACTAATGAAGTTTCTAGAATCCTTGGAAATCGTCAATTGGAAAACAACAGGGTCATCCCAAACATTATTTTTTTGGTTCAATTTGTTGCTAGTCCCCTATATGCCTTCGGTGAAATATATGAGGTGTAACTTGCTCTTTACACCCCTGAAGTTTCAGGTTAATTCATCAAGTATCTTTCTAGGTATTCGACAAATCGTCTGAAATCGAAAGTGTCCAATTACTTTATATTAAAATAGAAAAGGGGAAGAAAAACGTCGTCCTGTTTATGAAATTCTAAACTAACCAAAGGGTTTGAGTAAAATTTTATTAAAATATTCAGTAAAATTATTTTTTTTTCGGTTTATTGCTGTATAAATATTAGTTCATTACTTGAGGAAAGCAGAAATTCATGTGAATTATCTAGCTTCATTTGATTAAAAAACTGTACCTCATTTCCTTTATTATCACCAGTTCATGTAAATCCCTCAAATGCTCATAAAGCACGGAAATTGTCCAACGTTCGCATCGGATTTTCACTATGGAATAAGGAAATTCAAGCTTAATGAGATCCGTAATAGAAAATTTTCAATTATTTTTTTTATTTTTCTTAAACTGTATTTTTAATTTAATTTAAAGCTGTTTTTAAAAATTGAGATTTTTTTATTCTTCTTAGGTAAATATTTTCTAACCAGATTAAGGTTGTGTGGTTTTTAAAATAAAATTTTCATGTTCGTTAATATTTGACTTGATTACATCAAGCTTCTGCATAAGAAATATTTAATACGATTCAAAAAAGGAAAAGTTTATATTACAAAAAGAAAAGTGATTTTAAGCTTTCGAGAATATTTTTTCTATGGAAAAGAAAATATTACTGCATGACGTCAGCTTAAATTACTTTTAAATTAAAATCTCTATTTTTCTACTGATTCTTTAAGAAAACCTTTATTTGATTACAATACTAGATTTTTAGTTCAACCCTATTTCTAAACTCTAAAGATAAAAAAACACTGACACTATGATAGTATTTATAATAAAATCTTTATATTCCGATGCAGCACATCCCCAACTTCACTTCTTTTCTCTTCGCTACCCATTCATAATGGAAGGTGGTAAACGTCGTTATTGGTTGTTCTTTCTTAAGGCGCCGAGTTTTAATCCGATGTCTCACAACAGAGTGATTTACCCCCACGGCTCACTGATAATGAGCAACATGTTTTCTTAATCCGCACTGTAATTAATTTGGGAAAAATCAATGGCTGAGGGTGACAGCCTCCTGGACAGTTCGCTATAACTCATCCGGCTGATGGATTGGCTTTCATTGGAGGCGCGAAAAAGAATTTCTCCTCTTGACTTTCCCGAACAATGACGACGTCAGTTCTGGCCTACATTAATTTTAGATCAACGATTAAAGTAAAAAAAAAAAACAACTTTATTTAAACTTTTTTTTTTTCGTTTCAGAAATTCAGATGCTTACTTGATTAAGTGAAGCGAGCACACAAATGATACAGTATTGTGTGCAACTTTAAACAAGAAATTAAGCCTCCCGAGGAAGGTATAGGAAAGTAGCGGAAGCCCTGAGTTCATCTATTTTTTTATTCCTTCATCTGCACTTTTTAATCCCCCGTTTTTTAAAATAAAAAATTGATTATCTAGAACCTTGTATTTAGAATCCTATCTTCTATACTTTCTCATTTTCGATCGAATGTTATAAGACACTCCATATGTTGCCATAGTTCTAAAGACCAAGTGATTGCCACCCCCATAACTCCGATCCTATTGGGACAATTTGGCCCAAACTTTACAGTAATGTTGATCTTGCTTAGAGAAACCTGCATACTGAATTTCATTCCTTTATATGCATAAATACGCGTAGACCTTTTGGTCCCCACTAATTTCCGCCCCCGAAACTCCGACCCCAGTGAAGTTTCAAAATCAAACTAAATAGTGAAGGTGCACATGCCCATAGTAAGCTACATTCCGAATTTCAACTTTCTACCTCAAAAAATGCGGAAATTATGAAGGGGGCGGACGGACAGACAGACGGACATCGTGAAAACAATAAGTAGCACCATTCTTCCGCTACTTAATAACGAGAAAATCCCAATAATTTCAATTATTTCACAACGCTCAAGTATTCAAAAAAATTTTAAATAGTGAATCTATAACCGACTCATGTTATTACAAGGTTCGACAATTAATAAACGAAACTGACGCTACTTTGAACGTATTCAAGCATGTGCGAACACGATGATGCGTGTTTTCGATCTATAAAGTATCCTCGTTTCCGTGTGTACAAATTGCAACAATAAGGTTGCGCGCGCCTATATATTCTTGCATTTTAATCGCACGCAGTCATTAGCTGACGTTCCAATATTAAACATGGAACAAAGGGCAAACATTAAGTTCTGTTTTAAACTTGGAAATACCGCTACGGAAACTTTCAAGTTGATAATGCTAGAGTATGGTGATGATGCAATATCTCGTGCACGTGTTTTTTTATGGTTCGCTAGATTTCAGGATGGCCGGGAAGGGCTAGAATTCGTGTTAAGTGATCGACGAATGAACCTGAAAATGATGGAAGACGTCTTAAACATTAACCGAGAAACAATTCGCCTAATATTGACAGAAGGTTTGGAGAAAAGGAAACTGTGGGCTTTGTTTATGCTACATTTCTTAACAGATGAGCAAAAAGGAAACAGAGTGGATACTTGTACGGAATTTATCGCGGTCGCAGATGCCAACCCGAGCTTTCTGGATTCAATTGTGACAGGGGAGGAAAGGATGGGTAAAAACGTATTTACTTGCAAATCAATTTAATCATAATAAAGCTTGGAATATATAGATTTGAAGTTCGTTAACTTTAGAAATGGAATAGTGGAAATCGTAATTTTTTAATCGATCGTACAATAATAATGATTAGTATCAATGTCCGGGTATTCAAGAGCTTTCTCCTCAGTGGTAGGAGGCGGGCACGGTGTGGAAACGGGGCTCGGAACTTCACGGGGAGCTTGTGCCGTAAAACTCCGAAACCATCTAAAAACAAGGATAATGGGGGATGAGGCTTGGAATACCTGTAAGTTGGGGAACCGCCATTTCTAAAAGCGGCGACCTTTGCAGGTTTGATGAACGTTGGAACGTGGCTAGGGAAATAAGAAACGAAAAGCATTAGAAAAAACGATTTGGATTAATAAGTCAAACGACAAATCAATGAATAGTTCTAATGATGAATCTTCTACACTACCCATGGATGAATCCCCCTCACCTAAGCGCGGATTCCCCCCAGGGCGCATCGCGAGAGTACCGGCTTTTAGTTTTGGAGGTGAAGAAACATCTGCTGCGGGGTCGTCCAACGCTCGTAGTTTTGCTGAATCAATCTCAACATCTACAACGTCCTTAGCTGTTTGGCACATAATAACTGCTGGGTCGGGAGGAACCGGAATCGTGACCCTTAATCGGGTGAGGGACTTTGCCAACTATCAACATACTCAATGCTAGGATTAATACTCGAATAAAAAGTTTGGGAAGCAATGATAATGTTCAATTTACTTTCAACAGGATAATGTATGCTAGAGTTCCTCTTACCCTGATATCGACCTTTGGGCGGAATACCAGTCGTTATCACCGTGTTGCTACGTCCACTATTTCGGTCGGGTGAGGAATCCAAATTGCCTGGGCTACTCGGGCCTTTAAACCAATGTCTCCGCTGCACGCCTGCTCCGGTGAGGCAGGGGCTGCTCAACCGTCACTTACTCTGGAAACTTCTTGAAGGGGGCCTTTTGGATCGGGGCTTCTGTATGAAATAATATTGATTATTTTTAAGTCCCTTGTATTTGCAACACTCACTCGGTTGGCGCCAACAGCCCACCTTCTCGTCTTGTAAACGTCGACAAGTTGTTTCGGCCTCGAGCCTGACGGGTCTCTCATGTGCCTGTGTGTTGCTTGGGCTTACTCCTCTCATGGCGTGTCGTCTTCTTCATGAGCATGAGCTTTGGCCGGCATTATTACTTTTCCCTCGAGGAAGAACATCAACAGGTCGGCCAATTGCCTCTCTTCATTCCTCCTTCTCCTTCTTCGGCCTGGTTTATTGCTGCTTGCGGGGGAGCTCCTCTGACGTGCCGGGCTTTTCAGCTGCTTGCACGATGCTAAGCCATCGGACCCGAAAGCTTTGTCGACCGATGACCTGACACTCGTACAAAAGGTTCTTATGCACGATAATGCCAGATCGCACACAATAATGAGTTCTTATCCAGTAATGGAATTGTGGAGGCGTTATCATCTTTCCGATTTCCCAGATCTGTCTCCACCAGACCTTTTCCTCTTCTCAAAGGTGAAAACAAGTCTGAAAGGACACAGCTTTTAGAATATAGAAGACATAAAAAAGAACGTTACAGCCGAACTTGGAAGGGCTAAAACAGAGGACTTTAAAGCATGTTTCCAAAACTTGTATGAACGCTGCAAGAAGTGTATAGCCTCAGAAGGTAACTACTTTGAAAAAATATTAAACAGTTTTGCTAGAAATATGTCTTGTATTTGATAAATTGCTCCAGTCTCATTTATTAATTGGTTCACCTTGTATTAGTATAATATAGTATCTTCATTTCAGGCAGTAACATTTTCACGAAAAATATAAGTTTTTGAACAGCTATCATTCTGTTTTCCTTTATTTTCTGAAACTAACTGAAAAATTATTTTTTATTCAGTTTTCAAACTGATTTGCATTCTTTGTCGATTTCTCCAAAATATGACTTCGAAGCAATACCATTGGGCATTTTATAGTTTTGTGTAACCTTTTATAACCCTTTTACACTTTGATGGTTCGGAGACGACACCCATTTAAACCACCTAAATTCGATTTTGGGTTAATTTATAACCACAGATGTCTCATTCGCCGATTATCGACGCCCTCTTTTGACCAACCGAATGACTTAATGCACCTATTATTGGGTCATCCTGAAAATTTTCGCGGTTTTGAAGCGCTTTGAACGAACATAACTGTTGAAATTAAGCATTTTTATTCGAAATAAGCACTGATTATGTTTAGCATATGTATGCCGAAGTGATACAAAGGATTACTTTCATTTGTAAGAAAATCCGAATCTTAAGAATTAATAATATGCAGTAAAAATCAACAAAGTTTTTTCCCAAAGTTGTTAAATACTCAAAAAAAAATCTGTATGACCTTTGACTAACCAAAATGTATATTCGCTAAAGAAAAAGGTTAATTATGGAGTTTTGCTATCTATCCTGCATGTGCATTAGAAGCAAAACTTGGATGCACTTTAAAATTATGCACTTAATGTCATCAATAAAAGAAAGGAAATTTAAAGTCCTATATCCAAAATAATAACACTGGCCAACAAAATTTAAGATTTTTCTTTTAACCAAATTCAAGTGGGTGATTTTTGGTAGTATTTTTTCCTGCTTATTACGAACATAATTTTGAAATTTCTCTAGCACGCACAGATTTTTTTTTCAATGAAACATTTTAAAATTATTCAGTATTTGGGGCCTGATAAATTTTTTTGCGGCCCCAAAATATGGCTAGTTTAACATTGCAGACGCTTCTCTTCACATCCATTACTTTAACATAGAAGTCTCGAAGTGCATAACTTGGAAACGTGACGTGATAGAAAAAATCTAAAATCAGATTCGGATTCTACATACAAATTTAACCTAAGAACACTATGTGTGGTCATAGTTAAGAAAGTGTGTTGACTAGTGTAATCAGATTTTCAAAGAATCATCAGGAAAATGGAAACCCTAAACAAAGTATTTAATTATTTTATTTCCACGTTAAATACTGTAAATCAAAATAGCGAATTTGAAAGCTGGGCTAGTGTAATGGGACGTACCCGGTTCAAGCCAATCGTAGCCAAGCGCAGCAGGACTTTACATACTAGCTTTTCAAGCCCGCTTATCCGTTAGGGTAGCGAAGGCAGCAACCCTTTGGAGGATCTTCAGTGATCGCGATCTTCCGCATGCAGACACATGCCATCAATGGTAATGCCCAAGTGATATATACTAGGGGTAGTCGAAAATGTTTTTAGCAAAGAAAGCTGCACGCATCTTACGAGGACAATTCTTTTAGCACTTTTCGAAGTACTGTTCCTCGGCTTTTATACAAAGTTTCATCCTCCCGAAATAGTCGGACATGCATTTTTTCCAGTCCTGAGTAGTGAGCTCAAAAATGCAGAGAACTGTCCAAATGGAACCCCCTGAGCTTTCTCTTCATTGTGGGGAACAAAAAAAGTCAAAAGCTGCCGAGTCTGGAGAATAGGTGTATGCGTTAAAATATTGACCACCGTAAAACTCGGTTGTCTTAACGGGGGCATGTGCTGGGCGTTGTCATGATGCCACAACGAACATCTTGTTCCGGTCTTCGGACGCTTCTCTTTCCATTTTTCTATGAGTTTTGGCACGCAGGATGTCACATTCAGTCTGCTGTAACCGTCTTTTTGTTTTCAAACGCAACGGTATACTCGTAGCTAGTGGAACAGAAGAAAATTGCCACCATAACCTTCCGAGCATACCCAGAGGTTCGAATTTCTCTAATGGTTCTTGCCCTTTCGGGAGCCACCCTTAGGTTTGTTTTTTAGTTTCGGGGTCGTAATGATAGAGCCATATTTCTTCAGCTGTTCAGATGTCGTGACAGTTTTGATGCCACCTTTCGATCATTTCTTGGCACCAAGGCACTTGAGCTGCTTTCTGCTCTTGGGTCAACAAAGCAGGGATCCATCGTGATGAAACCTTCCTGAGTTGCAGGTGGTCATGCAAGATTGCTTTATCCGCTGATGAACCGATGCCCAGGCTTGTCTCAATCCCGGAATAGGTTACCCGACTGTCAATCGTAATCATATCCGATGTTTTCCGGCGTAACTGCATCGGCTGGCCGTCCACTGCAAGGTTCGTCTCAAGTGACCGTCTTCCCCTCTTAGATTCGCGATACGAGGAGGAAACTGTGGTTTTACTCGGAGCTCTGACAGAAAATGTCTATTGTAAAGTTTCAAAACAATCCGAGATAAGCCTTTAAAATAATCTAAGCCTTTGAAATGTCATGCCTCCATTGTGTTTTACGTATATCATATCAGTGCGCGATTTTTAGTATTGTACCAGGCGAAAACAATGCAATTTGTATGCTCAAATCTTGCACGCATACAAGATGATAGAGAGAAGTACTTGGAGAAAAATTTCACGCTGCACGCATATTTTTTTGGGATGCGTGCAGCGTTCCTGGCTAAAAACGTTTTGAATCCTTCTACCTCGTATACACGATTAATGATTGATATTCATAAACTCACTTAATAAGTACATACGTTTTCCCCTCTGTGGTGTGTTCTGTGCTTTTGGCGTGAGCGAGAATCCGAGGATTTTCCATTCAGTCTTTACTGATACTCTGCTGATCCCAAAGTGTGCATGTGTCTTGCATCGGTCTTTCGGACAGCAACATAGCAAAGGCATTTTGCAGCTGTGTAGCTGGAATGATGACTGGAGACAAAGGCCTGCGGTTTCTAATGCTCTGGCAGATGTAAATGCTAATGCGTTGTGGCACTGTCGGGTGTTTGCTGCAAACGATCAAGTCCCGAAAGAGCTGTCGTAAAAGTTCTTTAAAAAGCTGCCCGACTCCATCAAGATATCACGGGAACCGGTTTCTCGATGCCATTTCCGGACCTAACACTTTGGAAACGGTTCTCGAAGAGTAAGGCGATGATGTAGGGTGGCTTGATACCGAGGAGTGGGGGATACAATCCACTTTCCTTCGCTTCCACAGATTTCCCGAGGCTAATAGATTGGTCCCTTGACCCGAGGGCACTATGGTGGGATTTCCCACCAGTCCCGGGTCTTCCTGCCAAAAAATGCCAGTGGGAGGTGAAAAAAACTGAGCGTGTCCAGTCCAGTTATTAAATATTTGACTACAATAGAGTTTGAATTTAATATTTCCTTATTTTTTATTTCTTTATTTAAATTGATTTGTTTATCCGCCTGCATAGTGTTGCCTCATGAGAGACTGTTGTTCTTGTGACAAAGCAAAGAGCATTGTTTCATCGTGACATATTATTTGTGAAAAACGCCGAGCAGGGGTTAAAGATAATATAAAATATAGAATCAATGTAACCAATCCCTATTGTGAAAACCTCAAGCAATAAGACCTACAATTTCAAAAGACGATACTGTTAAAACCATTTCTTCTCTTAAGAAAGCCTTCATCGTTTAGATCAGAGATGGTCAAATATTTTGGGTGTAAAAGTTACTTCTTATTTTCTAAAACATTGGCGATCGACTAGGAATCGGCCTGCTTCTCTCAATTTTGTGAATGCTCTTATACTAGATTTTGACGTTATGTCAGAAAGAGTTGCGAGGGTAACACGTTAAGCTAGATTGACCTGATATTTTTCCGATTTATTTTTCTCATATACTGATTGATGGTTTTCCAATGCGTTTCATAAAAATTCCCACAATCCACCACATCCACCTTCTGGATCGATTGTTTGGCCACATCTGTTTTAGATTGTATACCATGTTGTTCTAAAATGTGGTGTATGTTAAAACGGGCCAAAGGGAATAGCAAATGACAAATGAGTTTATTGCAGTATCTTCGATGCGAAATAGAGATGTCATCACTAAAGTGTTATGACGTGCAGACTGATAGCGGTGATAATGAATTTTCCCTTTTGAATCTGGAGGCGCTTGTTTCAAAAAATATTAGTACAATAAGACATCATTAGTTGTTTATTATGTTTGCGCATATTTTTAAAATTTTAAATGTTAATAATTTTATAAATAAAAATAATAATATAAGAATAAAATATAATTCTGAATTCTCAGATTAAACATCAATATCCAGAGGAGTTAGACAAAGATGTCCACTCTAACGTACACTTTTCACTATATAGGTGAATGAAATAATATCAAAATGGAAATCTGAAGACATATCAGGCATCCAGCTAACAAGAAAAGTACAAGTGAATACATTGTTATCCAAATAGTTATTTCAGATTCGGAAGACAATTTACAGAAAGCTACTTTCAAACTAAATATATTAATAAGAGAATATGGGTAAATAATATCTATAAAGAAAACAAAGACTATGGCATTTTAAGGTCCCCACCCAATCAGAACTAACATAGTAATCAACAATCAAATAATAGAACAAATAAATATTCTCATATGAAGAAGAAAAAGATATTAACAATAAATTAATCAATTTTTTAAAAAAATAACTGGAGTAATAAATAAAGTTTTCAAAGCAAAAACAACATCAAAAAGGACAAGAATTAAATTATACAACAACCTAGCTCTCCCTATTCTATTATATGGCTCTGAATCCTGGAACAATAAATCAAAAGACGCTTCAAGTATTCATGAAATTCATGGTCAGATAAACAAATAAACACAGAAATAATAAACGATTGGCAAATAACAAACAAATAACGAATAATAAATAAACAGGGATTGGCAAAAATATAAAATTTCAAAGCAAAGTGGTTGAACATATTGGCAGAATGACTACCAGGTGTGCAACTAAGTTTCCGGGTTTCACACATGGATGGCGCTAACGACACATGTACTCGACATACATGCCGGAAGTTGTTTCTTCTTAGCGTGGACACTTGTTAACCAATAACCAGTCCTAATACGAACATAAAATCGCAAAATATTTTTCCAACAACGAAGATGTCGGCTTTTGTGCCAAACAAACAGCATTTGTGGGAAGCTTTGATTTTCTTCTTTAATCTGAAAAAAAAATGCAGCTGAAGCACATGGTTTGCTTGAGGAGGCCTACGGCGAACATGCACCATCGAAAACTACCTATCAAGATTGGTTTAAACGCTTCAGATGTGCCGATTTTGACACTACGGACAAAGAACGCTCCGGAAGACCAAAAACAATTGAGGACGTCGATCTGCAAGTGTTGTTGGATGAAACCGGGTAAAAATATCAATGGGCATCACTATCGACAACAACTGATCAATTTGAACCATGTACTGCTCGAAAAATCGGCCAGAATGGGACACGAGACACGAACGAGTGATCTTGCAGCACGACACCGTTCCGCGCCATCGTACTTGCATCGTCCAGGAGACCATCAAAATGCTGAAATGGGATCTGCTACCGCACCCGCTGTATTCGCCAGACCTGTCCCCTTCCGTTTATCACTTGTTCCGTCGATGGCGCATGGCTTGGCTGGGTTACACTTGCCCACTTTCGAAGAAGTGAAAAATTGGTTGGATGAATGGTTTCGGTCCAAGGACGCGTCGTTTTATCGTCGCGATATTCATGTTTTGCCAGAGATGGCAAAAACGTGTAGCTGGCGAGGGACGATTGAATAAACCATTTATTGTATTTCTCTTGATATTATCCTTTTTTCATTGATCCTAACAACCCGGGAACTTAGTTGCACACAATAGAGACAGACTCCCAAAAATATTGACAACAATAGACCATAAGGAAAAAGACGAAGAGGACGACCATTGAAGAGACTACTGGATGGAATTTAGAAAGACCAGAACAGGCCAACCAGTGGCATAATTCCTTGAAAGTGATATAATGATGATGATGATGATGACCTCTTATAGTAAACTTTTAATTTTGACAACATGATCTCGGGAATTATATCAAATTAATCATCCATTACGAGACTGATGTATCTATCATAATAATTAAATTTTTGCTACAAATACAAATGATGAAAGAAAGTTAAGAATAATATTTCAAGCACATTTTTAGAATGATCATTCTTTACGTTAAAAAATACCGTTTAAAAATTTAATCAATTACATTCAGGCCTTTAATTAATTTCATTTAATTTAGAAAAGACAGGCAGTGTAAATTAAAAAGAAAAAAAGAAATTCATTTACTGTTTTTATTTTTTTTTATCATTCCGGGATCTTTAACACTTTTGAAGATCGTGTCTATGAAAGACATTTTTTCGGGAATTGGCTTCTATTTCATGTTGCAATTGGTCCCGCGGGGGCCGACACATCGCTCACGAACGTAATGGCAGCGGCGCGTGTCGCTTCTTGGTGCGCCGAAGTGTCCACCGAGGGGGTCATTTGGGGCGACCGGCCACGCCAAGACAGACCGACTTAAATCTTTTCGAGGAATGATTCAAGGCGTCCAGGGAAAAATAATTTTCCTTTCTGGTAGCACTATGAAAATGCATTAGAAAGGACATATCTTGAAAGCTTTGATTTCTTTTCCCCCCAGCTATTATAGTCTTTAAATATATAAAAATAATTTAGTTGTCAAAGTTTATTAATACTTCTTGAATAGCGGTAACCATTTAAAAGTCGTTCATTGAAAGCGCATTGTTTTCTTTTTGTTAAAGTTGAAACCTTGTAAGGTGATGGTGAAAACGCTGAAGCTTTGCTTCAAATTATAAGATTAAATATAGATGATAAAAGAAATGAAAAAAATTCGTGACCTAGATTCGAACCAAGGATCAAGAGTCTCTAGCTTGTCGCCTCTATGGACTTGGCTATCGTGGATACTGGTACAGCTAAGCTGTCTCTAAATATCGTAATGACTGTCAAGCAGGCAGAGTGGAAGCCCAATGATAAGACAGACTAGCAGGTCGGGAATTTCTCTTTCCGAAAACTAACAGCTACCTAAAAGATCCTGGTCTCTGATTTTGGTATTTTTCCTTTCATTTTTCATCTCTATTTAATCTTATAATTTGAAGTATAACTTGAAGTGAATTCCTTGTGGGTTGAGATACGAAGTGTCATTTTGGAATTCATGGCAATCGCTCTTTCCAGCCATGCAAGAATACTGCTATTTCCAAAATGCAAGCTGTTTCATTGCATGCTAACGCGCGACCACGGTCCACATGCGCTGTCTAATGGTTACTGACAGAAACCCATCCAACGGGATTTCAAACAACCAGTATTGCACCTCGTTCAACAAAATAGTGACTAGATGTAGCCAGTGGTGTTCTCCGTCGCCTTTTCCATCGCTAGCAACATGCCATGGAGACGATTTTGAGGGGTGTTAGTTTGTATTGATCATTATTGTGTTCATTGTACAACGGCGCTTTTTGACACTTGTTAGATTGAGCACTTCCTTTTTGACAGAAGTTAGAGGGGAATGTGCGTCTCAGGTTTGAATTTACTGCAAAACAAGAAGCAATCATGATAGGAAATAGGAATCGAAATGTCTGCCTGCAACAATGAATTGTCCATACTTTCTTCATATAGTGCTATCATAACCTACAAGGATAACAACAGCCAGCCCACTAGCCTTAAAGGTATCCTTATCGGGGTGGTTCCGAAAAAATAATAATAATTAACATTAGGTGGCGACAAAAGCGCACCATGATCCCTGCATAGAAACATGCCGTTTAGAAAGATTTGTGTTTCCAAATTAAATAAATTAAAATAAAAACATTGTCTAGAAAGATTCTCAAGTTACAACACGAACTTAAAAACATTATGTAATTTTGTAATGTCCTTATCTCTATGTTTCTTTATATAATAAATGATTTATTGAATATGGGTGTTGTTGATGTAAAATGATGCGCTGATTCCGAAAATGCCCACATTATTTTTCTGTCACGTTTAGATATAATGGAACGTTTATAATACTTAACACTAATCTATACAGGGTGTCCAAAAAGAACCCCTATTTTTAATGGTATATTCAAATTGTACACAATATTCGAGAAATGATTTATTCTTGGTGTTTTTTCAATTGATCCAACCGTTTAGGAGATAGAGACCTGAAAGTGTGGAACTTTTAAAGTTTTGAACCCAATTTTATCGATGAACCCAAGGAGATAGAGGGTGGGTCTTGCAGGCATTCCTATTCTACTTTTTTGATGGTCTTTAAGAATCCGAAGTCAGAATTTCAAAAATCCAATATATTTCAATACACACTCACAGACTCTGCTGCCTTCATAGGACTGCTGCCCCCAAGACTTTGAATTTTTTAAATTCTGAGTTCGGATTCTTAAATACCATCAAAAAGTAGAATAGGGATGTCTGCAAGAGACCCACTCTCTATCTCTTTGTCTTCATCGATAAAGTTGATTTCAAAACTTTAAAAGTTCCACACTTTCAGGCCTCTGTCTCTTAATAACAAAGAATTGTGATGTGATAGGAAGTTTAAATTAGCAAATTCGTTTTTTATGATACAAAATACTTCAGGAGGTAAAAGTCGTGTTGGGTAGTGTAAGTAATAAATTAATGTATAAAATAATTAATAAATAATTGTAATGGTACATTCACACAGGCCTCTCACTTTAGAATGGTTAGTACATAAAATTTTTTACTCAAAATTGGCTCACCAAAAACAAACAATTTATTAACAAAATAATTCTTCTCAATGAGAGAAGCACGAATATGTCGAATTTATTGACTTTGATTCGCTTGTAAGAATGCTACAGACATTTCTTCATTTTTAGAAAAAAAAATTTATAGCTCTAAAAAGCTTGAGTTCTAGGAACTGTTTAAGGAACGTCTGTCAGTGTATTATTTTCATTTGGTTCTGCTATTTACTGCTTCGGAGGATTTAGCTATACAAAATTTATCACATAAGTACAGTCGTCAAAGGGAAATAATCCACACTTGAAGTTTTACCGTTTCAATTACATTTAGAGTTAACATTATTAAGATTATTAAATTTAAATAATTATAATTAAAAAAGCTATTAAAACAACACATTAGCATGAAATGTAATATTAGGGAATAAACCCGTGTGGATTATTTCCTTTGGTTGACTGTACATAGCACAAATGGAATTTTTTTTTTTTTTGAAAATTTCAACATATCTTCTCGAGTCATGAGTTTTTAAGTCGATTTAAGAGAAAATTTTTTTGAGTTGGGGAAACGAACACTACTTATAGTGGTCAGCCGAAAGGGAATTCTAATAAGCATTTCAATAGTTACGTATAAACAATGACCCTCATTGTAAATAATTGTAAAGGAAGTTTATTCTTTTATTTATTTTATATTCATTGTAAATTCTATATATAAATACGGCAACACATTTTTGTTATGCACTTTTTCCTTGTTAACGTGGACGAATACTCGTGAAAAGTATATGGTTGGAAAGTTTCTGTGCTCTAGATGTGCACAAAATATTTTGTTTGCGTATTTGTTCACATTAACACAGGTAAAAAGCGTTTCAAAAAAGGTAGCATTAAGGAACAGGTTGTGCACCATATTTGTCAACGCATGTAGCATTGCCTTTTTTATTGTTTTTTTTTTAAAATAATAAATATCAAATTAACTCAAATCATTGTTGCTGTTCATTTGAAAGTATTAGAAGACCGTATAACAAATACTCTGCAGCTTTTGAAAGTCAACGAACTGATTTCAGAATCTGAAGATCCCCCAGTATAATATAGAATCAGCTAGTCTCCCCATTGGAGGGAGATGAAAGCTGCATTGAACTGAACAGAACTTGAACTGAACAGTATAATATAGTACCTTTAATGTGCTGTGTTTGCTCTGTTTTCTTTTGTGTGATATTAGCGCCATCTCGAGAGAACCCGTCGAATCCGCAGCAAAAAAACAAAATAAATAAATAAAATAAAAAATAATGGAACCATCAAAAACAGTGGCTACGCTGCTAATGGAAGAATTAGAATTCTAGTTCTTCAATGCTATGATGCTATAGATGAGACTAGGAATAGTGCGCCATTTATCGTCAAACTCGGGAAGTATTGGCACGCCATATAAGTTAATTCTAGAAGAAACAAAATTTATCAGCAACTTAAGTAAATCACCAAATTAGGTATCTTAACCCAATGTCTTCATTAAACGACGAGTCTTATAGTAATAAACGTTGTCGCATGTTTGGCAGGAAAAGGAATTGTCATGAATTCCATAATGACACCAGTATATGAAGTCCTATAGATATCTGTATCTTAAAGCATATTAACAAAATTAAGCGTAGGGCTAGACGATTTATTAATTGAAGGGCTCGGGGCAATAATGACCTAACCCGCAGGAAGAATTCCTTATTGCACCGAGCCCTTCATTTATGAAATACTTTTGAGATAACCTTCGTAGAAGCAAGCCGCGATGGAATATGCTAATAGAAAAAAGTGTCACGTTAAAGTAGAGCATTTGCCACTCGTGAAATTTAGCGGTCACAAAAATCGTTAATGAAATATGAGCAATGCCTTTCTTCACCATGGCAAATCTTATAGAAAGTAACTCCAAAAATTTTTAGCGGTCTAGAATGATCTGACATTAGACCGCGTAAGGATCATTTTGGACTGCTAAAAGATGCACTCTGAGGACGTCATTTTGCAGAAGACGCAGAGCGATAAAGTGCCCCGATGTGCTTAAAACTAAGGAAACCTCGCTAGTAAAATTATCTTGATCAATATTAGGAATTAAACTCTTTGGGAAATGAGTAATTCCAGTTTTTTTTTTGAAAAATAAAATATTTTATGAGTAGATCAAAGAAATTGTTTCAACAAAAGCATTTGTAATATAAGCTTACAAAAGTATTAAAATGTTCTTCTACTGACTGCCAGTTTTGCTCTATTCTTTGGGTGTCTTGAGGTGCACGTATCCAACGATCTAGTTCGATTATCGTTCATGGGTTCATTGCGGTATTTTTGAATGCAATTGTCTTTACTGTTCATCCCTTTCTTTTCCGGTGTGGTCTTGTCATACTTTGCGGAGAGCTTTGTTGCTCTTGAAACATTAAACAAGTTTGCTGTTATTGATTATAGATGCGACTGCTAAACTGATACTAGCAATGTTTTGGAAATTCGACAGATCACCATTTTAATATCAGCTTGTACTATCCGCAACCACAGCATGTACAACATTGACAGGGAACATAAAAGAGAAAGACTTGGTCTACAATAGCTAATCGCAATTTGTTTGTAATCTGTATCCAATGCTTCAGCCTCCAAAATATTTTGTTTTTTTCGCAGGCATGGTTATTATCTCTACTTCTGTTACAGCTGTCTGCACGAGAATTAAATGGGGACTACATAGCACTTTAATCGTCCCATTGTACACTCATGTACACCACTTTGCCAAAAGTTATGGGACACCCCTATTTAACATAAATGAGGCATTCCATGCAATTTAAATGTTGTCGTTCATCACAATCACAACACTGCACAATTGAGGTCGCTTGCATGCTGCAGGAATGGCTCAAAGGAAGCAGCTTTCGGACTTCGAGAGGTGTACAATTGTTGAGTGCAAGCAAAAGTGTTAGAGAGACGACAATTATGCTAAATATCCCTAAATCATCCATTCAAACGTCATCCGGGTGTGGAAAGATAAGGGTACGACAAGTGTTCAGCCCAGAACCGGAAGATTATGTCGGTCAGAGACCGAAGGGCGTTCCGCAGGGTTGTCACTTTAAAACTGCAAAACTTCAGTTGATGGACTGACAAGATCCTTCACAGAGTCCACTGGGACAGCTGTAAGCACAAGGACTGTTCGCAGGGAACTGCATTCACTGGGTTTTTATGGCAGAACTGCGGCCCACACTCCCCACTTCAGTACTTGCAACGGAGTAAGGAAATTGCAATGGCGCAAAGAGAGATGTCACTGGACTATGAGCAATGGCGGATGGCTGGATGGAGTGACGAGTCATAATACACCATCTGGCAATCGGATGGAAGGATTTGGGTATGGCGAATGCCCGGTGAATATCATCTGGCTAGCTGTGTAATGCCCACAGTGAAGTTTGGCGGAGAGTCAGTGATGGTGTTGGGGTGCTTTTCATGGTTGGTCCGGGTTCAATAGTTTCTGTGGCTGGTCATCTGAACCCCTAGCATTACCAAGATTCCTGTACAACGCCGCATTCCCTGCTCTCTGCATCACTTTGGAAGTGGCAGTTTTCTTTTTCAACAAGATAACGCATCTTGCCACAAAGCAAGGGTTGTAGGCAGATGGTTTGATGAAATGGAGATGCAAGAACTTGACTGGTCTGCACAGACACCCGATCTCAATCCCATCGGACATCTTTGGGATTTGTTAGGTCGTCGATTGCGCGCAGGAGCGGTGCGCCCGAAATCTGTGACTGAACTGTCGAAGGCAGTTTTGGCGGAATGGCGAAAAATTCCTGCGGAAACATATCAAAAACTTGTGGACAGTATGCCCGACAGAGTAGATGCTGTGAGAATAGCAAAAAGGTGGACCAGCTAGATAGTAGCACATGCGGTTTTCTGAGTGTCTTCATTAAATTGGTAGCATCCCATGAATTTTGGGAAGGTCGTGTATGTGCATTAGTTTCAGAGATAAACGCTCTGGTATTCATATGAGTATTGTCCAAGTCTTGCAAACGAAATAATCTACAAGTGTAGAAAAAGCTTTGATCATAGTTATATCGATCCATTATTAATATCCATTCAACAAACCATTCTAATTATGGCTGATATTGATTAAATCTAAGAAAAGAAAACAACGATAAACAGCTTAATTGATATTTTATTTGTTATTATGCAGATAATCATCATCAATATAAGTTAATTACTTGAATTTTAATTTGAATAATGTTGAAAACAAACAGTAAATAAATTACATTTTGGTAAGGATTTATAATGCCCAGTGTAGATCTTTCTATTCAATGTTCACATTTGGGAAAAACTTTAAGGGACAAAGGAAAAAAAAGGAGGGCAAAGAAAGAAGAAAAGAGAGGTAAGTAAGTAAGTGAGTGAGTGGAAACGTCACTTGTTTGAGAAATTATTTATAGCCTTGGCCATTGTCTCTTGGCAGCCTTCCAAAGTTAGGCCTAGAGGCTGTAAACTTTGAGTGTCTCCCATTGAGAAGGTGAACTTACATTGTCACTGAACCAGTGGAGTTGAATACAAAATGGAATTATTTTTGAATGCGAAAAGCGAAGGTATTTTTTTTTCATCTGGTTCACTATCTGTCGCATTTAGTCGATTGGATTAAACGACGTGCAATTCTACTTCGGTAATAATGCTTGTAAATGTAAATGACTTAATAAATGAAAACTCTTATGGAATATGCAAATTGTCTGCAATATGTAACTCTGAATGCACTGAAGGATTTGTTTATGTAGGTGATATCTAAATAAACGTCGTCAGCTCATAGCTCTCTGAAGTTGGAGATACTATAAATTAACACTTAACGAAACTTACTTATTGGTTCTTGATTTTTATTTCTAGATTTGTTAAGATACACTTTTGTAATCAATGATTAAGCCCCATGGGTTAGCACTGTAATTCAGGCTTATTCATTCTGTTTTAATCTAAAAAATAATTTAAAATTCTAAAGCATGTATGTTTTGAGAACTTGAAAATAATATTGAATGCCATTTATACGAGGTTAAAAATAGAAATAAAGGAAAAAGTAATTGCATGTCTTGATACATTAAGAAATGAGTTTTACTCTGTTGTGTTCCAATTCAAAATTGATGCCAAAATATGAAATTGTTGTTTACGGAAAAATAATTATTTGGGGAGGAGACATAGTAATAGAGGAATGAGATGAAAGGTTGGCGAGGAAGATATGAATTGGGTTCATTTTTCTAATTAATTAATTTGCGAACATCGGCCGTCCACTCGAAGCAGCGTAAAAATTATTTTTCAACTGCGTACTGGAATAAATTATTAATAGGGTATTCTTTATTCATTAGACATGTCTATTTTATTTATTTAATGGGATTAAGTACAATAACCGAAATAATTTTTCACGCCGCTAAATGCGTTTTAGGAAAAGTGGGCTTTAGCTTATTGGAGTCTCGATGCCAATGAAGCTTAAATGAAAGCTAACATGAAAGTTGCGCATTATATTTATTTCTGTATAAATACAGGGTTATTCCAAAAGATGGAGAAAAGTTCAAATATTTATTTTAGACAAACTGTAAAAGAGAGAAACGCATTTCGTTCCTCACCGAATGGAGGAAGGTTGAAGTGTTAAAAGCCCGCACAGAAGGTCCATTCAATGCCACACCGTTTTCGTTTCTTTTATAGAACAATGGCGACTCATTGTTTAAGAAGTGCGAATCCATTGTTCACATGAATTCCGCTCTCGGATCAAAAAGCAGACGCTCCACTATGAAGAGATTGACGATTGATTTAAGTAATTCGTAAAAGATGGTTACCACTTCGCAGAATGCTTTTAACGAAAACTTCATTATTAAAAAGAGATTAAAGAAATAAAGATTAAAGATCCTGATGATCTTCACGAAGTCAGTTCGAATCCCGCAGGCTTGAATGTTTTCGAAGGCTTTTAACCTTATTAATAGCCTTCAATCCGCAGTTCGCTAGCGTGGAGGCTTATTGGCCATTTTCATTTGGAAATTAACCATACGTGGAAAAATGTGAAAAAATTGGTGGAGACTTCTTCTTGCAGTGGATAGATAATGCTTGATGATTTCATGTAAAACGAAGGGATTGCTTTTGTGCATATCGTTAGTGTTGAAGTAAAAGCCTCCCATATCAATTGTCTTCTTATGAAAGCATTTATATTCCCTCTTTCATATATAAAGCATACTTTCATTTCCCTCTTAATAATTTCTGGAATCTCAGTAAATTAGATTGATGCATTTCAGATAGAATTCACATACATCATCTGCTACAGGTAAAGTCTTTGTTCGAAGTGTTGTCATAGTGTTGGAAGCGTATTGACCGATAAACAATATTTATTTTTTGTCGATAACCAGTAATTAGTCCAAGCTTAATCCTGAAAAGAATTGGTCGCAAATAAAAACATCGCCAAACCTTGAATATGGCTCCCTCAAACTTCATTTCACCAAACTTCAATGTGGAATCGAAGCACTCTGGTAACAAGCGTTCTCCAGGCTGCCTCCTCACCTATATTCTATCGTCGATTGGAAATAAGTGAACCTTGATTCATGGCTCCATAGCACCTTCTTCCACTAGTCCAGTGTCCAATTCAAACGTTCTTTGCATCAAGCCAGATGTATCGCGTTGTTCGCTCTTGTGAGGTTTGCCTCATGTACTACAGTTTTTCCATGATAACCAAGGCCGTAGAATTCCTTTTGTAATGCTCACGACAGTATCACTGGTGCTCTAAAACTCTTCTCGGATAGTCTTCGCAGATTTCAGCCCGTTTGTGCGCACAACCGTCTTTAACGCCCTTCTGTCCCTCTGTCATTTTCGAAGGCAGGCCTAGGTGTTTTCCTGCCCTGATAATGCTGGAACGTTGACATTTGTATATCACATCACCAACTGTTGGTTTTGGATGGCCAAGATGCGCAGCATGGCATACGGACTATGTGACACCCCACAATGACACATCTCTTAAAGTAACTCAGTTCACGTCGAGTTGTCATGCTGCCTCTATTAGATTTCTACGATCATCCGATGTGGTTTATTTAATCAAATCAGGTTTGTCCTCTGATTTCATTCTTATTCCAACTGATGACGGGAGTGTCCGGACAATTATTTGTAGATAATAAAGTAGTATAGATTTTTGCATACGTAAGACCTGTTTCACTACCTGGGTTTTGGAATTTAGTACCTTTTTAAAATCTTGTCTCTGATAAGATATTGTTCACTTAAGAGGATCTTTTCTCATTTTCATAAAAGCGACAACGAATTTCCTATTGAATTTCGGCATCGAAATAAAATAATTCCGGCCTAAGTGAAAATATAATTTAAAACTGTAGAGTATAATAAACTACACGGTTGGTTAATATTATTTTACATGCGCAAATATTTAGGAAGTGCGCCTTCGCGGTCGGCGAGCGCGACTCCGATTACTTAACATGGAGAGACAGTTTTAAAACGTTGTCGCGTGCGTATTTCGATAGATATCAGAAAATGAATGAAAACATACCTACATTTTCCTTCTCTGTTTGAAACTCTCGTTTATATATCCATACGGACTAAAGTCAAGCTCATTGGCGGTGTCTGAACATTTTCGTGCATTTTATAGCTTAGCAGCATTGTTGTCTATGACGGATTGCTCCATGCTGTCATATAAATTAATTTATTTCTCTTCAACGAAGACTCACCGTCAAAAATGTAGACAGTCGCACATTATAGAAATTCTTAGCAGGAAGTTCAATACAAGTATTTTAATGGAGAAATATTATCATTTGACAGGTTCAAAGACTGTTTATACGTGAATTTTGAATGAAATTGTCATTTCTGAGTCTGCATGCAACGATCTGCTTTAGCAAACGCTACAGTATTTTTCATAAAAGAAGACTAACGAAACGAACCAATCAGAATTGGCTGTTAATCATTTACTTACTCAGTTCATTGCTCCACGCTCTCGCGCTTCAGAGCTACACACATTTCAATAAATTTTCCTTTACACGGAGTAGATTAAATATTTGTAAACTCTTTCTAATTTGTTTATCTAAAATATCACAATGTAGAAGTTTACAAACAATCAGCTTTAACCTCAAGAGAAAGTAAACATTAAGAATTAGCTCTCTCTAACCTCAGGAGAAAGTAAAGGTCAAGGGTCTTCTTTTATGAAAAATACTGTAAGCACTCCAAATTCATGTACACCCATGTTTGGTATATTTAAATAAAATGCTTGCAAGGGAACAGAACACTAGTATACTATAAATCGTTATCGCTGGTGAAGAACCAAAGCGTGGGCATTATATAGAAGGGTATCAGGGATGTTGAGATATGGGATTTAAGGTGCAGTGATCATCAGGTAGAGACACTACAGTCATTTATATGAGCACTGGTCTTCCTGTACATGTAGTATGAGTGTTACGTTGCAACTTCTGACCATTATTTTTCGTTTGTTGGAACTAGCGTACAAGTAAAGAAATGTTGGCGATAGGCACTACTTATCTGGAAACGAACGTATGAATAATAGAAAAACTATCACTCCAGCAATTGTAGTGAAACTATAGGCAGATTTCTTCGACCTATCAGAGGAAATAACACATCTTATTGATCTTATAAAATTTGACCAACTCAAGAAGGACTCGTTGGAAGAGGATGTAATTGTGGAGGAGATCCTTACACTCGTCCATGATGATGTATTGTCGTCCGATGAGTACATAGACAGCGACTTTGGAGATGACACCCCAACTTATGACGAGGAACCGAGTCCCCTTGAGGAATGTTTTAAGAGACGATTGTGGGCAACCTGCACTGTGAGAGCTACTTTGGTTTGAGTCATTCTTTACTTGCAGACCTACATTCTTCTTTTTATGCAGTGTGTATGCATAAACAGAGGTTGAGTCAAAAGCAGTGGCCGACTCGGGACGGGGGGGGGGGGGGTGGGGTTTGACAAAAACCGTTTACCACAAGGGTATAGGGTATATAGTGATTGATTGAGAGAAAAGAGTGGGAAGAAACGCCAGTACGAATTTGAATGCCATAGACATTATGCTTGACGCCCGCACAAGCACAACAACAGGTGAAGGTGTGTCGTCAACTGCTGGAAAAAATCGAGGTTCTGCCACATCCAGCATGCAGCCCCGATCTGCCACCTTCGACTACCATCTCTTCCGGTCCATGCCGCACTTCCTGCCTGGACGGGCTTCGCCAATGTCAGTGAGGTTGAAGACGCCGTGCGTGACTTTTTCGCCCAGAAACCGGAGGAGTGGTTTCGCGAGGGCATCCGCCAACTGGCTGATCGTTCGATGAAGACCATCGAGCATGATGGACTCTACTTTGAAGATTAGCAATGAGTGGTTCCTGTCTGGTGCCCATTTAAAAGTTTGCGCGGTGATCGGCCACTACTTTTGACTCAACCTCCGTATGTCTATTCACATTTGTTTCTTTTTTATTTCCCATTCATTGCGACTAAAACTGTGATTCTGCATTTTTCTTGCATAATTTCGAATGATATCTCAGATATCGTGCTCCTTGCGACAGCTGTTTGTACCGCCCCCTTGTTAGCAGTTAATTAAAATTTGGTTAAAATTTTTTCCATAAAGGTTGCTAAATGGCAGCGGAGGAGGACGATGGTGATCATTTCATGAACTAATGAAATCATTATCTTTTTTTATAAGCTTTTATTAACTTTGCTGTGTTAGTTGTTTAGGTCAAATCTTGTAATCAATATTAAACCAACTTTCCGACAAGCTAGGGAGCTGAAATTTGACACACTTATGCAGAATCGATGACAATTTATGATAAAGAAAAAAATTTTCAAATCGGTTCATTGGTTCGTGTTCTAATGGTACTAACTCATTACTACGAATTGATTGTTGTAACAATTGGTCATTTCATTATGGCGAGAGTAAATTTGTCTATTGTTTATTGTTGCAAAATTAAGCTGTATTGTTGCCACTAAATAAAACATTATAAAAGCTTGGTTTGATAAAACCTTTTTCCTCTTAACTTGTTTTCCCTGGGATAAAAGTTGCTACACTAAGAGGTTGTTTACATATTAAGGCGTATTCGTTACTGATGACTTTTCGTTATAATCAAAGACCATGTTTAGGCTGTGTATTAGAATATAGAGGAAAAAAAGTTTAAAGTAGCTTGAGTTGGCTAAGTCACTAAGAAATTTAACCAGTTTTCCAAAAGCCAACATAAAAACCATTCAGATTATTTACGTAGAAAAAGAAATGATGGTAGAAATTGGTTTCGTATGGTGTGAGTGCCAAGAAGCGAAAACAAGAAAAAAGTAAGTGACGTATGAACAAGGCACTTCCAAAATTAAGAAAATGGAACGAAGTGAAAAAAGGGGGATTTAAGAGTTATTGCGATTGTGATCTTATTCTCTGATAGCTAGAGGACAAAAAAAAACAACAAAACAAAAAAAACTAAGGACTTAAATTAGAATTTACTTGGAATATAAAACTAGCTTTCTGACAATAATCGTAATGGTTCGTAGCTTAAAAGTTTGTATTGTTTACAATTATGCAGTGTTTAATTTATTAGTCTGTTCATAGAACAGTGTTTAACTTTTGAATAAAAATGACCTTTTTACGCAGTCCGTTAAAATAATCGTATCGTTTAGCGAGATCCTGAAGTTTTAATGTCGTGTATGATAGAAAAGTTTAATTAGTGGTTTCAGAAATAATACCAAATTTCAAAAGTTCAAATGTCTCCACACAGTCAATTTGTAATAGAATTACAATTTACCACAATTAATGTACACTGAATTTCATAGGCTAAAATTAGAAAGATCCCTGAAAAGGGGCCAACGGCGTTATCGGATTAAATATGTACGGAATAAAACTCGCCGAATGATTAAGTCAATAGTTTTTAGTTTCACTTGTTTGCATTTGGCTGTTGGTGATAGTTATTTCGACTTTTTAATTCTCAAAACGTCAGCCTTTCCTAAACTTTTTAAATAAAATTTTAAAGTAGAATTCCGGAGTTTTGTTTATTCTGAAATTAAAATAATTCTAACTTAGATAAATGTTTGTTTGGAATCCGATATTTAACATTAAAGTTTCCTTCAATGTTTAATAGTTTACACAAAAAAATGTTTTGCATCATTATCGGTGTCCCTAAAAGCCTTTTTTCCTTTTGGGAATTCAAATCGGTGTTCAGCTTTATCTCCAAAAGAGGGATTTGTATCTTCAAAATTTAAGAATTTCAGGAATCCCCAGAGAAAGCGGTCTCTCAAACACATCTTCCACAGATAAAAAAAAACAGGGCAAATACACGTTTTACTTTGAAATATTCCTTACGGTTTTCCAATTTCAAAACATTTTTGAAAAACTTATAAAAATTTTGAAAGTTAGAGAAAAGTACTTTTTTCTTCATGGTTTCGTTGAATTGCTATTGAAGTTTGAATTTTAATGTTTAAGCTTTGGTCGAAATTAATAAACGCTTTACGTGGAAGATTAAACCCTTGATTATTACTTGAATCGAACGATAATTTCATACTGAGAAATCAAATTGGAGAGATTATTAGCCAAATGACAATAACGATTCCATTATTGCGCATGTAATTTGCAGGAGAGAATGATGATAGCGTTTTCCATAAAAGGAGCTCTTAAACCGCTTCTCATTTAATGGAATCGATAAGATATCTGAGCGGTCAGCAAATAAGGCGATGAAGTTTGCTCTTGATGACGACCATTCGTGAGAAGATTATGATGGGGTAACAGCTGATTATGATGGCTTATTCTAGGGGAAAACATTGAAAATAAGACTACAAGTTGGAAATCCTCAATGCAAATTTTTCTATAGCTTCTAATGTAATAGCGAACTGCACGCAAGAACACGATTTTAACCACAGCGCTCATGAAAACGAACGAAGGCGTTATTGGTAACTCAAAACGCTTTTAAGATCTTGAAGGATAAAGTTAGCTGAAGTGATTATTATTCTAACGTTGATAGCTTAAACTCCGATTCATGCAGTGATATTCATTAACAGTTTTGTAAAATAAACAAGGCGGGTCTTTGTTTATTCCTTTCAATTCCAGGCATATTGCCATTAGTTTTGCGCTTCTTATATTTATGGGTGTCTCCAATTGGATAACAATCGAATTACATCAAAGGAGCCGGTCCACGCGTGAGAGAGTCACACTGCCCAAGAAGAGTTTAATTATAATTGCCTTTCTCTTACTTTTGTTGTTAGCGCTACAAAATGAAGCTTCATCATTCAAAATTTATAGCTTCTTCATAATAAAGACAATTTAAAGCCACTTTAAAATAAACTACTTTTAACAGTCTAGCAAAAATAAGCACAATATAAGACACAATGAGTTCAGATCTCACATTCAAACAACAGATAACAATAATCTGATGGTATAATACAGGGCAAGTCAAAAGTCGCAGTACACCATGTTTTTTCGAAAACCTTCCACCAATTGGGAAATCTGAATATTCCAGTAAGGTATGGGTGAGGTAGTCTATCTTTTACGGTATGGACCGAACATGGCCGCCATCTTGAAATCGGCCATCTTCAATCTAAGTCAAGCTTTTTAAATGGAAAGGGGGTCGTGTGATATATCAAATAACATCAGCATTTTCTGACAATTTCATACTATAAACAGATTTGTAGTAGCAGTTATGGTTCACAGATCAGTGAATTCCAACGTGGTTCATCATAGAACGTCACCTTCACAACAAGTGTCTACAAGTTTCCCGTCCAAACGTAAGTGACATCGCTGTCAAGTGGAAATCTCAAGGAGCAACATCGGTCAAACCTCGAAATGGTAAGTCAGAAAATGACAAATGACAAATTGCCAATTTCTAGCTGGTGATAATCATAGACGCTAGTGAGGAACCAAATCAAATCATGAACTTGGAGACCAAGGAATGGATGTTTGTAACTTTTCTATACCGCTGATTGATCGTTTGTGTTGCGGGTTTAATTGTCTACAACTGGATGGTGAAGTTTCTTACTCTATAGTTTAGTTTATCGTTAAAGAAGGGGATATTGTTTCCAAAATATGCATACATAGAATAACTTAATTATTTTTTGTATTTTACACTTGTTAGAATTAGACACCAACTATAGATATAGATCAATAGTGGAAGTAATGAAATAGATTTTACCTTGTCCACAAGAAATAGATTTTACCTTGTCCACAAGAAATAGATTTTACCTTGTCCACAAGAAATAGATTTTACCTCTTGTACGTGTTTGGCCACCATATGGTAATCATTCAGCAAGAATATAAAATAATGAGAGAAAAGGATCGTTTAAATGCAGAAAGTCTTTAAATAAAGAGCCAGTGAGGTGAAATACATTAAGTCATTGATTTTACCTTACTGGCTCTCTATTATTGTAATTTTACCTGATGTTTCATTATGTACATTAGTTGTTTATATATCATGTATCATAACTACAGTTTGTGACGTTATTCCTCTCTTGATAACGAAGTGGTTCAAGGAGGGGTGCGTTAAACGTTTTATGGGTTCTGAGACAGCAGAACAAATTTTTGTGCTGCTGTTTCGATGTACTGGTAAAGCGATGGAATAAGTGTATGAATAAAGAAAGGGTCTTAAATACAGGTTATAAAAAAGGATAGTGCAAAAACAAAGCTGACCTATTATTTTTGAACTGGCATCCAAAAACCATATTGATAAAAATTTGATATAAAGTGATAGAATAACTTCATAAGCTTCACAGTCGCGTTTGTGTGTGTGTGTTTTTAGTTTGCAACAAAGTAGATCGTCCGTACCAGGAATCATGATTTGCCGATTCTGCTCTGGCCTCCGCGTTAACCTGATTTATCACCCTGCCGATTTCTTTTTGTGGGGATACCCTATTACCGCAATTACTGAACGATTTAACGAAAAGCATATCCAATGCAGTGCAGTTGTTAACGTGGGACATATCTTGGAAGACAAGAACTATCACTTAGACATCTGCTATGCCATTCACGGAGCTCATATCTCTTACTTGTAATGTCCATATGAAACCTACAAAGTTCTTCTATCTTTTCTTATCAATATCGTTTTTATAGGTCAGTTCAATAAAAATTAAATCAGTGTTTGCATCATTGTTCTTCTGGTTCTTATTTATTAACCCCTTGAGTCACTATTTTTTTATTTAAAAAAAAAACATTTTTTTTCATCCATATAACTTCTGGTATTAAAAGAAACATTTCTATGTATTTATGATAAGTTTTTGAAAAATATTAATGTAAATATAAAAACGTATGAAAAAATCGACACCGTGATTCAATGGTTGTACTATTTCAAAAATTGTTTAATATTCATGTAAATACAATTAACATAACATACAGTAATTATAACTTAAATATATAGAATAAAAAGGCCAACCATCTATCAGTTCACTTTGTGTGAAAATATCTAAAGCAATTGTGCTCCTGTACTAAACACAGAGCTGCTTTACATTTTTCACAGGCCAACTTTGTTTGACCTTTACAGCCTGCAAACTTGCATTGCTGAGATGTTTTTGTGAGTACAGGGAAATGTGCAATTTGATCCAATCTTATATCCTCTATAACTCTGCTTGGGAGTACTTTATGCTTTTTACTAACTGGCAGTTCTTCATTAGATGGACGTCCCTTTTTTTCTTTCAAGGGGAATGTTTATCTTCAGGAGACATTCACCAATATTCCAATGGAATTGAAATAATATTCGAATAATTTCAGATGTCTCAGGTTTCCGCAAACATCTGCTGTCACACATGTCTAAAAAAATGAATATTAGTAATAGAAGGCAAATATGTATGATAAGTTTGTATGATACAGTTTACTGAATTTCAAATTTTCTTCAATATGCAACAATCTCAGCACTTATAAAAAGAAAAAGAAAAGAAAAAAAATCCGCTACTGGATTCTTACCGGGGATTCCGAGTTTGTAGCAAGTCGCCTCTAATAATTTCATTAGCTTGAAGCATAGCTATAGTATTTCTACCATCATTTTACACTTATTATTTTACAAATACACTATGTTAAGTGTAATAATAAGGGTACTATGAAATATTATGTGGTATTATTGTACCAAATATTCTAATGACAGTATATAAATTTCCTGTGAAAGTTTTATTGTCCTAACAAAACATTCAAGAGTATTACGCAACTAAAACTGTACGAATAACCGGTGTAGGGGGGGGGGGGGTCTGGCTAATCTGGCTAAATTGCAGAGCTTGAAAATAGTTGATAAATTAATTTTAGAAAGTTTTAAGAATAATTAAAAAAACAGTTGATTTCTTTTGTGAAACAAAAGCCAAGATACTTTTCAATTTATTTGTAAATAAAACCGACATACTTTTATTTATCATTTTAAAAATAAAATTATATTTATTTCTACGCATATCTATCTAGAAATTGCACACGCATACTTCCTGATAATGAAAGTTAAGAGGAAAATGTCACTAAGTGAAGAGTTAATAATTTATATCAAATTGGCACACTCGCTCCATTCCCCAAGTTCATTCTGTCAAACTGCTCAATTCCCTGCTACACTAGTTCACCGTGTATGAAAAAACATACAAAAGTTTAGCATGGCCTGTTCGCATGAATTTATTATTACAGATTGAATTATTATGTTCAACATATTTTGAATATCTTTAGAATTACTCCCATATTTATTTAGAACATGTGTGAACAGTATTTTACCGAGAAAAAAAAATATTGAAAACTGACCTATCTCTCGATTGTTGAAGCCAGCATGCACGTTAGAACAATGCAATAATGGCGGCTACAATTAGCAGTGTAATCTGCTTATAATTTTTAGAAAGAAAGAAGGAACATGTATAATACTTCATACAAAGTGACACAACGCCTATTTACCTTCATAAAAAATAGGTAACTGTGAAGTAGCGGAAGAATGAAGCTACTACTGGTTTACAATGTCCGTCTGTTTGTCTGTCATCTTCATATTTTCTACACCAGCAGGTTTAAATTCGGAAAATACAGTATCTTCATAGTTCTATTTCACTATTTAGTTTGATTTTTATTGGCCCACTAGGGTCGGAGTTACGGACGGTGGGAGGTATAGAGAGGATCTTCTGATCTATACGGTGTATGTATGTATGTATGTAAAGGTGTGAAATTCGGTATGCATATTCCTCTAGGCAAGATATGTACATTACTACGAAGTTTGGCTCAAATTGGCCCAATGTGGTCGGAAATGTGAGGAAAGCAGTCACGTGGCCTTTAGAACTATTAACGTTTTCAAAAGACTGCATACAGCGCATGAGAGAGCTACGTTTTCATATATCATTCGATTGAAAATGATGAAAAATGTTAGAAGATAGAGAGAGCTATTTTTCATTTTCTAGATACTACTTTCGAGAAAATCAGTTTTTCAATAAAAAGGGGATAAAAATAGACCAACGCAGGGCTTCCGCTACTTTCCTATACCCTCCTCAGGGGGGATTAATTTCTGCTTTATTAGCTGAAGAATGAAGCTGCTTATTGGTTTTACAATGTCCGTCTATCGGTCTCTCTGTCTGTCCCCTTCATATTTTCTACACCTTTTGACGTAGAAGGTATAAATTCGGAATGTATCTTACCATAAATATGACCAACCTCAATATTCAGTTTAGGTTTGATTGGCTTATTGGGGTCGGAGTTACGGGGGATGAGATTTAGAGGGGACCTACTGGTCTATATGGTATATACAACGATATGAAATGAATATATTGCTTATGTGGCCGCCATCTTTGGGGCAATTTGAAGGCGGCGAAAAGTGGAACTAATCTCTATTCTTAGTGTAGGCGCCATTACTGTGGTTGGCAGAATAACATCGCCAGCCAAAGCGCCATTACTATATATCCGCTTTGTCGCCAGCTGAGAAAGCACCCCCCCCCCCCACCAACATCGTGCTTGTAGTCTGAAATTTCTTAAGCGACCTTTCCCAAATTTAGATGTTTTTTAATAAATGCGGTATATAATTTCATAAATGCCTCTAAACAATCATTCTGGTATCACTGAAACGACGGTAACATGGTTGAATATTGACATCTTTTATGTATCAACAACCACGATATAAAAGATGACCAGGATTTTTACATGGGAAAAACATTCTAAGACGCAGAAGGATAAAAACACACCTGTGAAAGGTCAGTGGTGAACCTTTAATATATTTATTACTACAATTTAAAACTGGACAAGAAATCGGCATTGAGTTTTACCAAGAGCTCATAAGGGTTTTACTGTGTTTTGTGTACGCAAACTTCAAACGTAAACATACGATGAAGGCCATTTTTTGCCAACCAAAGCAATGGCCGACAGGCTTTCATATGGGGACGCGTTGGTGGCGCTGAAAGCAGCTCATGAGCGATCTACTCATTGCATATCGTTGGGTATATAGGTATTAAAGGAGAGAAATTCGGTATGCATATTTCTCTATGCAAGATCTTTATGTACATTATTATGAAGTTTGGGTTCAATTGTCCCATGGGGTCGGAGTTGTGAGGGTAACAGTCACGTGGTCTTTAGAACTATTAACGTTTTCAAATGGCAAAAATGGAAATGATGAGAAACGTAAGAAGATAGAGGTCATTTTCATTTTCTAAATACCACTTTCGAGAAAATCAGTTTTTGGAAAGTGCGGATAAAAAGGCTAAAAATAGACGAACTCTGAGCTTCTGCTACTTTCCTATACCCTTCTCAAGGGGGGATTAATTTCTTGCTTTTAATTTGTGTTTGTGACATGTTAACTGACTTTCTCTCGCATAAGAAGTTGTGGAACTAATCGAATAAATCCTAAAAGAATTTTGAACCAGTATACATTTACACGAAGAAATGTTAACTTTAAGTGTTAGATTTCATATTCTGCGAAACATACGTGGCAAGTTCGCTGAACACCAGTAAAGATTAAACACTGCACTAGATCAAGCAGAATTTAGGTAATAGAAGAGTAGCAAATTTTGCTTCACCCTTTAGGGGCAATGAATTTAATTTTAATACAGTAAGCATTCGTAGAACCTGGCCAGCGAATCTATTAATAAAAAAATTTAATATCTAAAATTCGTAGTTTTCCACGCGTATTTGTAACTCGCTGTGTTTGAGAAATGTTTATGTAAAAATATTCAACGTTCTTAATTTTTAAACTTAATCACATAATCACTAGATAACCAGGGGAGAAACATAGAGAAGAAGCAAGGTTGAGGGAGGGTTGAAACTATAGCTCCCCTGAAGCGAAGGTTCCAGGAGGCATGTTGAGAGAGATTCCGCCATGTGACATTAGCATTCGGAATTAGCTGACAAGGACTCGCTCAGGGAGGCAAATTAGATGGCGCCGACCTCGAGAAGGTAAATAGACAAAAACGTTTCAACTGAATAATCTACAAAAGGAGGCGCAAATGATATTTTAATAGTGCTCGTGATTTTGACACTATAGAACGGTAGCACTAAGCGTGTTTTGAGGCCTGTAAATTTAAGATAAATATACTCGCATAAATAAAACATTTTCCGGTCTCTCTATGTAGCTTTGATTTTCTTGAGTCACCATCATTAAAGAACTCGTGTTGATTAGCTACATGTCAAAACAATTATTCGTCACTAACTGGGGAAGCGTCTGTCGAGTTTATACTTGAATTTTTCGAGTTTAAAAAAAATCACTTCTTAATGAGAAACCCGTTCACGTTCCTCTGAGATCGATAACTTTTCTGCCAAACTTTTTTTCGTCAACAGTTTCGCAGTTGTTCGTTTTCTTTGATGAGCTGTAATGAAGATCTTTCCAATTCAAGAAGTGGATACCCTAAAGTGATTGCGAGGATGTTTACTCAGAAATTTTTCTCCTTGCTACTTAATTGCAAATGATGGAGCACTTTTTATTAAACGAGTTCATGGAAACATCCATATCATACATTTTGTGTAATTATCTTTGGAAAAAGTATTCGTTTAATATGTGCTTAAATGCTGATTGAAAGAATTAATTTTATATGTAGAATTCAGCTTTGATAGGTGGTTGCTTTAAGGTTATCCCAATGTGGAAGGGAATCTTAAATAGATAATTATTTGCTATTTCAATGTCTTCTAAATAATTTCCTCGTAACATTAAGAAATCTTTCAAAACCGTATAAATTATCAATTTGTCGTTAAGGGCAATCACACTATGGAATGTAAAAGATTGTTCTCACAGAAATGGCTCACTATTATTAAACTGACGTCTTTAACCTGACAAAGCCATCTGTTGCTCAAAAAAAAACAAAACCGAACAATTCTAGCATCAATTTTTTTTCCTGGAAAAAAAATTCGACTTCATTTCAATGGTTTCTGTGCAAAGAGAATCTTTTTATCTGCATTCGTGTACGAATTATTGAGTTTTAAAGTTTTTCCTGACTTTTGGATCACCTTGTACTTGAAAGTCATTAGAAAAGGATTTGTATTGCTATAAAAATAACAGGCGAACAATAGAACACTATTAAGAGTGACCTCAATAATGCTCAGTTCTGTAAGTGAATCCCGTTTCGAAATGCATCAGCCAATTATTAAACTCTTTTAGTTTTATTTTATTGCTTGTCTTAAAATAAAAGGCATCTCTTTTAGAAAGTGGTAGTCAGTGGGGAACACGTTTGGTGAATAAAGAGGATGAGGTAGACCTCAGGCTTCAACTTTTTCAGTTTCTGAATGGTATATATACGTATAATATGACTTAAGATTTCATGGAGAAAAATAACACTTTTACGATTCCCCAGTGCTGCCTCTGAGAGCAAAAATTTTCTGTTGCACAATGTCGAATTGTTGACAGTAATAGTGTCGCCCTCCCTTGGAAGCTGTAATTTTTAACTCCTTTTTTATTTCTCTGTCCTCTTTAGGCTAGGGTGTCTTGGTTTGTACCCTACAGAAAGCCATTATGAGGCGCGTTTATGATTGTCATAGTTTTTCATCTTTCATCCTATGTGCCTCGAAGAGCCAGAAATGGACAATTTTTCTGCGATTGCTTAAACAATGAGTATGCCTCTAAGCGTTGTAATTTTTGTAGAATCATGTTTTGTTGAGCTGTTTTCCCATATATGCTGGAGCTTTAATTTATTCGGAAACTGTGGCTACGGTATTCATTCAGAAATGTGGATTCTAGAACAGTTAAAAAGGGAGTTGTTTACGATATGTGTCGTCATCTCATTTCAGAATACCATTTCAGATCTTTCACGGAGTTCAGTCTGAAAGCTCGGATATCCTGAACGAAACTCCTCAAAACTAATGTTCACCGTATGTTAAGTAGCAGTATCTTTACCAATGCAGATTGGTGTTTCGTGTTGCTTGTACAGCAGACTGTCCAATATGAATTCATATAGGAATAAAGTTTACTATGTTGTGCGCGTGATATATAATTTCTTCTGTTGTTGGATGAATCAGAAATTTATGTATTTAGAGATAATATAGGATAGGCTATTATAAACACAGTATCAATTAAGATGCTGATAAGATAAATTAGGATCACTTTCCTAATAACCCTTTAGCCTTCTGAAGTGCTTCAATTCGATGTGGCATGAAAGAAACGAAATTCTGAAAGCGTTCTACGGATATTTCTGAGAGGCAGTTGCGAGAGAGCCATCAAATCACTCGTGAAGCCTCTTTGCTTGCTTCGAACAACTCTTTCAAGCTCATTTCACATGAGCTCCATGGAACTAAGTTCTGGGGATTATGGGGGCCGATGTAGTACTTAAAGGTGACACTTGGAGTTCATCCAAGCTATGATAGTTCGAGCCTTATGGCATAGAGCGTTAATCATTCTGAAAGGAGGCCTGTCCATCAGGAAATAAAAATGCACACGTATAGAGTGTACCTGATCAGCAACGATAATGTTGATCATTTAAAGATTGCTGTACGTATATACAATGGAGAACCAAAGACTTTCGAAGAAAACATACTCCTGAGCATACCCACTTTCACCGATTTGAATAGGTGACACCACGCTTTTAGGATTCGTTTAGATTATGCTCCCTTCATCGGCATGCATCAGTTGAATCGGGATTTGTCCACTTTCAGTGCTGATTATAGACAATTTATAATTAGCTTGAAGATTTCTAAATATTTTTTCTTCAAATGGAGAAAAGTTTGAATCAAACTGCCGTTTAATGTAGTGAAATTCTACTTCTCTGAGTTTTCTTGGTAACAGTTATAATCAAATTATATTGATATCCTTCATTATCTATTACTATTGAATATTTCATAAGATACAGACATCTGTTTGCAAGCTCTTCAATTATTAAATAAGAATTTCTTTTAACACCATTGAGACAATAAAGAATCCAAAAATGTGATAACATATTAATGTTTTGGAAAGTAATTCTTATACTTAATGCTAACTTACAACATTTAAACATCCAAGCATTTAGTAGTAGCGATATCAAATCAAGCGGACCTTTACAGTAATAAAAAGTAAATAAATAAATAAATAAAGACCTAAAGTATATTTACAGTTTTTTTTACACGTCAGAACTCTGGATATTATTTGAATATTAACTTAGATAATTAAAGAATATTTATACAATCTGGGATAGAAACAGAGATCTTTGACCTTAGCTTAGTAAAAGAGAGTCGGCGCATCGATCCAAAGGGTCCTGATTAGATTCTAGATTCCAAGAACGTTTCTCCAAGTTTTTCCATTAATATTCAAAATTATTAAAGAAACTAAGTAACTTTCCACCGTTGTATATTGGGTCGGTTTTTTATAGAGTAAATCAATGTTTTTATTTAAGAAGATGAGTTCTTTTGCAAGTAAATTGGCGTCGATATTTACGGTAGAACAATAAAGATTTAAAAATTACTTTGAGGATCTCTCTTGGCCGTTTTGTTTTTATAAATATTGGATATCCCCTTAATGCTTTTCGGAAAACTTTCCATTCTCTGTTTGGAAAGAAAAAATTTATAAAATCAGGCGGTTCGAGTGGAAAAGCAGAACAAGGAGAGAAAAAAAGCACATCTAGCAGACGATGCGAAAAGGGTTTTCAGGTATGGTTTTCCACGGATCATTTACTGTGAGCTCTCCATGGAAGAAAGCGGGTTTCCTCCCTTGACACCCACACTCGGACATGATGTTGCCATCGGTCACCGGTCACGTCGTCGCCTCTACCTACCCTCTCCCTGTTTCTTCTCCTCCTGCCAATGTCATCGTCCGCTTTTGCAACTCTATTCCCTAATGTTTCGTCCAATGATTTTCGCGGTTGTTCAGTCAATGCGAAAACAGTTTCCGATAAGTTTCCAGAACTCCGATTCTATATGGTGTTTGGAAAGCAGCGTCAATTATTGTATGGTCGAAGCAGTTTATCGTCCTTAGTCGTCTTTTTTTCCATGGGTGTCATTTGGAAAATCCTTTTCATTGAATCAAGTTTTCTAAAAATGTTCATTGCACTTTAGATCTTTCGGAGAAAGAATGAAAGAAAGAAGAGAATGTTTTACAATTAAGAATCTCGAAGAAGAGCTAATAAGATTTTTTCTTTATATCATCTTAATTTGTCTTACTTCATTCTAAAATTGTAAATTTTGATAAAATATATCGATTTACACAGGGTGTTAATGAACTCTGTGTACAAAGTTTTAGGGGTGGCAGAGGTCCTTATTTTGAATATATTTTGCCAATAATCTGGGGATGCAAATAAATCCTCGATACAGAAACAAAAATTTCAAAACCATGCGTGTGAGAGTGATAATGGTAATTTATGTTCATGAATTTAAATATGACCTCATGTCCAGATGATAACCCACTTTTAGTATGGCAAATATTATTTCATCACTTAGATTATTCTCTATTCTACATTAGTAAGAATGAACCGTTTTACATGGGCAGGGATTGTAGAGATGCCTCTGGCATGTGGAACTGCAAATGGCAATGGAAGAATATATCACGACAAATTCCAAACCGTCGTGTCCTAATCATCAGGTATTTTCTCGATTGCACAGGAAGTTGAGAGTAACTGGATCATTTATTACAGATGAATGAAACTGGTAGTGACAGAAGAGACGTTACACCTGAGCTGGAACTTGAAGCGTTACGTCGTTTAGAAGAAAATCCACGTATCAGCACACGAGCTGTCACCCGTCAACTGGGAACGAATCTTACCTCGGTTTGGAAGAGCCTTCATCTAAACTAGTTTCATCCATTTCATCATCATCTGGTCCAAGCCCTCCAGTCAACCGACTATTCTCTTCGAGTGCAATTTGCTCAATGGTTTCTGCAGGAGATTGCAATGGATCCAGATTTTTCGAAGTCAGTTTTATTCACGGATGAGGCATTCTTTAATTGCAACACTCATAATGCTCATCTTTGAAAGTACATAATCCTCGGTTGTGGTCATCAGTAGAATTCTGTGTTAATATTTGGGCAGGGATTCTCAATGACCATATTGGACCATACTTGCTTCCAGAACGTTTAACCGGCGATGTGTATGAAATCTTCTTACAATAAGTTTTTACTACATTTGCTGTCCGACGAATCATGTGGTTCCACCACGACGGAGCACTAGCCCGTTTCAGGATACCTGTACGATATCGCTTAGAGAATACGTTCCATGATCGATGGGTTGGTGGAGGAAAACCAGTAGCTTGGCCATCTCGATCACCAAACCTAAACCTTTTAGATTTCTTCTTCCGGGGACATCTTAAGAATGTGGTGTACGATATTCCTGTGGATTAATAAGGATTAATAAATAATTACCACAACACTCTACCTGATCATCGTCTTCCTTTATTTATTTTATACTCCCTTGATATAGGGCAGATGGACATCATCATGATGAAGTCTCAGACAACCGTCATAAATATGATGTTTGACAACTTTTATGCATCAAGGAGAAATTTGCAACCTCCCAGTTTATTGGCAAAGTATATTCAAAATAAGGTCCTCTTCGACTTCTAAAAGTCTGTACATAGAGTACGTAAACACTCTCTATATCATTATTGACGATGAAATTTCTACAAGCAAGCAACTGAGAATTTTTTCTTTACACTTTCAAACATTCATACTATAAACCTTTCAAAAAAATCAAGAAACAAGAAACAAGCCATTATGTCCTATAACTATTGCAGCCAATGATGGGGGCGGAAGTAGCGAGAGCCAACCAGATTCAAGCACAAGTAAGACAGTTACCTATAGAACCGCCGCTCATAGGACCGGCGGACGTTGTGAAAAGGAGCGTTGTCCTGCTGGAAGACTCCATCTCCGGTGGGAGAAAATAAAAGCCGTGATAGGACGTAACTGGTCAGCAAGGATTCATAGTCCACAGCTTTCACGGTGTATTCTACAACAATCGTAGGTCCCATGAGAACGTCGCCCAAAGCATAGTACCTACACAACCAGCCTGTTTGCATCCCATCGTACATGTATCGATCAATTATTCGCTTAGAGGACGGCGTTGACATGATGCAAAGGAAATCATGATTCGTAGGATCAGGCAACTCTTCTCCGTTGTTGCATAGTTCAGTGACGATGTTCACGTAGTCATAAACGTCGATGATGCTGGTTTACCGGCATACTTGAGGGACGCCTGCTGCAGAGTCCCATAAGCAAAAGAATTCGATGCGCAATGTTCTTTCATACCCTTGTACTTGAACCTGCATTGTTCTCGACTATCAGTTAAGCTCCCACCTATTTGACTTCACCAAGCAGGATGTCCGCATTCGTTGGTTAGGCTGCGCGTCCAACCCCTCGGCGTTTACTACTGGTTTCAGTCATTCTTCCACTTTTCATAGGTACTAACAGCGGCAGCTCGCGAACACCTGTTGAGGCGAGTCGTTTCAGAGATACTCGTCCCTAGCCTTCGAGCCATCACAATCTAACCTTTATCAAAAACGTTTAAATCGGCACCTTCTCCATTATACACACATGTAGTCGACAATGACCTTTCACCGAAAAATACCATTCACACCTTGTCACGTGCCATTTGCGTCATTCGGACGAGCGCATTCTGGCAACATAGAGGTGGCCATAATGTTTTGGCTGATAAGATAATCAAGAAAGGGAACACTGGCGAAATTTGAGAATTTTATACAGTGTTTCCATTAAGTTTGTTTGAATTTTCGATTGAACCCTAAAACAGAAACAGAAGAAACTACCATTTATTATAGAAGAAAATTAAGGGTATTTTTTTGCGTTTCTCTTGGATTAATTTAAAATTTGTAATGCATGTTAAATTTCTGATTCCTAAGTATATCGCTGACAAGCCATAATCTATTATATCTCCTATATGCATTTACGTAGGGCCTAACGAGAATATGTATTGTAATAAGGGAAATTTCTTTGTTGGGGCAACTGCAGAGAATAATTATAAATAAATGAACTATGCATTTAGTATAAAATTACTATTACCGAATAGTAAGTAGGATATCAATGAATAGGAAACTCTCAACATTTCCCACATTAGATGAATCGCAATCATTCAGTATGGGGGCCGCGTATCATACATCGATCGCAAGCATGTCTACATCGATGGTTCGTGGCAGCAACGATTCGCTGTCGTAATTCGGAAAGATTTTGTGTCATACATAAATAGCATCCTGCACAAACCCAAAGAAAAAAATTATCATAGGGAGTAAGGTCAGCTGAACTGGGTGGCCAATTGCGAAATGCCAAGTCGCAGATAGCACCATGACCAATCCAATGGTGAGGCAGATCTCCATTCCGGTAATGTCGGACTACGTTTTGGCAGTGGGGTTAGAGCAAGTAGTTTATCGAATCTTCATCAAATTGCAAGAGTAGAATCTCTAATAAGCATTTTACAGTCTGCTAGTTTTGCTACGGTTGATTCCATGAAAAAAAATAGGCCGAAGAGTTTCTTTTTGATATGGTGCAAAAGACATTAATTTTCGGAGAGATTTAGACATAATCACTGGTGGCATGAGTATTCTGTGCCCCGAAGGTGCACATTATGGCGACTGACCTTTCCCTTTAGATGTAATGTAGCTAAGGCATTTTTCATGCGACCTACGGTTCCCACATGCTTGCTTGTGATTCAGTGTGATGCAGATAAATGAGGGCAAAGTTAAAAACTTTCGAGAGTTTTCCAATTCATTGATGCTTTGTTCTGCAATAAAAAGTTACGTAAGTAGTTTCATTCATTGAGAATTACACTGGATTAGCGACGTTGTTACTTCAACTACAGTGGCTAGAAGAAGTTTGTAAACTCATCCAACACGCATCATCATCATCATTATCATTAATGCAAATATTTATGCATTACTTTGCTAATGAACTTTGAAAGTATTGAGAAAATATTCATAGCTGACTGGATTATTATGTCGGATAGCTTTAACATGTAATAACAAAATATAATGTAGATAATCAGCTTTGAAAACAAACAGGAAATATCAAATTTTTAAGAATAACAATTGTTCGATCAATTAAGTTCTTCGAATAATTTAAAGTGAATTAATGAATACTTAATTGTCAGATTCAGTAATAATTACGTTTTTTCAAAAATCTGTTACCTTCTTCCACAAAAATAGGGATACACCAAAACGTACTAGAAGTTCCTGTAACTTTTCTAAAAACTTTTTCTTTCCTATCAGACCTGTTAACGAAATTATGACTTTTTTTCTTCATCATGGACGTCCACTGCAACTTTTCCCACGGAGGATAGAGCAAAGACTAAATTTCGACAAATTATCATAATGTTTGATCAGGGTTTCAGAAAATTAGTCTTGCTCAGGGGTTCATATCTCGAGTAAAATTCTTTTCTTTCCCCACCCTTTAAGTTTTGGTTTGGTTGGTATTAACGTCCTTTTCAACTGCCGTGGTCATTTCAGGACGGCGTTATAGGGGCCGCAAATTTTGCCTCGCAAGGGTTCTTTAACGTGCAGCCGGCAAACGACTACACGGGATCAACGGCTTTACCTCCCTTCAGAAGGAAGCGCGTGATCTCAGGATTTCCCCCCTGAAAAACTCCTCATCGTCCTCGGCCGGGATCGAACCCGCGTACTCGGGCATCAGAGGCGATCACGCAACCACTGAGCCACCGAGGCTGATCCTTTAAGTTTTGTATTTCTCTTTTATTTATTTTCATTTATGCTTGGTATAGTTTTTAGGGGAAGTACTTCTCAGTCTAATCTATCTACGCTTCAAAGAACTCAAAAATGGTTTATTAGAATTGATTTCGGGATCTCCAGATTCTCCAGCGTTTCATCTCTACTTCATCAGTCGGGTCTGCTGTCTATCACTCTACAGGTAACATCTAATGATTTTATCTGTTAAGCTTCGCTGTAAAATTTACATTACGTACTCCTATTAATTTCTTAGGAAACGGCCATTTCCTTAACTATGCAACACGCAAAGCTAATTATCTACGACTCCCAAATCACTCCGTTAATTTGAAGTAGAAGATAAAGTCTAACGTACTCATGTATTAAAGCCGGCAAATGTTACCATTTGAAACAAACATCTCTCTGTACACTTTTAAAAAAGAAACTGAAATCATCTACAGGGTCTTTATAATTAAAGTTTTATTTTGACATGGCCATAAAAAAACTACTGGACCAAAAGCTATAATACTTGGTAATATTATACAAGAGGGCATGGGAAGTTCATACCCACCAAAAATAAAATTAGTTCAAAAGGTCACCACCAGCATGGAATGGCGCTCTATGGAATATTCGTATACGAAATTAGACACGAAGACACAGGTTAACAAGTCTTTAATCGTTACTAAAAATAATTTTAGTCATGTAGCTAATTTTAGTACGTAGCCGCCACAGCTTGGAAAATGATGACTGATCATTCGTTCGTCTCCAAAACGAGTCCGAAAATTCCATTTTACTGGTGTTTCCATATGCAGAGGAGTATAGTTTTGCATAAAAATTGATACTGACACTGAAGTGTTCGAATCACGTGGTTTCACGAAGAGATCCGTACGGTTGACCGTTGACGGAACAGTAACAGAATCTGCAAAACCGACTTACTCAAAAAATAATTTAAAAAAATGGCCCAGTTAATCACACAACTCCATAATGTCTCCCGAAGATTAAATAAGCATCTTCTTTACTGCGCATGGATTTTAAGTCGTATTTTGCGCAGGCTTCTCTAATTTGGCGTATTAGCAACACCGTAGATGTGAACTTCGTCAGTCCACACAATGCTTCAAGGATATCTGAAGTTCGGATTCATAACAGGAAATTATAGCGTGAATGTCTCTTGTGCAGGTATGTCTGGAGGAAACACTGAATATAATTTAGTTTTTATGGACAAATTTCAGAATGGTTCGCAAAACTTTATGGAATGTGCTGGCGTATATGTCTAAAAATCGGGCAGTTATACGTACAATCTTTCTAAAAAGATTCTTTTCATATAAGCTATAGCGACATTCTACTGCCTGCCTATTGACTATGCTTGTTATTCATAGAACTAATCTCCTCAAAATTTAAAATTATTTTGCGTAAGCCGTTAAGTTATTGGGCCAGGTAAGGGCCTTTTATGTTCTTAACTTCCATAGAGTTGTTAACGAATTCCGATAAAACAACATTCTTATCGAAATTTTGGTTACGATTTTGCTTTTCCTTATTCTATGAGAAATGCATTTAACTGTTGCTCGTTTTTATCGCCAATGTCGCGTATGCGTTTTTTAAAGTCCCATATACAGGACTTAACGTTGTTTGCATCACTGCGCAATCTAGCGGCAAATTTTTGAATTATTCAGTTTGAAAATCGTTTAGATTGAATTTTTCTATGTTGCACTATGAAATTGAGAATTATAATATACAACCGGGAAATGATATGGAAGTTAAGCCCAACCTTTATATGAAAATTGCCAACTTTTTTCAAGCTTGCTAACTTAAATGAAAATGGTTCATAAATCAAAATGCCTTTTAGAAATAAAAATAAATTTGTTGCGAAATTCTGAATTTTATTATTATTATTTTTTTTTTTTTTTTTTTTTCTCCTTCGCCAAAACAAATTCTTTTGCTTCAAGAGTATTCACGTCGAATTAGTTAAGACAAATACTCAAATTTCAAGCTAACGGAAATGTAAATATTCGTTTGATATTCTCGATGCGCACGAAAAGAATTATTATGCCTTTCTAAAGTAACTTTGTTTTTAATAATGTTAACATTAATTTGGAAATATCAGCATCAAAATTTATGTAATCCTTTGCGAGCTCTCAATGGAAACCGTTGAATCCATGATTTCCTACGACTATAAAAAAATTTAAATTTTATTTCAAATCGTGCATTTGCTTTAATTAAAAATTAAATAAATATTTAAAAATAAGTGTGCACTTAGATTCAAGAATGTTGTACTGAATCTATTTTCATCTGCTTTCTTTCATAGACCCTCATGATAACAGCTTCATTTCATTACTTTCCATATCTTCTACAAAAATGGATTTGCCTTAACTAAGGTATTTACATTATGTCAATTTACAATGCGCATTCACTGTTATTGATATCCAACGTTTGGTTGACATAATTATTTTTTTTCTCTATTTTCTTCAACTTTAAAAGATCTAGTCTCTCTATTACCGAATAAAACATTTTACTGTATTTTAACGACATGGACGTCTTGAATTCTAAAGATTTTGTGGAAGAAGATTTATTTAAACGGATCTTAAGCCGCTTTTTTAAAGCAGACGCGAAGAGCAAAGAACTAAATAAAAAGTAAAAATCTTATTGAATATTCTAGAAAATTTATAATTTGAAAAATTTTAAGGGTTTCTTATTTTATTCTGTAAAAAAAGTGAACAATTTTCTCCTTTCTCCTTTTACAAATCGTTGAAAATCCTTCTCTCTAGTGTGTTTTGATGTGACTGGATGTTAATCTTGAAATTCACCATTTGAAAAATCTGTTCATTTTCCCAGAGACTTTAATCTTGCTTTTCAACGCTGCTGAATATGCATCGACGACAAGCTTCCGTTTTGGAATTCTAATCTCTTTGTTGGAAATAACACAAGAGGAAAAAAACTCATCTGCGACATTTCTCTTGAAGATGAGGTTTTGTTTCGACTATGATAGAATTCATTCTCAATCTCCTCTGTCCGCCTCTCTCCTTTTGCGGGGCTTGGTAGGGTATGTGTGGGTGAAGAGAATGTTCTAAATCTTTTTCGTCTGAACGAAGTTTCTCCTTCGTAGTCTTCCGACCCACTAACTCAGTTCATTCTCTCGCTTCAAATCTTTTTCTTCTTTTCCTTCGTCTTCCCCGTTGCTGACTCAGCCGATGGTCATAGTCTAGGCAGAAGGAAATAATGAGATATTCGGACATCGTGAATTTTTTCTTCAATGTAAAAATATTGATTATTTCGTGGATATTTGTTTTTTCTTTATCTTTTAATTTAATGGCGCCGCGGGTTTAACAATTTTCAGTCGCCCAATCATTTTGAAAGCTTCATTTTGAAAGCGGGTTATATTTGCCGAATATTTAATGCATATGGTTATTGATGTTATAGAAATAATAAAATACTTCCTGAATTCTAATGAAATTAAGGTTGATTACAAATTAAAAGTCTTAAACCTAGTTACTATTTTGTTTACTAGATTGTGTCCATAATTAAAGTATGTATTTTCTGATTTCATATACATGTATAGGGACTGACTGTTAACGCGAAAATCTTAATTTTAGACTATATCTAAAGCTAGCAAGAAAAATAAGAACTGAAGTCATTTGCTGAAATGTCAAAGCCATTATTGTTAAACATTAGAGGCTGGCATAACCTAAAGGATCACTTTGCTGAATTAAGTGACGCTGCGCTAATTGACATAAACCGGAATACGCAATGAAGATGTGCATTAATTTAAACGACGCCTTCTGACGAATAAAATTTTTTTTTACATACTATTCATGTAAGGTGCGATATTTTTCTTACCGTGCTTTTATGTAAAGAGAGATCAGTTTCAAGCGAATACGCAGTTTGGAATGACCACTAGACTAAAAGGAGATATACGATGACAGAAGTTGGAAGCTACAAATAACTTTGCCATCCGAAGATGCTTGAAAACGCATCCTTCAACTTCTTACTCGTCTTCAGCTTTATTTGTAAACTGTCACATGAATCAATCACGTAAATCGTAAAATTAAAGTAATATTTCTGTATGTTCCTAAAAGATGCATTTCGCCACACTCTGCTTGAACACGGCCCGATTCGACGGATTGGGTGCGCTGGATGGCAGAAATCCTGATCACCCACATCATCAGATCTCTCGCTTTTGGGAATTTTTCTCCCCTAAGAATTATTATTAGTTCTATTCCGAAACAAAGCTGCAATTTCATCAAGGTAGATAGATTAATTAAAAAAATCCTTGATATCTGAAACAAGTATCATTCTATCTTGTGATGCCTTTAAGCCTTCTCGTATTCACTGAAGTTATTTCAGACTTTAAATATCCTTGTTAGTTTAGAAATTGAGAGATGGAAAATAATTTGTTCTCATAAATATTTTTTCTTCCCGTTTTCTTAAAAAAGTGTATTTTATATTCAAACATAAACTGTTTTATAATAATTTTTAAACACTTTTTTCCTATTTGTATATGAACATAGAAAAATTTGATCATCAAAGTGCATGCCTTATCCTGCATAAAACAAGATAATTATTAACAATGAAAAAAGTAACAAAGTCTCCGTTAACCACACGGAAATATTGCGCTATTGTTAATTCATAACGCCAGTTATTCTTTCGGCAAGTCTATTTATGTTACGTCGTTTCATACGATCTGATCTTTCTTTACTCATCTCTTACGCCGGGGAAAAAGAGAAATGTCACCACACGGTGTTAGAGCACAGCTGCGGGGGAAGCCACTCGTGCACCGCACCGTCTCTCAGATCCATCTGGCTGGAAAATGTCGGTGCAGCCACTCTCGCACGTCATTGGCAAAATGAGACGACACTCAATCCTAAGTACAGAGTCGATGTACCATGGACTTCTGCCCATATTCAACCTCGAGGTATTTCAGACAGTCCCTTCAGCTAATATATCGGTAAATGTGATTAATGCCTACTATGGCATTTATTCAAAACAGAATAATGCTGGCGTAAAATGAATACCAAATTGTTGCAATTAAATTGCAGTAAATAGTAAAATCCCTGAAACTTGAAATGTATTCGGCTTATTTTTATCATGATTTGGCTTATACTCAAAATAGGAGAAAGTGAAACTATGAGCAAAAAATTCTCAATAGTTTGGAGGCGTTTCATCTCATACATTCAAATTTGCAGCTTATTAAGATGCTAGCTACTCCTTCTATTTAGAAATATCATTTTTGTGAAAATGTGAGTTTCGTCAATAGAACTTTCTAATAGAAGCCATAAAAAATATTGAAACTATTCCGTACAGTAAAATGGGGTTACTTTGCACTATTTTTGAGTCTATTAAAGAAAACTCGTGTAAGACAAAGCAAAATTGTAAAATGAATTTTGAAAATGATGTTGACAGAGTCTAACACAATGTGAAAAAGGTTCCATAAGAAGCCATAACAGATATTTTTTTTAATTTTTAGTATTTTTTTTAAAAGTGATGCAAAGTAATGAAATTGCGCCACCCACAAGGAATGAGCCAAAAGTAGGTATACAGCAAGAGATATATCTGAGCACACATTTATTACGTTATGGAGCCAAGACGTGCACTCGTTTGTACAGGGTGCCCCAACGGAAAGCGGCATCAGTAGGTTGTGGTATCACCTCTAGCGGCGATGCACTGTTCCAGCCACAGGTGTAGGTGATCATACAGGTGGCGAATGTCATCTTGAAACGTCTGCCCAGGCCTGGTGAACCTGCTGTGTCAGTTCATGGAGATTGCGGGGTGATCGTAAACGACGTCCCACCTTGTCCCACACGCGCTCAATTGGCGATAGGTCTGGGGACCTCGCGGGCCATGGCAAGCAGTTGACATCATGCAGACATGCCATGCTCAAGTTTGCCGTGTGCGGTCTGGCGTTATCCTGCTGAAAGACTCCGCCGGGTAGGGTGTGCAGAAAGGGTAGTAATACGGGCTGCAGAATCTCTGTGACGTACCGTGCTGCTGTCAGGGTGCCTTGGATGGTGACGTTCTGGTATCGTAGCTGATGGTATCCGAGACCATGATCCCGTAGCCGATACCGGATGCATTATTCATTGGCACGTTCCAATGGTCTGCGCCACACCCGTCCGCGTCTGTCGTCGGTGTCTAAACAGAAGCGGGATTCGTCGCTGAAGACCACCGGGCGTCATTCCATTCGCCAGCCCACTCGTTCACGACACCATTGCAGCCGTATCGCGCGGTGCTCAGGTGTCAAAGGAAGACACAACAATGAACGCATGGCAGACATCATCGCTATTGACACTAGAGCAGTACCGGGAATAGTGATGTTGTCGCGCAGTTGCCGCAGGGTGGTGGTTCTGTCCGCTAGCGCTGTCCGCAGTATCCGCCCATCGGGACGAGCTGACGTGCTTCTCTGGTCTTCTGGCATGTGTACCTTCCTCTCGCAATTGCCTCCAACATCGGCTTACCGTCCGTGCGTCTCGCGACACATGGACTAGCAATCCGTCTGGTTGACCATCCAGCCTCGGAGAGGCCAATAATACGACCTCGTTCAAAGTCCGTTAATTGCATGAACGGTTGTCGTTGTCGTCGTCGCGGCATTGAGACCCTTCTGCGGATTACAGCACTGTACGTTCACGAGGCAGTTGCTTCCTCCCTACTCCATGGAACGTCTCGCACAGGTGTCAACTGATGAGCCTATAGAGGCACCCGGACACCCTGTATCAACCCAAATGGCTATGGCCCGTGAGCATGCATCTAATCGTTTACTAGTCGGAGGTAGACGTACCCCTCCACTAAACATGGATAAGGTCGGATAACTCCTTGTTGGTGGGGCAATTTCATTGCAAAGCAGTGTATTCCATAGGAGCGGGTTACTTTGCACCAACTAAAAGACTAATTATTTTAAAGCATGGCATTATCTTGAGGCAATGTATCCCCCACTTAAAATTTATTTTGTTACCCTATAGCACTATAGGAAACTGACAGGAAGTAGATTTTTTTAAGGTATTAAGGAAAAAAAATCAAATTCATAAAAGGGGCAAAAATGGCAATTAACAAATTGGTATAAAATTTGGTATTATTTTATTGATAACGAAAGGCACAAGTTCGGTTATTGATATGAAAGCGTGTGAAAATGTCAGACCATAGCAAGGAAATATTTACACACGTTGTTGTTTATTTTTATGGTTTATGGTTCTTTTAGGTAAATTGAAACGTTCCATTTCTTATCGATTCTAGGCATTCTTCCAGCGTTTCAGTGGTGTAATCTTCATATCGGCCAGCTCCTATATTCTACTTGTAGACTTTTACCATCCTGCTAAAACAACAGTAATCTGTTAGCTAATTTGAACGCAATAAGATTGATACTGAATTTAATTAAGTCTAAAACGAAGTAAAATAAAACTGTATAAAATATGAAATTTATTTTCCTAAAATTCTTTTGTTCATTCTGGTCTTCACAGTTACTTTAATAATGAAGCATTTACTAAATTTTTAATGCCTATAAATACATTACTGAAATAAAATTATGTATTATAATTGGACCTTTTGTTTCCACACTTAGCTCTTTTTTAACTTCCGCATAAATCTAGAGTTCTGTAGTATCAATGATGATCCTTCTAAAATGAAAAGAAATTGAAACAGTTTCGAAGTACGTATGTAAAACTGGGTTGCCCTTAAGTAGAAACCGTCAAAATAACAATTTAATTAATTAATAATCAGTCTGTCCTGGGTTCGAGTCGCTTGGATATTACCAGGGAGGACATGCGCCTGATGGCGGAAGATCGCAATCGCTGGAGATCCTCCATAGGGCTGCTGCCCCCGCGACCCTAACGGATAAGCGGGTTTGAAAAGTAAGTAAGTAAGTAAGTAATAATCAGTTGAATGGTTTTTTATCGAAATAATCAGCCTGAATATTCTAATTATTCATTCGAAATATTTGGGCTGGATCCACAATAAATAAAGCGAAATTTCAAGTAAATCATAAAGTTTAAAAATAAAAAAAGCTACTTTTAAAATACTGTAAAATAAAATTATTAAAGGCACTTTATATATTTCGATTTTCTATATTAGCATTTTTGAATTTTTATAAGTTTAAAAAAAATTTTGAATTTTAGATGAGGTTTCTCTTTATTTTTATAAGCTTTTATTAACTTTGCTGTGTTAGTTGTTTAGGTCAAATCTTGTAATCAATATTAAACCAACTTTCCGACAAGCTAGGGAGCTGCAATTTGACACACTTATGCAGAATCGATGACAATATATGATAAAGAAAAAAATTTTCAAATCGGTTCATTGGTTCGTGTTCTAATGGTACTAATCATTACTACGAATTGATTGTTGTAACAATTGGACATTTCGTTATGGCGAGAGTAAATTTGTCTATTGTTTATTGTTGCAAAATTAAGCTGTATTGTTGCCACTAAATAAAACATTATAAAAGCTTGGTTTGATAAAACCTTTTTCCTCTTAACTTGTTTAAGCAGATAACTCGTTCAGCAACCATTGAAGCCTTGCTTTAAGGAGAGCTAAAAGGGCTGCGATTCAAATGGCTGTTGTATAGATCTGATGTTTACGGGTGTGAACTGGGGATATAACGATGCAGAAGATAACAGGAACTCGGAAAATAGGAACCTCTAGGGCAGGGGTCGGCAACTTGCGGGCCGCGGTCCGCTTCCGGTTTCTTTTGGGGTTGCTACCGGATTCCATGCGACGCGCAAGATATTTTAGAAATATGGAATGAGCGATGGAATGAGCGGTGCAGCAAGCTGTGTCAGACTTGAACTGTGGCGATCCGTGGTAACGAAACGCGAGCTGGGTAACAAAGCAAAGCTCTCTGTCTTCAAATCTATCTTTGTCCCCATTCTCACCTATGGTCATGAGGCTTGGGTAATGACCGAAAGAGTGCAATCGCGGGTACAAGCGGCCAAAATGAGATTTCTGAGAGGTGTGGCAGGTGTTGCCCTACTAGATAGAGTGCACAGCAGCACAATAAGATCCGCATTGAGAGATCTCAGTTGCGCTGGTATGGCCACGTGATACGGATGCCGCAAACTGACCTTCCCAGGCAGTTGTTACTTTCCAAGCTGGTGGGTAAGAGACCAAGGGGTCAGCCTAGAACCAGGTGGCTAGACTACATGGAGAATCTGGATTCGAGTCGCTTGGGTATTACCAGGGAGGACATGCGCCGGATGGCGGAAGATCGTGGTCGTTGGAGATCCTCCATAGGGCTGCTGCCCCCGCGACCCTAACGGATAAGCGGGTTTGAAAAGTAAGTAAGTAAGTAATGAGCGGCCAGAAATAGGATAATTTTAAATTATTTTTTGGGAAACAGTGCACTTTATATTAAAAATCTTAGAAAAGGTTAAAAATTTGAAATAAAAACAGTTGCCGACCGTAGGGAAAAAAAAATCTAAACCTTCAAATTACTGAAAATCAAATTTTTATTATAAAATAGCCTATCATTCATTAGCCTATCATTCTTTAACCATTTTTTATTAGCCTACCTCCATCTACTCTAACTTTGCAAGTCATTTGAAATAAAGTCGTATCCCGCCACCATCGTTATAAGAAATATATTTATAACATTTAATATTTATAATTTACCACGGTTATTAACGAACTTCAAAAATATTTCAACCCTCGGATGACCGGATTGGTGGCTTTGATATATTAATAATTTCTTTTTTAAATCAGAAATACGAAGAAAAACTTTGATTCAGCATTTAATTTTGACATAGCCACCTACAACTTATCTTTATTCGATGGAAAACACTTTATTCGATGTCACACCTTGGAATCTTATTCGTAGTCATTGACTGTATTAAAAAACGCACACAGTAAATATCAAATATTGTATTAATTGTTATGTTAAACATTCATTAGCCTGATTAATTCTTAAGCTTATTCTTGAAGAGAATATTCTTATTTTATAATGAATTGATGACTTGATAACATTTAAAATTGTTGTCGAAGCCACAATAATAATTACACTGGTCAACAAAAAATACTTTTCTCAGCTACTTTGACAAATGTAGGTGTTCTAGACTAATTTGAGTATTCTGATTCCAAATCTGAACTTCAAATTTCTTTATCACGTCAGGATGTAAAGTTATTGCCATCCTGCTGTTTTTGTAGCTTTAAACATTATACAGTAACTACTATAGTGATTACTTGTAATTTATTTAATCATGATGGTAAGTTCATGTTAAAATTTTTTTAGAATCACCATGAATAGAAGTAAACGGGCTTGTATCAACCATCCAGACATTAGTAGTTACTATAACTCGAGATCCTGACGCGATAGAGAAATTTGGAGTTCAGATTTGGAATCATCAGACTCAAATTAGTCTGGAACACCTATATTTTCCCCAGTAGCAAACATGTTGTTGACCAGTGTTATGCGTGTATATTGTTATCGTAACTGCATTGTCTCTTCTATGTCATAAATTAACCTATGAATAAAGTTTCTAAATTCCATACAGAGATCTTATGTATCGGTCGAAAAAATTAACATTGTGAGACCAGTAGAAAATGTATATTTTTTTACATAATTTAACGCAATTCAAACTTCGAATGCAGTTTTAGTTTGGGTAGACTTCAACTTAAACTGTGTTATTACAATTACAGTGATCTTTGCAAATCTCTATATTAAAAAAAGTTATGTATCCCTGGAATATACAGTCTCAATTATCTTTGTTTTTTTTTATTTATAAAATTTATAAAATAATAAAACGGCTGGCGATGGTTGTTTTCGTTTTTTTTTTTGTTTTTTTTTTTTTAGCCTACGCCTAATCTCGCGATACTTCTCTACGGATGGACCACTTTTAACTATGAAGTTATTTGTTTTGCGACGGGAATTGTTTTGGCCATTTCGATGGAAAGCTTTTAAATGGGTATTTCTTTCTCTGGGGGGCGAGTGAAAGTTTTAAAAGAGAAAAAAAATAAAAGAAGCTGAAAGGCTCTGTTTCTAATTCTGTGTCGTCTTGGCTATTCGTGGTTTGGAGATATCTTTTGTGTGGGTGTAAGCAATAAACCCTTTGACTTAAAAAAAAAAAAAAAGAAACGAAAGAGGAGCAGATAGCAGGAGCATTTGATGCTCTTGTTTTTTTATTACCCTTTGCCCTTCGCTAAAAAGAACTCGAAGGCTGTAGAAGAAAAAAATGTGGAAGGCGTAGAACGACTAGAAACGAAACGGGAAGAAAAAGCGAGGAGGATAGGAAGAGAAGAAAAAAATATAACCAGTCATAAAAAATGAATGGCGAATCTCACATTAAGAAATTAGGAGAAGCATCCCAACTAAACTAAAAAAAAAAGTTTATTTGGAAGCACTTGAATTAATAAAGAACACTTCTTTTTTATTGACGAAGTTAAATCCTTAGTTTTTATAGACAATACTTTCATGTCTTTCAGCATTAATGGCGTTTTAAAAGAAGTTTAACCTAAATTGCGGCTATACGAAAAGAACTTAAAATAAACAAGGAACTATAATTTCATTTTAGTTTCCACCCCCTTCCAGGAATTAAACGATTATTGCATCCTGTCAAAGAATTACTTTGAATTGTATAATTGTTACATCAATTACAGTTAACATAGTCCTAACGCTATTTTACATAATTAAGATTGTTTTCATGTTTTTAAAAATACGCTTACTTAACATGTACATAAAAATAACTTGAATTGAAACGATAGCAGAAGTAGAGCGTATAATTAATTCGTCAAGGTTTCCAAACGTCATAGCTCATCATTTTATATTAACAGAAAATAGTATTAAATTTAAAGTAAAATAGTGTTGATTCGATATCCTCGTTAGTAATTAAACGACTTTAGGAAGCCATTGAAGAAGTAGAAGTACCTATCCATGCAGCAAAAATCGTCATGAGAAAAGTCGTAATATTGTTACGTACAGTGGAAAGTTATTATAGTCAAGCAGGGACTTAAGAAGAAACTACACTTTTTCTGCAAAACATTTAATAGCACCAATATTTAATAGATGGACGAACCAAAGCCTTTTTTATTGATGAATAATTCTGCTGATTTTCCGATAACCTCCCGTTCCAAAAATCCCCTAAATAGAACAGAAAATATTTATTATATACTAAGAAACGTTGCAACCTCACTAAAAACACTTAATCACATTTTATTGAAAT
>JAHWFO010039269.1:706068-732359 GCA_023313115.1 Rhysida immarginata
AAACGTTGCAACCTCACTAAAAACACTTAATCACATTTTATTGAAATACGCACAAACGAAGTAACAAATGAGACATTAAGAGACAATGTACACATAGCAAAAAGGAAAAAAAAACAACTGAATGGTAGAGCTAAGTCTCTTACAATAAACCTGGAACCTTTGCAGGCAATTTTAAGTTTCAGACATTTTGAATTGTATAATACATCTTATTTACCTAGAAAAGCATTTCTTTGCTTGGGAGCTTAACTTATTCTTGCTCATCTCCTATGGATTGATCATTATTGTTGAAGACGATCTTACAAGGAACATTCTCGAGTTCTAGCAAAAATAAAAAAGCGCCCCAAAATTCAGTCACGGGTTACGAGGGCTGTTTCTTTATTAGTGGTAATCTTAATTACAACCAATATAAAAGAGATACCTCTATGAAACCTCCATGAAACCAACAATTCCTCAATTTAGTTCCCATTCGTTCCTCCAACCTATTCTTTAAATGTTGCGAATGGTCTGTTGCCTGCAGAATTTCGGGAACAGTTCAAAAGCAGACGCCACACTCGTACACCGGAATCAGCATTACCTTCATATTATTGGGATTCTGACGCTATTCATTCATTGAAGTTTCAGTTTGGGCTCGTACGATCAGGCCCATATCTCATTCATCTCTTCGCGCTGATAGCGTTCTAAGTCAGTTGTGCAATTTTTCTGCCCCTGCATTTAGACCGATCTTTCACAGACGGCGCTATTCTTCGCATAACAGCACATGCGCGGAGTGTATGCATGGACGAGTCCATTTACTTTGAGGTTGGTTGGGTACCACCATAACTTCAATCAGTCAAACATTGGATCCATCTCTAGTGTACATAGAATCGTGTTGCGACTAATAAGAAACAGCCCTCTTGTAAATAAGTGATGATAGTAGTTTTCTATAAAGTGCGCAGTTGCTTACTAGAGAGCTCTGCTTAGTTACTCCTTGATTATCAATTAAATTAAAATTCATTCTTCCAAAATCTAGGAATTACGCTGAAACCATTGATGACAATATAAAACCAACAGATTACATTATAAAACAGATTACAGATGATATTTTTTCAGACAATATAAAACCAACAGATTACATAAAATCACGTTTCAACAAGTCATGGCCAAAATTACATGACAGAATGTTCATTCTAAAATGAATCAAATCGACAACCAACTGTCTGCGGAGATCTTTAGACGATGCTTAGTTACGCATGAGAAAGCTGGTGAACCTGTGTAAAATTTCAAAAGCATCATCGAAGTGGCTTTCGACACTGAAGTCTTTGCAGTATACCGATCTGCCATTTGTTAATAGTGCATTTTGAGGTAATAATTATTCCTGTGCTCATTTTAATGAAAGTCCTCACATGCTTTTCGTTTGGGCACTTGCTTTTTTGTCCATTTGTAATTTTAATGCAGATTCGCTCTTTAGGCTTTGTAATAGCACTTGTTTACCGAGTCCTTTGGTGAACAATGCAGAGTTTTGCAGAAAAACGACTATCACTATTGAACTCAACGTTAAGTAAATGACCTAAGACTGAGTTTTTCTGCTTTTTATTTCGTTTGAACCTCAGCGTGTTGCTTGTTAGTGTGATTTGTTTATCCGTCGGGATGCCTGCCAATGCCAATAAAGGCTTCGGTACATTTGCTACTACTGCAGCAAGTTACACGATCTGACGAAGTAACTTCTTTTCTGCAGTTTGGAAGTTCAGACATTATCTAAAACAAACTCGGTAATGTACAGGATATCTAGGAAAGGTGTATAGGTAATGAATGCTTTCTATGCTACAACAGATTTTTTACTCAGCCGATTACACTATCTTTTGGAGAATAATCAGATTATGAAAAAGGATAACAAGAATGAGAAGCAAATTTACCATATACAGAAGTAATCTGAACACTACTGATAATTGAGGAAAAATTGTTTTATCATTATTGATTAAAATGATTGACATTAGGTACTGAAATAGATTCTCTATAGACTTAAAATTTGATAGAAATTTTCTGATCGTCTATTAATCCATTCATTTGAAAAAGCGCTTCAGGTATTATTTAAGCAATAAAGTGTTGTGATAGTTCAAATATTATTGACATGCCTTCACTTCGAGATTCGGGCTACTGCCTTTGTCCACGACGCCTCAACTTGGTTCTTTTGTTGTTGTTGATGTCGCCATCCTTATTGTTGCTATTTTTTTTTAAGTGCAAACTTGAGTAGCGGCATGGATACTACAGTCTTTTGCCTTTTGTTGTTGCCACCTGAATCACTGCTGGTCCTATTTGCACGTTTTGCTTGCATTATCTATCGCGACCGTGAAGGCGTTGCCATGGCGACACCAGAGCTTCTGGCTGAGGACGATAGCAATTTGAAATCCAATCCATCAGACGACACGACCGAGTCCCTGCCACCCCTTTGCGCCTCCTCGGCGCTGGGGTTTTTGGACAGGCGAAGGGTGGGTGGATGTGTGGGTGGGGGTGAGAGGAGGCGATTTTATTCGGTCTCCTCGTGCAGTGGATGCTGATGCTGTGTTGTCGTGGCAACGGAATCCCCTAGCCACTACGGGCTGATGAAGAGGAGAAACAAGTAACGCCTTCTAAGAAACAATTCAGAAAAGGTGTGCTTCTCACCTTAATATATTTCTATGGCAACCAAAACTTTTGATGTTGATGCTAAACTTATCACTTAAATACGAACAAAAGATATTGAAAAGCTAATTTAGGTTTTAATAGATATTTTTATCAACGTTGTTTTCTCCAATCCATGACTGCCATACGCGAGCTATTTATTTTTCCAAGTGTAAAAATTTTGACAATTGCGCTTTTGCGATTGTATAATTTTAAAATAAATGAAGGAAAATACCAAATTTTTACATATCTATTTAACCTGGTAGCTTTTTGTGATTTATACAAATATAAGTATTTAAAATATTTTCCGCAGAGAATGAAAGTAAGATCATGTGTAGAAGTACAATAAAGTAGAATACTTATACGGGAATTCTTTCATGAGTCATAGTAAAATTTTTATTTCTTCTACAAATGCAATAACACAACGAATTCAGTAAAAATTTATGATAGCTTATCTTAAGTACTAACAAATACCACCATCAGATGAGGTCTGGCTTAAGGAGCAGGGGGAACAAAACACAAGTATAAATATCGTTTAAAGCCTGCTTCACATTCAGTGAATTCACGCCCTGAAGCGAATTTCCGATTCCAAGCGTTTTCTAGACATCACAAAGCCGCGCATCTTGAAACCCGGAGCCGTTTCACATTGAGCGGCAACAAAGCGGAGACCGGTGGGGTGGGGGCTAGGTGAACTTCTCTCTAATTGTCTGTTGGATACGTAATGTCTCTCTAGGTGAACTTCATCTGGCCTCTCTAGCTTTCTAGACGTCGTGTACATGTTGTTGCACCCAAAATCCTAAAAACTGTGATTTTTAAAGGAAAAAAAAATTCCTATGATTGGGCCCAATCGCAAATTTATCTTTTGGGTGCTCCAGATCTACTCTGACACTACGTATAAAGATAGTTATTAGATGCTCTTTATTTGAAATGTTGTATCTGAACGATTAACAGAGTGAACAGATTAAAAGCACAACACTCTTTAACCACAACTAAAAAAGGCGTAAAACAAGAAATAAAACAAAAAGAATGAAAAAACAATACAACCTGTAAACGTCTTTCGAAAGCTTTGCTTTCATCTTCAGCAGACAAGGAGAACCTCAAGATATTCTTGAGAGAACTGACTTGTTTATTGAATTAGCAAGGTATATATAGTGAACAATAACCAATAGAAACAAAAAAACCTGAAAACGTGATCACCGTTTTGGTTATTGGGCCACCCATTGGATCAAACTAGATTCACCAATAGGGCCCCAACAACGGTTTCTTCAGTGTAAGAACCGATTTGGTTTATCAAAGACATTTATAATACAGAGTGAAATGATTCTAATGTCTTGCAACCCATATTTTCCATTACGGTGTCGCTCGAATCAGTCACAGAGCGTGGAATCATATTCTGAATGTGGTTGTTGATATTGATAGTATCAGTTTCAGCTGCAAGTATGGCCCTCTCAAACAACTACTTGTATCTCTCATATTTGTTTTAAAATAAATTTTTACGTCTCCCCGAAGATTAAAAAAAAGAAATAAATATTTATTATATTTATTTATTTATTTATTTAAAATTAAAAAATGCCTTGAAACTGTAAACCCTATAGCTATAAAAGGAAGAATAAAACCAATCGGAAAAATTTATACAAGGACAAGCCAATACTCATAGAAAAATAACAAAGTGACAAATTACTTAATCAGATCTTTAGATAAGGGTAATCAATCAGCAATAACCATAGGCCGGGTTACAATTCAGTCTGTTAACAATTTCTAGAGACTCTAAGAAAGATATTAATTTTGCATTTTTGTGGAATGTAAAATTTCAAAACAATCAGTGTAGCCTTCTTTCAATATATGGTTGGCGAAACTTGAAGTGCCAAATTTATCATTCTTTATGCACAAAATAACTTCTGTCATTCTCTTCGAATGTCCTATATAGTACTTAGCATAGGAAGCACACTTAATTTTGTGGACTCCGGCGTTATCTCCGTCATTTGTGGTTTATAATTAGTATCCCTCTTAAAATATGAAGCTTTAAAGCAAGCATTAATTTCATCAGCCACTGTTGACGCAACATACACAAATCACCAGCCGATTGTTGATGCAAATACCGATCGGCAGATTGTTGGCACATACAAACAAACAAAACCAAAAGTCTATGTCCAGGGGGTACACCCGTTTCCATTTTTGGGTATTGCAATTGGAAATGAAGCATACTTAATTTTTGTAAATAAACTGCAAGGAATGAGCACGCAAAATTTCAGCTTCTCGCATATATGAAAAGTGGGAGAATTAGTGAAGAGTCAATGAAGGCTTTGCCTTAGTTCAAATAAGTTCAAATGGTTCCTGACTGAAAATGGAGTAAAAAAGGTCATATCAACATGTGTCCGGAAATGACGGTGCGTGTGCAAATCGTCCCAGCACACAGTACATGGCTTTTCAAATGCCCCAGAAGTAAAAATCCAGTCGTTTAAATCCGGTGATGGAGCAGGCCATTCAACAGGGCCTCCGCGTCCTATCCAACGTCTGGGGAAGTTGTTGTTGAGGTGTTGGCGAATAATAATGCGGAAGTGGGATGGCGCTCCATCGTGCCTTCTACCGTGGCAACAATGCATTTTCGGACACATGTTGACATAACCTTTTTTACTCTATTTCCTGGAGTTTGTCAGTGTACTTAAAATTCACCCTGTATATGCAAAACTAAATGCATGTATTCTGTGTTGCTACATGTTTACAGTAAAAGAAATACATTTGCCACAATTTATAAAACGGCCCTCTTATACGGTATAATACAAATTCAAAATATTTCGGGACTTTGAACATCAAAGCAACAAGTGACGTCAGTTATCGGCGACCAGCTATTAGCTCCCTCTCTCCTTGACCCATCACAACTTGAGCCACAACTTTTCTCAGTTCGTGTTCAGTGAGCGTTGAAGTTTATTTGTTTGTTTGTTGTTATTACGTACTACCTTCAAATTGTGTTTACGATGAGGTAAAACTGTAAATTAGCAAGCTGTCCACAGTGATGATTGTATTAAGTCCAAATAAGATGTTTCAGAAGTACGGACGCTTTAAAAAATGGTCGTGAGTCGTTAGAAAATCTTCCTCAACCCCGAAATTTTTGCCACTCGCGCAGATTGTGAACAAAAATTTCTATAAAGAACTATTTGATCGAGTTTTGAAGCGAACCCGAAAGGTTAGATTCGAAGTTGCGCCAACCTAGAGTGGTTTCTCCTATGACAACGCGCCTTCACGTTCTTCGCTAATTGTCTGTTCGTTTTTGGCTAAAAATAAAAAAAGTCGGTTACTGTGATTAAGAGTCCGTCCTATTCACTAGATCCAGCCCGGACGATTCTTTATTCTTCTAGAAGCTCCACGATTTGATGATCCATAATGTGACCGCAGTTTTAAATACAATTTCAACAGAGGAATTTCTCCAAAACTTGCAAAACTCTACCAGAGGATTCAAAGCCTGTATAGAGTGGTGGAGTTATACGTATAGGCACCTTAAATAATAAAAAAAAAAATTTTGTCTAAGGATTTCTTTTTATTTACATTAGTCCCTCAATTTTTTGAACAGATTTTTCAGTCATATAGAGTGGATTGCAAACTGGCCATACATGGTAAAAAATATGGCAAAACTTGAGTATGTTGCAGTTAATGACTACTAAAAGATCACGAATAATCAACGTTGTTCTGTAATAAAACAAAAGTTTCTCCAGGTTTTACTACTAGTAGTTATCAAGTTACATAAAAATGCATGTATATTTAAGCGAATTAATATTATTGTTGTATACACATTGTTAATTCAAATGTTCTAAAGACCTATACCATAATAGTAAACATTAATCTCATTTAAGGACAAGTAAAACACAGACTTATCAATTTAATAAAAACACCCTTCTAATAAAAATCTTGTAAACATTCCAAGGAGGAGCTTTAGCAGTGAAGCAGAAATACATTTCTACATTTATTAACAAGAAATTACCCCTCACCCCTACCCCGAGTAGGGTAAGGCAAGTAGCACACCCTGCGGTCATCTATTTTTACCTGTTACCATAGTTCTAACGTCCAAGTGACTGCCACCCCCGCCATTCTGACCCCACTGGAAAAATTGGGTCTAAACTTCATAGTAATGTAGATCTTGCCTAAAGGAATCTGTATACTGAATTTCACTCCTTTACATACCTAAATAACAGATAGATCTTTTGTCCTCTCTGAATTCCACCCCCGCAATTCCGATCCCAGGGCATCAATCAGAACCAAACTAAATATTGAAGGTGGACATGCCCATAGTAAGGTACATTCCGAATTTCAACCTTCTACCTCAAAAACTGTAGAAATTATTAAGGGGACGGACGGACAAAATAAAACCAATATCTAGCTCCATTCGTCCGCTACTTAATGATATATTTGAGAAATCGTGCGTCGACAAAGCGATTTCACGTGCGCGTGCCCATGTCAATAATGCCTATAAGATGAACAGAAAGTAACAATATATTCCTTCTTGACATGACATTATCTTGGTATTCTTTACACTCAGTGTTTTAGCACGTGAATTCGACTTGAAGGGGTCCACGAAAAATGTTGAAAAGTTGATACGGCCGAACTAAGACTTTGATGGTCATATTTCTGAAAACAGAATTTGAAAAAGTTAATCGTTTTCAAGTTATCTGCAAACGGCGGAGGCCAGATAAACGTACAGATCAAGGGCGCATTCTTATAAGTAGCTTTTAGCTAAAGCTCCTAATAAAGGGTAAGTCTTCTTCTTGCGTGTAATCAACATTAAATATACTGTGGCATTGCTTCCACATGATGTCGGAAACATTCTGATAAATTCGATCCACGCTGAAACAAACTGCATCTCTTGACTCTAATGGATACAGGTAGTAAATGCATGTAGCGAAAAGCCTTCTTAAGCTTACTCCATTTCATAGGGTAATTAGGAGGCCACTACAGCAATATAAACTCACTGGTATTTTCTTTGTACTATATGTAATTTTGTAGTCTTGTATTGTTCAGGGAACTAAGTTTTGCCTACATGGATAGATCTGGTGGCAACAATGTTGAGATATGTTGTGCTATTGTGAGACCATTCGACAGGTATGGAGGACCTATCTCGTGGCACTGCGGGGGATAGAAACGGGGTAAAATGTGGATAAAAAAGGGTAAATATGAATAAAAAGGATATAAAGTGGTGATATTTTTACTTTCACTTTTTCTTTACCCATTCTTTGTTCCCCGGTTTCTTAACCGAGGAATTGTTACCCATTGTTTATACCCACCTTTTACGTTTACGTTTTTATTAAATTCTTATATTAGAATTGGTCTTAGAATTATCGACAATCATCAGTGAAACAAAATTGTCCAGCGATAAATTTTCTTGCATAAATTTACAAAATTGAAAATAATACGATTTAATTTAACGTTTTGTGCAAAAGGTATAACAGAGATTCATTAAACGGAAGAATTCGTTCATTGCATTTAAAAATATGTAAAAAAAAAAATTAAATAAAATGTATAGGAATTTAGCTTGATATGCATAATTTGCTAACAAGGTTAGGAATAGCAGCATATCAATGATCCGCTCTGAAAGCTTTTCATAATTTAAAAAAAAGCTTTTGATTCTGAAGCGAGAGCTTACCGAGAAAACACAAAGGAAATGAAACAAGAATTTTCAATTAGATTTGAAAATTAGAGAGAAGAAAAAGTAAGATCATCACATCTCTAACGGGTTCTGTTAAAGCGAAAAAAGAGCAGTCGATTTCAGCTGAGAAGCCCAATATCGGAGATAAAGTGTGCGGTTTTCAAGTTGCCAATATCAGTAGAGGAACTAATGATTTTCCTCATCAACCGCCGATGAAATCCCACCAAATCCCTGAGGACTTTACTCTTCACTTCTTCACCAAGAAATGGAGCGAAATCTTCCATATGAAAGAATGTTACGATTCCTAATGAACGCGCACTTTATGTTGAGAACTCCGTAAATATCGTTTGACGCAGAGCCAGCAAAAGGAAAATGCGGTCGCAGATTTTGCTAACTCTGCTTTTGTTAAAAATTCCCCAGAGCATGGGCCTAATCACGTTAACCAATTATGCTTAATTCCATATGCTTAATCACATCCTGAGCAATAACATCAATTAAGAGATTCTTTCCAGTGACGCCAAATTTTAACATGCTTATGTGAAGTTTAATCTACTCATTAAATTTCATTAATACGGTTCTCTTTGTTTATTCTACAAATTGTATAATTCTACGGTATAACTGTTATCTATGTTTTTTAATTCCTATTTGTAATAATAAAGTTGACTTTTTTTTGGCTTCTATATTTGTATTGTAATTTCCTGTTTATCGTAGAGTGGCAAAATAGTTTAGAAATGAATGATTAACAAAGAAAATTATGAGGAAATGCGGGAAGCTAGCATTCCTATCCCAATAGAATTCAATTCCCGTTTTTAGGAAGACATACATGGTATGGTAACGCAAAGTTCATGAAGGACAAAGCAGTTCAACGTAGCAGGAACAGTTTAGTGATGTGTCTCATAGCACCAACGGATGCAAACCATGACGCGCAAAAGCATCTCAAAATTGTACAACTGAGTACATGAGACCCTTACATCAGGTTGATGTAATTAGAACCACGATACGTCGGAGCATACAACACATTTTTAGCACATATCCGTAATTCATCTGTTGTGTTCAATGTAATGTCCGGTTAAATGTCCTGACTTCGCAGTTTCCATTGTAACAAACTTCTGCGAATCACCTTTTACAGCGTTACAGGTCGAGGGTGTCCAAATCTACAGAGGTATCTGGGGACTTAAATGGGATGGATTAAAATGGAATCATCCTGATTCCGGTTACTGTTTCGTTTTCTGCATGTTAGGCCAGGGAAGAACACGAAGCGTGGCTCGACGCCTTATCCACGTGGTACTCGATGAGCGTCTAACGTAGAGACGGAGAGAATTTCTTAATGGTAGGCCGAGTGGACTTCAACCTTGTGCAATCTGAGCTTACCACGAGCTCAATATGCAACTGCAACCAGAATCTCTGGAAAACTTTCCGTTGCATTGGTTGACGAAAGTATCCCATTAGTTAGCCATCTTTGCGACCGCAATGAATAGCTCGCGACTTATTATATACCTAACCTTCATCTTGTATAATAATCCATTGCCAGCTGTCATATTCAAGGTACGGTATGTAAAATTTAATGGCATTGGTGAAGCTTTTGCGGTTGTACCGTTCTGTCAGACTATCACCATGAGCCTTATGTCGACACTTGTGATACGCCCGACACTTCTTTGAGACATTTTCAGCTTTTTGGCCATGCGGCGCTATTAAGATGCCAAGACTCGAAGTATTCACTTAACTGTGTTACGGGTATGCTGCATTCTGTTTTGCATTTCACTACGATTTCTGTCTTGAGGTGGAAGCCTTTCTCTGAATAACATTACTTATGATACCTGATGACAAAACTTTATTAAAAACCTTGTACATAAAACTTTCCAATTATTAGGGAACAACTGATATCTATACGTCTTCAATTTTGATACCATTTTAGGCCTAACCTGTATGTGTGTGATATAATCTAAAGTGCACATGCTGTGTGACGAGGAATCATGAAAGAACGTCAAAAAAGTTTAAAGTACACGCAACTGCCTCAACCCTCTGTATTTAAACTTTATTCACAGCTCATTTTTAAGTGAACCAAAAAGATGAAAATCGCAAGGAAGCATATTGCTAATAGGTAATTTGGCAATTGTTTTTTTCCTTGCAGTCGGTTTGGTTTGTTTGGTATTAACGTCCTTTTCAACTGCTACGGTCATTTCAGGACGGCGTTATAGGGGCCGCAAATTTTGCCTCGCAAGGGTTATTTAACGTGCAGCCGGCAAACGACTACAGGGCACCAACGGCTTTACTTCCCTTCCGAAGGATCTCACGTTATCTCACGATTTCCCCCTGAAAAATCCTCGTAGCATTGTATAAGTCAATCCTCACTATAAGGCCTTCATCATAGTTCAAGATATATAGTAGCTATGATAGGATGTACAGAACACGAGACTGATCGAGGCTTTTACTTTTCCTAGCGACAAACGTTTGCGAATGTTCACGAGAGTAAATCTCTCCACGGTCAAGTATTCAATTACAGCAACGCTATGATTCGAAATGCCGCAGACAAATTTCGGGACAATTCAGAATTCCAGCACGCAAAACTTCATTTCACTTTTCTGTTTATTACTGACAGAGAAAATAAATGCGAGCCATTACTTCTGAGCAGGCTTCTCCATCCTGTCAGCTGTTAATAATTCTATTTTTCTCATCTTTTCTACTAGCAATTTCACTTCTGAATAACTGTATGTAGGACCCGTTTACAAAAGTGCAAACTTTTAAAAAATCAAAAACCGCGGCTTCTTTAAAACTGTATCCGATATCAGTCTAACCACAAACCAGTTTTCAACTCATGGCTTTACCTGGCTTTTATCAGATAATGCAAACTGGATATCTTTAATGTATTGATTTTAGTGAATCGTTTTTAAATAAGATTTTATTTATGTATCAGTTTAAAAAACCCGACACTTTCGCTAAGCGAGGTTTAATGTAAATAAAAGCTGAATTGATTTGCTCGAGCAAATCGTGTATTCCGTTCAAATTTCCTCAGCTGCCTAAAGGTATGGGTCAATATGTCCGCGTCAGTCATTTTCTGTCTGATTGATGGCAACACATCATTCGTTGATACCGGGGTCAGGATTAATAACATCTCGGGGGAGAAAAATACGAGAAGAAAGCGTACCGATTGGTTACAAACGAGAGTGAACAGAGCGGACTAAAGAGAAAGCGTTCCCTTCAAAAGCAAATGGATGAGGATGTCACGATTCATTTTTTATAAAGTACGATTTGTACTTAGGGAAATAAAACTGTCATCTAAGAAAAGTCAGAAGCTATTTGTCAAATAAGTGGCTTCGAGGCCATCTTGGAGTTTTTTTTTCTCCCAAAAGCTTCTTGGGAAAACGTTTTTACCTTAGGGGCGGATTATCTTTTTTTTTCAGTTGGTGTCACGTCCATTTTCTCTTTAAAGTTTTAAATAAGAGTAAGGTGAAAATATCTATCTTTTAAAAACTTTTAAAAGGGAGTGCTCTATAATAAAAACTTAGTTTGGTATATTTGCCTTCAAAATTAAAGTAGTAAAGGATAAACAGTAATTTATAGAGAATGTTGAGGAATTTCTAGAGAACCAGTATCTAGAATAATTTCACGCGGTTCACATTAACATGATAATCAAATTCCTCCTATACACTATGCATGTGTTATCTGACCATGAAGATCCAGGTGGGACATGGGTAATAACGCAACATACAGTAAATGTTAAATTTAACGAATCTCCAGAGGTATCATAACCTGGTGTGAGGTCCAGCGAATGGAGCGGCCACGGGAGAAGATTGTCGTCGTCGTCGTTTGTAGCACGGTCAATCCAACGCGTGGAAGAACACGTTTGTAAATTGTGTGAGCAGGGCTGCACACACTGAAGAACGATGAATAATGGCGCAAATTGCACCCGTGAAGAGCGGGAAATGTCTGTTTTATTCACTTATGAAAGCGCACCATTCTTTTGTAAAGGATCTGTACACGTAAAAATTGATCTCGTTTAATCATTTATTTAATATATGCGACATCTTGATTTGGTCACAAATCAGAATATACAACCCCCTGACAAAAGTATTAGACCACTGTTAATATTAATGGAGGGTTCGGAAGAAAACATTTTATTTGCACAACGCATTGGAAATGGAAAATAAAACAAAAATATTGCAAGAATGTACATTTGTTCTAATACATGTAATGCAACTTGCAGCTTACAAAACAAATTTGAATTTGTATAATAAATTGATGAAAAACAACACTCATGAACAAAAGTATTAAACCACCTCATTTTGAGGACAAAACTATTAGACCATACTCAAAATTTAGAATTATTTTCCCTCTTACAATGAGTCAGACCCGATATGTCAATCAGATGTAAAGTAGCTTTGCTTTTTCTAAGAAAAAATTTCTGTTATTCACTTATTCGTAATAATTTTCGCACGAAACATGGGTCGTGGCAAAGAACTGTCGAGGGACATAAAAAAAAGAATTGTTGAACTGGGAAAGGAAAACTATTCACAGAGACACATTGCAGGCCTTCTTGGTGTCAGTAAAACTGCTGTACTGTACACTTTGAATAAGTATAAAGCAACAGGGGATATTAAAAACATCAAACGTTGTGGACGTCCACGTGCAACCACCATGGCTGAAGATAGAAAACTGAGAAATATCTGCAAACCAATGCGCAATGCTTCATCATCAGAGATTGCAAATGAATGGCAAACCTATGCAGTGCACGTTTCAAGCAAAACAACAATCCGTCGTCTAAATGAGGTGGGATATGTATCACGGAAAGCCAAGACCAAATCTCTCATCACACTGTGGTAAGCCAAAATTTGACTTCATTGGGTTAAGCAACATTAAACTTGGACTGTTCAGGACTGGGAATCAGTGATTTTTTTCGGTTGAAAGTAGATGTTGTATTGGCTATGGTGACAATATTGGCGATAAAGTTTGGAGACTACCTAATGAAAAGTTTTACCCAGTTTGCCTCAAGAGAAGTGTTAAGTTTCCTGCTGGAATCATGATCTGGAGATGTATGACAGCAAGTAGCCCAGGAAATAAGTGTGTGGTGAAAGGAACTGTTAATGCAAAAGCTTACCAAGAAGTTTTGGAATATCATTTGCTATCAACAATGGAGGAAAAGTTTGGGGATAATGCATGCATATTTCAGGATGACAACGCTTCTTGTTACCGATCCATGTCAGTGAAAGCTTGGAAATTGAAGATTGGCATTACAAGCTCGGACTGACCTCCCAACAGTTCAGATCTCAATCCCATTGAGAATCTGTGGGGTTTACTTAAGAAAAATGTTGCAAAAGAATGAGCAATCACAATTGAAGAGTTGAAGTGTGCAATTATGAAATGCTGAAAGGAAATTCCTGCAGAAATGTGCTCAAAATTGGTACATCAAATGCCTAATAGAATAAATGCAGTAATTAAAGCAAAAGGTGGTCCTACCAAGTATTAAAGTGCTTGTTTTTTCACCTGGTCTAATAGTTTTGTCCTCAAAATGAGGTGGTTTAATACTTTTGTCCATAAGTGTTGTTTTTCATCAATTTATTATACAGATTCATATTTGTTTTGTAAGTTGCAAGTTGCGGTACATGTACTAGAACAAATGTACATTCTTGCAATATTTTTGTTTTATTTTCTATTTCCAATGCGTTGTGTAAATAAAATGTTTTCTTCCGAACCTTCCATTAATATTAGCAGTGGTCTAATACTTTTGTCAGGGGGTTGTACAATGTGCTATTTATATCAGAAATTATAATTAATATGAATTTTATAACAATTTATTCAACATTTTAGAAGTAATGGCTGATTTGAGTTAAAGTTTTGTAATGCGTTTCAACATTTTCATAATGGTAATTTAAAACTTAGTATTAATTAAAATTTTTATAAAATTCCCAAAATTATGGTATAACATTGTAAGGGAAGACATATATGGAACCTTGCGCACATATTCACTTGTTATATCGATTATTCCATTGTTGGAAGCATCAGCGGAAGAGTTGTTTTGGAATTCGGTTGTCGCATTGATGTTTACCTCTATGGTCTCATTCAGAGTAGTGAACCGCTGAAATCCACTCGGAGCCAAATCCGGAGATCACAGTGGCTTATGACATGAATTGTTTTTTTCTCGATGATAAATTCCTATACTACAGGAGATTGACTTTGACATTGCGCCGAATGACCGACGCTCACTGAAACGAAACAGAGGGACGATGCACGCCGAATCCTGTTTTAATTGATATCTTATCTCTCATTTTCCGTCTGCAAGGGAATTCCAGGAACTTTTTGACTTTGACATCCCTTAAAAGAACTTCAGATTCGGGAAGGTTATACAAAGAAATATATTCATAAGTATTCTGCCGCATTATCTGATAACCAATTTATTAGATCTTCCTACCGGAAGATCGCATTTTCCTAGTCACATAACAACTTGACCATGCTTGAAAACAGGCACGGAAATATCTTCCCGTGCAATCGAAGAATAGACTGTACGGCTCATTGAAATAGAACAAACTCTGTCCATGCTCCTGCAGACACTCGGACGTCAAATGAGATAAAAGATACCGCTTCCATGAGTGATCGGGTGGAAATGGACGGCAACAATTTTGATACGATTCAGGACGTTCTCAACACACTTCAGATGACCTAATGTTTCCTGTGAAAATATTCTCCAGACCATGGCCGACGATATTATACAGGCCGTCTATTCCCCAGATCATGACAAAAGATATTATGTCTATCCTCTCATAGTGTTAATGCCAGCGTTTTTCAACCTATTTTCTCTCACTTGCACACTTGAATCTATGCTAAAAGATACAGGTATTGGACATTGAAACTGAAACACCTGGTAGAAATCCAAAATCTTTATTTAATAAGGTGTTGGGGCACCGTGGGCAGCCAGCACAGCAGTAACACGTCTTGGGAAGGATCGGTAGAGGTCCTGCACAGTTTGCACCCCAAACCATTACTGATCCACCCATTACTGATCCATCTCCGTGTTTGACCGTGGGTGCCAAGCAGTCTGGGTTGTAGGCATCAGAGGGGCTCCTCCAGACGAATACCCTCCCTGTTGTTTGGAAGACAGTGTAGCTGGACTCGTCCGAGAATATGACGCGTTTGAGGTCATCCAACGTCCATGTTTTATAAGTCCGGCACCACTGAACCCGCTTGGAGGCATTTGTACTGCTGATGAAAGGCTTCGGTATAGCAACCCTGCCATGGATGTTGGATTTATGCAGGTAACGACGGATTGTCTTCGTGCACACAGGTTCCTGGAGGTGTGTATTCATTTCTGCGGTGATTTCTGCTGCGGTGGTTTTCCGCTTTCGTGCAACAATCCTGGTCAATGTCCTGACGTCTCTTTCCGACAACTTCCGTTTTCCCCTGCAGTTGCTCCTCCTGGACGTGGTTCGTCCTTCCTGTTCATATGCACACATCACCCTGGATACTGTAGCACGAAGGTCTTGGTAGTCACTTCAGTAGAAAAGTTCGATAGTAAGCTTCAAATTGTCTGTGCAGAGCGCTATAATGGGAGACATATCCGACTTCAAAAGAGGGCAGATTGTTGGGGCGCGTTTAGCAGGTGCATCTGTGTCCAAAACTGCCACACTTTGTGAAGTCTCCATCTTCATTGTCTCCATCTTGGATTTCAACAATCAGTGTTTTTTTGTTTGTTGGAAACAATGAAGATTGGGTGGTTGCTCGATCTGCTTTGGTCATGTGATTTTTTAGTGCCCCGGCCTGTCTTTCTAGTTGGCTTTGCGTCCATCCAAGCGGAACACTTAAGAATTCACTCACGTCACACCACTCTTAACGCTGGTTTATGCTATGGCCGCATTCAATCATGAACGTTGTGAAGGAGGAAGCCTGATTATGTTAATATGCGATAGTTTTTCCATTATCCTATAATCAATCTAGTACATGGTTTCATTGGAGTCTTGAATTTTTTTTTTGCAATGAAAGGAATATTTTCCATAAATGTGCCGTCTGCAATAGCCGAAGAGTGACAAGAACGTATATGCTTAGTGTGTTCATAACCTATTTCTTGCAACATTAAAATGGTATCCTATTGATCGCTATTTATTTAGTAAAAAATTATGAACCGATTACCTTGATTATATTGCTGCTGCAGTATTTCCATTATTTGTCTTCTCAGTCCGCTGAGTTAATAGTCGGTTGTTTACGAATTGTTGCCTACTGTTTGGCTATATTGATCCTTATTGTATTTGGCTTGAAATTTTTTTGGGCGTTGCACATTCTTGGGTCACTCGAATAACAGTTTCACAAGAAAATTTCGTTGCCGGATAGGCTAAAATGCGGCGTTCGAAGTAGTGTTCGTTCAGCTCATGGAAGAAGACAAACAGGAAGCGAAACTCTGATTTAATGTATTTAATTTTGAAGTCAGACGCCATCTCGCCGCTGACATCGGAAGCCATTGGGTACTTAACACTGGGAATTAAGCGATATCCTAAAGGAGGATATATTATTCGAATTTGTGGATTTACTTGCACATTGTGGAACATAGCATGTAATACGGCATTTTTAAATCTAAATTTACTTTCCTTAATTTAAATTCTTGACACTCTTAACGTGTCACGATTAGGAAAGGCCCACATAGACTAGGAAAAGCAAATAGAAAGTTATTTGCACAAAAATATCCCTGAGATAGTCAGGCGGAGAATTGTGATCGACTGGTCTCTATCAGGATATGACGAAAACTAACAAAATGTTTACTTTTCTTAATTTTAATGACTAAGTGACGTCATTAGATTAGTTCCGACGCCAACATCTAGATGACAGCACTGTAAAAGAATTCGAAGTTTCGCTTCCTGATTTTTTTCTTCCATGGGTCATCTAACATACTCCAAATGCTAGGATTTGCTGATTTAAAGGCCTTTGTATTGCAATATCGATCATAAGTCTCCTAATCGGATATGTTCATTCTACTATGAGAGGTTTCCCTATTATAGTGGTCAATGTATTAATGAAATATTCGAAGTACAACGTACTACTGTAAAGTTATCTAATGCTGGTAAATATTGTTAATAGGATGATGATCAATAGAATGATTCTAATTTACAAATGACAAGCGTTCTATTAGAATTGATATGGTACAGAATCCTTTGGAATATCTTTGGCCTTTCATTCGAAGCTTTGAAGCAAATATCGAAAAAAAAGTAGCGACTTTTAGTTATTGATTAGATTTTAACATGATATGTTTTAAGGCTGGACATCTATCTACAAAAAACGTGATCCGAAAACCGACACCGAAAAGTGTTACGGAAACAGTTTTCCATTGTTGATGCACGTTTAACCATTTGGCTAAGGTCAAAAACCCTCACCAGTGAGAGAATGATGACGTAATTTCTCACTGGGCTAACCGTCTTTTTCTCGGTGAGGACGGTGAGACTAACCGGTTAGGCATAGCAGCACTAACTGGCGTTTCTTGACCGCGTTAAAATGACGTCACAAATTTCTCACTGGGATTTCTGACCGACCAAGCGCTAACTCTTCTCACCGGTGAGAGTTTTTGACCTTAGCCTGAGCAATAGTTTTTATTAGCACACTAGCAGAGGTATCCGGCGTACTGAGCACATCGGTTCGGATCTGCGCGTGCTCTAAACGTTAATGAGATGGTGGGTGTGGAGGATGCACGTAAATGACGATTATTGAAAGGGCAGAACGGTCACTAAATCAAAAGAATTTTATTATTCGTACGGAGCTTATTATTTATTACGATAAATTGAAAACGAATTAACTTTTTTACACTCTGTTTTCACCAATCCATTACTATGGGACAGAGCACGAACAAGTACGAAAGTGAGATACCCAGAATAGATACGTACTCTAATGGCACATGCTCTAATGGTACCAAGGTAAAGAATGAAATACCATGTACAGTTTGTAGCGGGGAACAAAATTTTTCCTATAAACATGGGTCCGGAAATGCATCCTTACAGAGATAATGCAACTTGTATGGCATATCATACAAATCGCCACGACGTCTCATGAACGAATATATAAAAAAAAATAGTGATAGCAGATATTGGTCTAGTGGCGCGTGCACGTGTATTTCTCATGAATGAATATAACGCATAAATAACGATAGTGTGAATTGTTTAGTTGTACATGTTTTAATGGTACCAAATGTTACTGTTGAAAATTTCAATGCTAAGATATGGCATGTAATATATCAAACAATCGTAACAACGTGTCATGAGTGAATATAACCCGTAAATAATGAGTGGGATTTGGTTAAGTAGCACGTGCCATAACGGTACCATATGATACCATATGGTACTGCTTGAACATTTAATATGCTAATATATGACATGTAATATATCAAACAATCCGTAACAACGTGTTATGAGTGAATATAACGCGTAAATAATAATGGGAATTGGTTAATAGCACGTGCCCTAATGGTACCATATGGTACTGCTGGAACTTTCAATGCCAAGATATAGCATGTAATATATCAAACAACTCGTAACAACGTGTCATATGTAAATATAACGAGCAAATCATGATAGTGGGAATTGGTTTGGTAGTACGCGCCGTAGTGGTACCATATGGTACTGTTGGAACTTTCAATGCTAAGATATGGCATGTAATATGTCAAAAAACTTGTAACAGCGTGTTATGAGTGAATATAACGCGTAAATAATGATAGTGGGAATTGATTAGTAGCACGTGCCCTAATGGTATCATATGGTACCGTTGAAACCTTCAATGCTAAGTTATGGCATGTAATATATCAAACAACTCGTAACAACATGTCATGAGTGAATATAACGAGCAAATAATGATAGTGGGAATTGGTTTATTAGCACGCGCCGTAGTGGTACCATATGGTACTGTTGGAACTTTCAATGCTAAGATATGGCATGTAATATATCAAACATCTCGTAACAACGTGTCATGAGTGAATATAACGAGGAAATAATGATACTGACAGTTCGTTTAGTAGCACGTGTTCTAATGGTACCATTTGATACCATTAGTTACTGTCTGAACTTTTAATGCTAAGATATGGCATGTCGTATATCAAACAACTCGTAACAACGTGTTATGAGTGAATATAACGCGTAAATATTGATAGTCGGAATTGTTTAGTAGTACATGTTTAAATCATGCTATATGTTACCTTTGGAAACTGTCAGTGCTAAGATATGGCGTGTAATATATCAGCGTTTTCAGCTGTTATCAGTGTTTTGTTTTCAGCGTTTTGAATGAAGACTAATGAATTCTAGTGTATTGGAATAAACTCATTTCCATTACAATAAATATACTTTATATTTCACAATTTAATTCATAATTTCTTATTTTGAAACATTTAGATCTTTTGATGGTTTTTGAAGTTTTCAACTTATTTATAATTTACGCCCTGGTTACATAATTTCTATGTACTTTGAAGCGCTTAATTTATTTCTACAAATTCCTTCCTCTCTATAGTTAAGAATAACTTTCCGGCTAAAAAGAGCGTTACGGGTGAATAATTTTAATTTTTCGTCATACAAAATAAACTCTTTTTAAGATTTTAGATACTGCAAAAGCTTACACGTGCCGTGTATCGATTGTGACCACAGACGCGAGTAAGGAGAGGAACTTTCAGTATAGACACTGTTTACTCGACATTTCGAGAGACTCGATACTCGTGCTTATATTTCATACTTCAGTTATTGTAAGCCCTTATTCAGTATTACCGATGTACATGATTCTGTAGACTCGTCCATTGATATTTTATATAGTACATAAACCTTTTATTTATTTGTTGCATCTAAAAACATTATCATGATTCAATGTTTCGGGTTGCAGATTCGAAACTAAGTCATCTTTTTTTTCTTCTTTTGTCTATGCTAAACGATATGGGAAAAAAATTTCGTTATTGATTTCGTGTTTTTCTTTTCTTCTTTAACCGAGCATGGTTTTCTCTCAGACATTTCGTCAAAACATAAGCCATCAAAAATTCGTCATTCTAATAGAACATTTCCCTTCTTTGCAAAACAAAAAAGAACATTTTTGATGATTGGAAATGAAATGCAGAAACGGATTAAACCATCAAGTGGAATTTTTCCATTGGTCCTGGGAGAATTTTCGGCTTCACTTGCAACAGAAGCGTCTTCTTCTTCTTCATTTTGGTGGAGGAATGAATTGGAGGAGCGACGGGCGAAGCAATTTTTAATTGCATTCGACCATAAAGACGGAATTTAATGCGCTGTAAATGGCAGCTCTTCATCCAGAACGGTTTTAATTAGAGTTAGCTAATAAAGTGTGATTTGTGTAATCATCGGAAAAAGAAAGGCAAAAGAGGTGGAGCTTTGCCTTTGTTGAATTTCCTCTTTTCTAGAGAATAAGTAGCGAATGTTTAATTGGAATCGAACCCTTTAACAGTCGTGTAATTGTGTAGCTCTTTTTAAGATTATTCGAAAAATAAATTAAAACATTTTATATATTGAGTCAGTTTTCAACAAAAACCATTAACGATTGGTTCGAGCATTACTTTGAAAGCAATAAAAACTTGTATTATGCTCCAGAAATACGGCTCGTAAAAAAGGCCAATGAATTATGCATGCAGTAATAGAATTAATCATGTACTTAACTATTAGAGCCCTTCTAATTAAAGGGTTACTCTCACTTCTCATTAGCGTTGATTGGGTTTCGTGATTTTGTCAAAATAGATTTATTTATTTATTTATTTGTAGCTTGGAAATTTACTTGGTATACTAAATTTCGCTCTCGGTTAATGTTTTTGATAAGCGATCAAATAAAATCGAAAAATACTCTTAACTTAAATAATTTAATAAGTCAACGACTTTTACAGTTCGATAATTTTTGAGGTATTTTTATACGGGCATGTGTCTGCATGTCTGTATGAAAAAGTATATTTTTACAGAGCAACAAATTCTGATGGATAAAAATTATTCAAAATTCTCTTACATTAGGATTCGGTTACTGTCACTTCATCGGTCATTTAAATTTGTCCGCACCGATGAAGTGATACTTCTAAAAATTGGCACAGAAGGATGTTCATACAAAAAGCCATATTCAATGGGAAGTGGCATATTTAGGAGGGTTTCCTAGTTGCCCAGAAAAACCTCCCTTTGTTAAAAGAGGGGCGCCAAAATCTGAAAAAGTAAAGATTAAAACTAACTTTCTAAGCGTGTAAACACGTAGTGTGCACGTTTGTTTGTTTATTGTTCAACGGTTCACTGTGGACGGATGCTATATGACCCAAACAGTGTGTCATTGGAGAGTCCTAACGGCAAAATGAAAAAAATCGTTAATTGAGCCCTTGGTATTCTTGAAACAGGGTGCATTCTCTTTTGAAAAGACACAGAAGAAACTGAAAAGACTGACATTCTGCAGTGGTGAAAGATGATCTTATAAATGTTTAGATGACCAGGCTTGGAGCTTGCTAATATGTAGCCAAGTATCGCGGGTAGACAGTTAAAACAGTTACTTTTCAGGCTTCTTATTGTGCTTTCCATAACCCGCTGTGAAGCTGAACGGGCTTTTAGCACATTACGTAGAGTCAAAACTGATTGTGAGGTCAACTATAACAAATAATCGTATAATGGTTTAGCGTTCTTGCACATTCACAATGATACTTCACTTGACACACAAGAAATATTTTCAACCACTGGTTCCAATTGCATTCACGCACATGAACTGGCCTCTGCAAAGCCCTGATCTCAATCCCATTGAGAATCTGTGGGATGTCCTAGAGAGGTCATTGAGAAGTGAACCCACTCTTTCTTCATCACTGGACGATCTTGGCGGGAAATTGATGTTATTGTGGCCAAAATTAAGTGTGGAGACCATGAAGAGAAACAGGTGGGAAACTCTATCAAGTGATTGGAAATTACTGCGTCATTTTTCAATATTAGTTTCGTGGCGCGAAAGTGAGGACACAAATTTGAAAATAATAAATAAAATAATAACGAAGTTTATGTATTAATTCTTATGTAATGTTAAAACACATAAATTTGAATTCAAAAATAAAAAATATCATATATAAACGAAAAATTCTTGATTTGTCACGTGATCACTCATGTGAAGCACTCATGTTTATATTAGCTCGTCGTTGCTCGTGTTAATCAGAGACCATCAATATGGAATCGTGGTAATGCAATAATAATTTCTTTTCATTTCTGATAATCCACCTTGCATCGCAGAACCGGTTTTTAATTAACTTGAATTAAATTATTAGAATAATTCCGATGAAAAGAACGTTAAGCAACGTATTTATCTGACGTCATATATGACTTGCGTCTCCAACAATCCACTTTCAAGAGAATGACGTAATAATGACTAAACCAACAGTAGCGCCGCGAAGCCAGGAGTGTTTTTAAGGAAAATTTCATTGGTTGACTTTCGTCACGTGATATCAGAAAAGTTTCTCTTGTGGCTATAGGGAGTTTCCCCTCTGTTTCTTATTCCTCTGTGGTGGAGGCCTTCCTGGAGTTGGTACAATCAATGCTAAGACGAATGCGTGCTGTCAATCGTGAGGAAGGTGGCCCTACAAAATATTACGGCGTGCGATTTTTTTTTAACCCGTCGGAGAGGAATTCCGGAGTTGTTCGTGGAAAGGGATGGGGACTATGTCGAAAAGTGAATAGTGCATTACATAGAGGACAAATTTGAGTATAAGATACAAAAAGAATTTTGAAAATCGGTTAACAAATAAAAAAGTTACAGCCATGGAGACCTTATTTATCAATCGCCCCTCGTATATTATCGTTCTTTTTTCGAAAACTGTTCTTACGGTTTTAACGAAAACTGGTATCAGCGATTTTTGGGTACCAGGAATTCATTACGCTAGGTCCCATGTCCGTAAAGGATCGCTAAATTGCCCTTTTTAGGTTATGTAACATGTATGAATTTTTATTAATTACATCGCGTATCAAGTTATGAAATAAGGACCACAGGGGGATTATTAAGTCCCTTTTTACGTCGCCAGGGCTGCCACCAAGGAAAAAGTGGCGCTGTAAGATCATACAGAGTGGAGTCACTATACAAGGAATAGTGACTCTAATACAGAGACGGTAGTAATGCACTATTGAAATGCTGTTAGAGGGACTGTTCAACATGCGTCTATGACATCCTGGTAGAGCAGGATAGCGTGCTCGACAGTAGCACGAAGTGTTTCCTGTGAAATAGTTTGGTTTGGTTTGTGTTTTTTTGGTATTAACGTCCTTTTCAACTGCTATGGTTATTTCAGGACGGCGTTATAGGGGCCGCAAATTTTGCCTCGCAAAGGTTCTTTAACGTGCAGCCGGCAAACGACTACACGGGACCAACGGCTTTACTTCCTTTCCGAAGGAAGTGCGTGATCTCAGGTGTTCCCCCTGAAAAATCCTCGTCGTCCTCGGCCGGGATCGAACCCGCGTACTCGGGCATCAGAGGCGATCACGCAACCGCTGAGCCACCGAGGCCGATTCCTGTGAAATGGCTGCAACACGACGGATGATGTTGGCTTTCAGTTCAGGCAAGGTCCTTCATTCAACTATTTCTATAAGTAAATATGCAAATAACATTAATCTCCATGTAATTTAACAGTCTCTTTTATATCTTACACTTCAATGAATTATTTCTGGAGTATGTTTCCATATTTCTAAATGGACATTATTAGAACCACAGAAATAACGTTGTAATAGAACGTTCAATGAAAAGTAACCTATTTCTAATCAAATGTTTAGACAAATTATTGCATGCAAAGCAACAAAAATAACCAAAGACGAAGAATTCCCTTAACACAACTGATATTAATTAGCATTACATGACATTTATGGTTTTATATTTACACAGTTTAAAAACAAGAGCGATAAGGGAACGTGGATCATGAAGAAGAAAACAAACAATACATGCGATATTGTAAGTAGTGCTAAAACACAGATCTGAAATTGATAATGGTCTGATAACCTTGTCTATTGGCCCGTAGACATATATTAAAAACGTAGAGGCCAGAAATTAAATAATAAAAGTTAATGTGTAAAAAAACAGACCATTTTTGATTTTTTTATTTACAGGTCTTTACTCATAATGATACGCGAGTTGCTCAAGCATACCTCATGAATGACCAAAAACTAATTTTAATTTAGATCTTAAATAGACTGCTTCGAATGCTTCTCAAAATACATGAAACTTATTTATGTAAATGAGGAGTACTAAACGTTCGCTGAAGCAGTTCTTTGTGTGCAGGAACATTAGCGACAATTCTACTGAAAATTCAGATATAACATATTAAAAAATAGAAAACTTGCGCTCAGCGATCGCGAAGATATACGGACCATATTAATTTCTTAAGTAAATTGAAAGCCCAAATTATATCCAGTAACACCTCGTTTTAAAGAAAACCTTGATAATTTCATTCTTTTAGGAGCTGCTATATTATTACTCTAATTCATTTAAAAAAGGAAGTGGAAGACTTTTTTTTTTAGAAACTCCTATTTAAGACCTTGATAGGAGTATCAATTGTTAAGAAAAAATTAAAAGTATAATTTAATGTATTTTTTTTTTTACGATGGAAATTATCGGCGTTCTTTACATCCTTTAAGGGTATTAAGGCTTCTCTTCAATTATCTTTTTATCCCAGAAGCAGATAAGAAAGCAGATATCCGATGATATTTTCATAAAATCAGCGGGAAGGCAAGAGATGACTGTTTGCACTTCGACCACAGAAGAGAGGGAAAAAGCTTTCATTCTTATTGAATTTTTTTCACGCAGACGCTATGAGGCGATGGCGAGAATGAAGCGTTAATTGGCTTCGTATGATAGAACGAAAGGCCTTAATTCTGCGAAAATTCTTTTACCTCCCCCGCCATCCTTACCGTGTTCGGTATAAAAGGGAAGAATGTTATTAAAACTCGCTGATGGGTTCGTTGTTCCGTCCGCCTCGTTGACTTAACGCCTCTTTGTACATTACCTTCCAGACGCTGCCTGCAGATAAAAATCTATGGCTTTTATCCGTATAGTTTTAGTGAGCGGAAGTTCGTCCGCATAACATATGGAGAAATTTTTTTCTGATTTAAAAAAAAATGTCCTAATGGACAAAATACCCTTGGGAATTAGTAAGCTAGTAGAAATAGATCTGTTGGGTGTTACGTTTTATCTACTTCTGTTTATGATGACAACCTGTTTAGGATAGAGGAGAGATACTGTATTCATTTGGCCTGCTTGTAGTTCTCTAAAAATTCTTTCCCCGTAGATACTTCACAATAGGGATCAAAATATTAGCAAACGTTTAATAGCAATGCTTCTAACTCTATTGCGACAGTATCATCGTTTTGCTGGTACTAGGCAAACTTTACTGACAAAATATCGTTCTTACAAATTATGTATAGAACACATTAGCTCATATGCAACGGCTCAGAGGAGCAAAAAAGTTATTAGAATCGTTAATGACTGGTACCAGAGGTGGTGCTTCCAATATAATCTATCAACCCAAGCGCGAGAGCGACAAGTGGAAATCGCCTAGCTTATCTAGAGGGAGAAATTTGCGCTTTTAAAAATCACCGATTAACAAAATGCTCATTTGTTTTTATGATTTCAAAGGTAATGTTCATCGGGAAATTGTTTCAGAATGTCAGACGGTTACTCGCAAATTCTATGTGGGCGTTTTGGAGAATTTGTGAAAAAGGGTTGTATCGACAGTACATGAAGACAAAAGACTGACATAAGTTTCTCTTGCATTTAAAAATACACCCCCGCATAAAACCGCCAACGTCAAGCAGTTTCTGGCTCGAAAACAATTATTCGTTTTCCACTATTCAACTTTGTCTCTTTTTGAAAACCTTATCTGTCAATAAAAGAGATCCGATGCGATTATATTTAACCATCCAAGCCTTCGTGACTGATTTGCTGACACAGATGTTGAGGTATTGCATTGTCCTGCTTAGAGTCCATAGCATAATTGTGCGATGAATTGGAACGTCAGCTTCGAGTTAGACCATGCTATTCCCCATATCGGTGCAGAAGTGACCACCGTTCTTTTGGAAGAATTGCGTAC
>JAHWFO010039269.1:736138-779507 GCA_023313115.1 Rhysida immarginata
TATTATTATTATTATTATTATTATTATTATTATTATTATTATTATTAAGGAAATTCCTACACCCAAACATCAATACTCCTACGAGTGCGTAACTTTACCTCCCTTGCATTTGAGTCCCTTGGGCTTGGCCCTCTTTTGGGTCCGCCCCTGGGATTGGCTTCCGGACTTGATCCGAGTTTGGCTTCCCCAAACAATGTTAATAATAATAATAATAATTTAATTTTAATAATAATGTAACAACAACAATGGGATTCTTCAAACAGTTCATGAAGGCCAAACCCAAAGGTTGTCCCCCAACAGGCAAAAGCCCAAAGCGGAGTTATTGAAAAACATGTAAATAGAAATAAGAATTAGAAAAGAAAAGAAAACAGCAGAAAAAAAGTAAATAAACTTAAGAAATTAAATTCTTTGCAAGTGAGAGGTCTGTGTCATTAAAATGATCCAAATAATTTTGGACCAACTTATTGACAGGATTAATCCGAGAAAGAAACGATTTCCAAATAGCAGAGGGCTTTAAAAAAAAACCCTACGCGTCTTACAAAAAGAAGTAAAATTAAAATCAGGGTAGAGGGACGGCACAGAAATCTTGTGAAAAAAATACTAACTCAAACATTAAATAAAAAATATTGCTAATACGATTAACATTAAACTCTATCAGACCATCACGTCTTAAATTAAAATTAATTTCCCATTTATTTACAAAGGTATTGAGGTCAGCACAATTTTATTAAGGATTTGATAATTGCCTCCGAACCAAATCCAAGCGCTTTAAATAATTCTAGGAATAACGAATGATTTGAATAAAATGTAAACAGTCTTCAAATCTGAAAAAAGCGCAAGACCCTTTTGATCAGACCTAGGCGGTGGGATATATCCAAATACAAGGCATTCAGATGCTTACTGAATGAAAGATTATCTGACAAGATGACTCCTAAGTCTTTAATAAAGTTGGTCCTAGTCAGGTTACTATTAAGAGCATGATAATCGTACTTAAAAGGAGCTGTAACACGACTAAATGAGAAGACAGACTATTTTTCTGCATTCAGATCCAAACCGTTGGCATGGGCCCATTTATGGACCAAAGACGGAGCGGTCTGAATATTAAAACAATCTCTCCAATAATAATAATAATAATAATAATAATAATAATAATAATAATAATAATAATAATCAGGTAGTCAACATCATACATCAACATCTAGCTAAGATGCACGAGCTTAGGGAATATCAACACTCCATACTGTAAATATATCCCAGCCACTGTCTTAAGTACACCCCACACAAACTATTTTATGACAGAGCTATAATCACGGACAAAACTAATTATCCCTCATAACTGACACTAGTAGATAAGCAAACCAAGTGACCTACATAGTTGATATTTCCATCCCCAATAGAAACAGTTTATAAAAGACATACACTGGCAAAAATCACTAAATATACGGATCTTGCACACGAAATAAAACCTTGATATAAAATTTATGGGGAAGTTACCATTTGCACATGAGCTTCTAAAGTAGTATGTCGACATTCATATAAATAGTTTAAAATTCTTCCTAAAAATTTTGCAAAAAAAATTTCTTACCGTTAGATTTTGATTTTTTTTTTTTTTTTTTAGCTCATAGGCTTTTTTAAAAAATTCATTAATAAAATTCTAATATACTTGTATTTCAGATGAGGAATTTTAAATATATATTCCTATTTTGATTATGTAAGAATTTTATTCTGTACGATTATTTATTTTAATTCTTTTAAAAATTCCTTAAAAAAATTTTAAGACACCATAGATAAAAAATTACGTGTAATGTGAAATTGTGATTAATTCGTATCCACTCGATGAATGACTTGGATGAAATTTTTCATATGCATATGCTCTTGACGAACCCACCAGTTTTTTTTAATAGAAAAAAATTTAAAAATATTTATTTTGAAAACTTTCAACAAAAGTCCATTATAATATGAAAAAATTTTCATGTAGACATTGAAATGTCTGATGTCTAAGCAGCTTTCATCGGTTTGGTATTTTCATTCATTATAATTCTGAGAGGTTTCATTAAATATTAACCATGCCATTTTAATCTTGAAGCTTGTTGAAGTTTAAATGGTAACGAAAGGAGAAAGTGGTTTAGAGTGACATGAAATAGTTTCTGTTAAAAAATTTTCATTTTGAGAAAAAATACTGAAAAAGCTTTATATAAGAACAATGTTTGCACTTCATTATTAAAATATACTTTAGAACCTTCTCGGAAATGAGAAAAGCAGCTGCTTCCGACATTTTTGATCTCTTAAATCTAGTTTTGACGATTCGTAAAAAACAATTTAAAAGGTTTCTCTGTTTATTCAATTTTTTTTACATGGTGAAAGCTTCACCAAAAAATTTCAAAAGCTAATGCATTATCAGAAAAATGTCATTTCTTGTTTTACACACCACTTGTGAAATTTCAAAAATTCTTGCAAGGTGCACTTCCTACTTATCCTTGTTTTCTTAGGCAGATTTGGTATTTTGCTTTCAATTTAAATGTAAAACTATCGATTCATGTCCTCTGCAGAAGCTGCCTCTAAATATGTTTAAAAAACTTGAAACTTTTTGGAATTGCCAAAATTAAAATTCAGATGTAATTTACTTTTTGCTAGCTAACCTAATAAAACTTACATCGAAATTTCAGAGCCACCCTGAGGATCGACAGAGCTGAAAGTATGGAGCCTAACTTGTCGCCTTATAGAATATGGATTCTTTTGTTTGCTCTGAACATTTGTAAAATTATATTAATTTGAAATTTTGGGTGCGCTTGCAGTTTTCCAATGAGCCATAATTAACTGTTGACAGCCAAAATGGGAGCTTAGTAGCTTCCTGTTCTATATCAAAAAAACAAAAAATAAAACAACTTGTAAATAGAAGATATGTTCTAGAAGCGTTTCTGACGCACTATTTTAATTTGTTTTTTTTATTATCATCAAAAACGTGATAAAACCGCATTTTAAATGGCGCACACCTATTTTAAGAATGTTGTTAACAAATAACTTTGTTTTTATTAGGTGTTTTTTATTTCTCATAACTTTATCCATATAATAAAAACAATAAAGGCATGATGTTCTTTTATCTTTTCGTCTCTTCCTCAAATTTTAATACACTGGAAATTGGAATTAAGAAAGTCACGAATCCGTACACTGGCCACTTTATTAGGTACACCCACCTGAGAGCGCGTTGCACATCCTTTCGCCTTCAAAGCGGCTTAAATTAGTCGAGGCATCGATTCAAGAAGATACTGAATGCGTGGATTCAAACATTTGTGCTAAGGATGTACCTAATAAAGGGCCGGAGAGTGTAAATGTACAGAAAAATACAGGATGACCAAAAAATCTTTCCATGGTTGGTCGCAAGAGAAAAACTTTTACATGTACATTTCCAGAGAAGAATTATTTACAATGTCAATACACTTTTACATGTACACCCTTTGTCATCTAAGCGAATTCTTTGTCAATTTCCGCCATGTTTTTTGCATCATTTCTTGTGTAACACAAGCATTAGCATCAGTAATCTTCCTTCTCAATATGTCCAGATAAGGTTGTAAACATTGTAGATTTGGAAGAGCTTCGTTGCAATGCCTGTACAGTCTTTTCCCTGAGGGAGAGTTGACACACTCCCCATCTCCCTAAACTTTTCTAAAATCCGATCAACGGATCACCCAAAATTCGCATTGCACCATTTTTATGTTCTTACGATTTCTGCACCTCCTATACAAATTTAGCCTCTGTTGTTAAGACTTTTTAGCTACCATGTAAATTTTCTTTTATTGTGTAATTTGCAATCTATCAATAAATAAATTAATCCATTTATTAATTCAGATTTGCTCATTATTTTTATTAGCAAAAGTTAATGAACAAAATATTGTAACAAAACACAACAAAAACTTTTTGGCCATTTCGGTCCCTGGATAGTTATTGGCCGCTGTGATTTCATCCTGTTGAGTTTCTAACTCCTCTGAGAGTTAGCTTCTAGCTGTTAATTATGTGTGCATTTTTGTTTCATTTTAAAAAACTGAAATATTCATCTCCCTTCAAAACTTTCTCCCACTGAAATGTGACGCTCTCCTGTCTTCAACACCCCCATGAGTTTCCGGGGGGACAGAGTGAAGGGGAAGCGGGCAGTGCGCTTCTGGACATGTGGGAGAGAGAACACTCGAATAATTAAATTAGTTGTTTTGTTATCAATCCGGTATTATTCATTCAATCATACAGTCCACCAGCTCTCAGAGCATCGAAAGTGTACACAACAAATTAGTAAAGATAGAACTAAAAAATTTGAAATCTTACTAAGAAGTTTTTCTACAACTTATCTTATTTAAACTTCATTTTCCTCCAAAAAAGCCCCTATCATTTTTGTGACATTTTCTTATTGTCTTAAGTTTGCATCTACAAACTTAGTTTCCAAAAATGTTGGGGGACACTAAAAAAAGCCAACACACACAGGCTTTGGAGTTTTGTAACCTGTTTGCGAGGTGGTTGTAATTAAAACCGATAGAATAATCGTGATATATAATTATTTCATTGAAACATTTGTACTTTATGCAAAATGCTGACGTGTATGCTCGCAACAAGTGTCAAAATAGTTGGGACATGCGCAGAAGCAGCCCCCGAACGTGGTCGAATGTTCGAGAAACTGCTAGAACGTGACGAATGCGAGATCGCATGAGCATATAAGACGCAGAAAAGCCGGGTTCCGCAGTTGTGTCACCGTTATTGTTCGAGGAAAGCCCGATTATAACAACTTGCGAAGGTATTAAAATAATGAATCGCAACGGGAAATTGGTCGGATTTTGAATCTGCCTCCCTCGGCCGTTCATATTATTATTAAACGTTACCTCGAATCCGGTGAAATTTCCGTACTCAAAGGACAAGGACGAAAACCAGTATTTAACGCACGTGACCTTCGATCCTTCCGGCGATATTGCGTTAAAAATAGGCATGCTTCTATTCGAAGTCACCTCATGGGCTCAGGGATTCCTTGGAAAACGTGTATCGACCAATACAATTCGTCGCTGTATTCGGAAATGCAACCTAAAGCTGTACTATGCTCAGCGCAAGCCATACATCAATACCGTCCAGAAACTCTGTCGAATTCAGTGGGCACAAGCTCATGCAAGATGGTCGATAGCTCAGTGGAAACGCATCATATGGTTTGATGAATCCACCTTTCAAGTCGTTTATGGAAATAATCGACGTCGGGTTCTTCGGAGCAAGGACGAAAAGGACCACCCAGATTGTTACCGCCGTACGGTTCAAACACCAGCCTCAGTCATGGTATGAGGGTGCATGAGTGCCCAGGGTTTGGGCAACCTGCACTTTTGTGATGGTACTCTTAACGCTGAGCGTATACAGGGTGTATCAGGTTCGATGGTCATAAAGTACCTAGGTGATCCTTTGCATGATTACAAACTTAAAGTTCCTTATGTAAAATGTTCAAAACTCAAATGTTAAGGGTCTAAACATCACGCGAAGTTTGCTGAAAACTTGTCGAAAACGTCATTTAATCTCAACAATTGCCGCCGTCTTAATTGTAATCGCCCCTTTGAATTTAATGAACTGCTGTGCGGAAAGTTCATAAATGACGTAACGACGCAATTTAAATTTTGAGTTTTCGACATTTTCAATAAGGAACTTTAACTTTGTAATCATGCAAAGGATCACGCTAGGTAGTTTATGACCATCAAACCTCATACACCCTGTATATGGATTCTAGAGGAACAAAGGATTCCAACCTTTTTGGAATTGAGGTTTGTATTTGTGATTTTAGAATTTTGTTCAAAAGTTATTAATAAATATTGTAAGACTTTAAATGAGTATTTCATTTATGTTTCCCTTATTTTCAGAGTTTTGGTTAATATTTCTCCATATTTACCCATTTATTCTACTAAGAAAACATCAAAAAATAATCGCGTGTTGTCGAAGCTAAAATGTCGATTCACTTATTAAAAAGTCATTCAAGAGTCTTCAATAATTTTTGAAATATTCGAGAGAACGATTATTTAATTAAACGAGCTTCATTTAATTAAATGAACTTGAAGAAAAACAGCATAAACATCCACGGCCTCGACGAAAGCCAACACGCGACTCGGAGAATCATAGGTCAGCTCCTCACCTCGAGGCATTTTATTATTTTGTTTAGCTTTAGAAATTATTTTGTGTGAGACGTTCACTTTTCGGAGCAATTTTTAAACAAAGAGTGACGATTCAGCGAAAAAGAACAGCCCGTGTGAGTATTTTAAACATTCAAAAGTGGGTAACGCAAATCTCAAACGTCCATTCTCAAAGATCCCCGGGCATCGTGTCAAATGACTGGCATCAGTCCATGACATTCAGTCGCCATTTATAGAGTAAGTTGGGAATTTCAAAGTAGACAGTTTTCATTTATAATGTGAATTGCCGTGGTTGACCTCCCGTGTAAAACATGTTATCAAACCATTAAGTATATATAATATAAGCTGAAAATAAAGTTTAGAAGATGTAAAATAAATGGAGTAGATTTAGTTAAAGTCGGATGGAGACTATTAAAAAAGTGGTTTGGGAATAAAATTTAAAACTCTCTTTGAGCCAATTCACCGGGCATGTGAAATATGTAGAATGTGTTCAGAATATACTTTGTCCCATTTGGCAAATAAAATAAGCCGGAATTAAAAAGAAAACTAGCGAATGCCACTTAATTTTTTAAGCTACAAAAGCACATCAGATTAATGGCTAAGTTCCCTTAATCTTTTGTCTGGTAATTTTATTAAATATGTATTAAATTCATGTGAATGTGTTCATTAATGAATGAATTAATTTTATATCAAGACGCAACAACAATTTTTTTAATTTTTCCGCCTCATTTTTTTGTATGGTTGCGTTACTTTGAAAATATATATTTTTTTAGTTCAAACTTTTTAATACAATCTTTTTTTCGGGAATCATGATTCGTGGAAGCAGAACCCGCAAAGTTTGTCGAAGTGTCTATTGTGTGGATCGAAAACAATCATGCAGACAACGTTCTAGAAGACAACGAAGGTCTACTAGGCAGAAATTGACGGAATAGTTCAATGAAGGTTCGTCTCAACCGTACGGAGTTGAAGAGAATATGGATGGCAGGCCGAGCGCCTGTGCGAAGCCTCTCGTTTCAGCGAAGAACGGAAAAGTTCGGAGGCAGAGGGATAAGACCAGCTATTTGCATCTGTACAAGAAATGATTGGAAAAGAATAATGTTGTCGGACGAGTCACGCTACTCACTATTCTATACTGAAAGCCAAGAATGAGTAGCGCGACCCATGGAGCAATGGACCCCCTACCATGTCTCGACAACTCAAGGTTCTGGTTAGGGTGTCATGGTATAATATATGTTTTGGTTGTTCCGTAAGGTCCACTCCTATTCCTTGAAAATCAGATGACAGCCAAGGAACAAATAATAGAAAAATAATAGAACAATAATAATACAAACACGTATGTACATTTCGAAAGTCAAGTCCTAAGTTGATTGATTGATGTACCTTTAGCCTTATTAAGAGATTTAATGTTGATTATGAACTTGATTTGCCACAACTACTTCTTTACTTTTAATGGCAACTTCTACCATATGCATAATGGCACGCCCATGGGTTGTAGCATTAGCCCTTTCCTTGCTAATCTGTTTGTTAGAAAGCTTGAAAATCAAGCATTAAAAGAATTTAAATATTTTCCTAGATTGCGGTTCCGTTATGTGGACGATATTTTTGCTGTTTATAAGGAAGTGCCCAAGAAATACCGCTGTTTGTTGAAAATCTCAATTAACTTTGACCTACCATCAAATTCGCATATGAAAAAGAAAGTAAAACTAATTACCATTTTTAGATATACTTATCTGCGGATTCAACAATCGTTTAAGTTTCAATATATACCGTAAGGATAATTACTGCCCAAGTTTTATCTATAATCTGTCCAATCAGTGTTTTGGTCATAAAATGGCTGCGTTCTGTCACCTAATTATGAATACTTTCAAATTAACTCTCAGCAAAGGGAGCCGTTCCCAAGAGCTAGATGTTACTAAAGAAATTGGCACAAGAAATGGCTACAATCAAGCAACCATAGACAAATTGACCAAGAAAATCATCGGACGTCTAAATCTGTAGAACACGATAACATTGGGAAAAAACAGAAGAAAAGAAGTACTTTTTTGTTTATCCGTATAATAAGCAATTGAACAAGAGCATCATTAAATTAACTAAATCGTTTGGCTTTAAATTAGCCTTCAAGAATAACAATACCCTAAAAAAGCAGGGTCCTGTGTACTGTGGTTTTAGAGACATGTCTGGTAGCATCCTCGTTGGTTTGTGCGCTAAGTTGGTCCACTGTAGCTCTTCGGTTGGCCTTCACACACCTTCGCAGCCGAGGTTCACCTCTCTCATCAGTGGCACGTGGTGCTCCACAGTTCCCAAACCGTTTATTCTGAACGGTCCCATTTTCCCAGTCATGGTACACTTTAACTACAGCAGCACGAGAACAGTTCACAAACTGCGCGGTTTCCGAAATATGCCACCCTTGGCTCGAAAGCCGATTATCATCCCCTTTTTCAGATCTGATAAATCACGTTTCATACCCATTGCAGCAATGAGTGATATGTTTTTATCATAGTGGAAACCTACCTTATATTGTCACCTAACCAATTCCCAACATGTGACATAGTTCCTCGGCTGGGCAACCCCGAAGACTAACGAAGCGGGTGGTCATAATAATGTGACTCGACCCTGTATTACATTCCACCAAATATCCTCATCTACTTAATTTTTAGAATCCTTGGAGATTACGAATAAACAATCAACCAACCAACTCCTAAATTCAGACTTCGGACCAACCCCAGTGTTTGATTGGTTAAAAGGACGTTCAGCCCCCCCCCCCCCCCGACTGTGAAAACTGCTGGCTGCTACAGGCCACCTTCATCTCCCTCCATTCTGCCAATCGACCGAGCCGGCCCCTGCAATCGAGCGGATAGGCTTCCCGTTATACTGCCCTATAGTTATCTGCAACACCCTGTTCATACGTGTTTTTATTATTATTATTGTTCTATTATTTTGCTATTGTTTTTTTAATGTTATTAAACTATTTTTTGTGGAACAGTGGTTTCCTTTGTCTTTGTTGCCGATCAAGTCCATCCTGCGATTTTGCACTTTTTCCCCTGCTTGTAATGGATTCTTAATCGATGACAATGCTAAGGTCCATCTTATAAGGGTGGCTTAGGATTGGGTACTAATTATGACAGTGACTTCCACGAGGATTTGTTGGAGAGACTTTCCAGCATCTGAAGATCTCTTTGGTGAATGCGTAGAAATCACTTTACCTGAATGCATTGCAGCACTTCGTAGAACCGTATACATGCTGCCATTGAGGCTAATGGATGCCCTACAGCATATTTAACCGACGTTCTAATTCATTGTTCGGTTGTATAGGAGGAAAGGCCATTAAATAGAAAGCTAAATAAAAGGAAGTGATTTACACATTTTCTATGAAGTAGGAATTAGTCCTATTATCCCTCTCTTTGCATCTTATCCTGTCACGATCTTTTAATAGGATCGATTAAAACCTTTGTCACTGAAGGGCATTCTGCTATAGGAGCTTAATATAAGGGAATAAGAAGGATTGGATAGAATAAAGGAAAACAACTGTAAAATCAAATAACCCTTCATTAATAAGGTATATGACCATCGTTGACATGTTTGACATGCAGTACAGGTTGAATTCACCTAAAAATAGAAACGTACATATTCTACTTAGTATTGAAGGAATTCTTCATGGAAAAGTTGTTCAAGTTCTTTAAGGGGTGCAACATCGAGCGACTTTGGTAATTTCGCTGGTAACCTCATCGTCGTGCTTGTCAAAACAAAATTGAGCATTGAATGGGGGCTTTGCCATCCTGGAAAATCTACATCGGACGTCAGGTGCAGAGCAGATCTTGCGAGAACGTTTTTCAGACAACAGAATAATTAGTCGTGCATTTCCCATGGTATGGCCACCCAGGTCGCCTGATCTCAACCCTTGTGATTTTTGGTTATGGGGATATTTGAAAAGCCTTGTGTATCAAGCACATGTTCCTGATCTCTCAACCTTAAAGGATCAAATAACGTTACATATCAGACTAAGTAATGCAGATATGCTGCGAGCTGCCGTAGAAAATGTCGTGTACCGCATGCAGCTATTGGAACAGCACACTGGTGGTCATATTGAAACACATTTGTAATTAAAAATAAAACATTGTTTATTGTTGTTACTAAAGTTGGTTTGTATGGTATTTGTTCATTTGATAAATTAGGTATTCATTGTTCTCTTGAAATAAGCGCCCCCTATGGCGACTTTTGGTACTTTTTTTTTTTTTTGCAGAAATCGAAACTGCATGTTCCACTAAGTATATACACCAAAATGTACTGCATTTGGCCTAATAGAATTCTCGCTAGCGAGCTCTGAACACCTCACGTTATTTCTTGCCCACCCAGTATATGCTTGATTCATCGTCCACATTCAAGTTCATGTCTCCCATTATCATAATCTTATCACTTTTGTTGATTCCCTGTACAAGCTTGTCCAGGGAATCCAGGAACTTCTTTATGCTCTTATCTGGAGGCCGGTAAATGCAGATTAATCTCTAATAATTTTTATTTAGATTGCAGTTATCTTTGGTATTCATGTACACTTTTCCGGATATAAATTCGCATTCTTCCAATAAATGTATATTTTCTAAATCAAACCTCCACTCATTTTTGTAAAAGATTACAATACCAGCTCCTTTTCTTATTGATCGTAACTCTGTGACGCAATAATATCCCTCCAATTGTAGTAAATGTGCTTCACTTTGTTTAAGATTCACTTCCAAAAGAACTATTAGATCATAATTATTTTGCGTAGATAGGAAGATTTGAAAATCGTCCCAATGTTTGGAGATATTTCGTATGTTTACGAAAATACCTTGGACCATCATTATACTAGTATCGTTGCTATGTCACGCTCCGATGCAATTCTGAATGATTTATTATTATCCATTTTCTGTACAAAACTTTTTCCGTTGTTTGTCCAAACATATTTCCACTGCTTATCCCGAGCAGCTTGTTTTGTCATCCATAGCAAGGATCTATTAAAATCCGTCAAGTTCTGATTTATATAAACCCTTTGGAACTCATGAGTGGTACGTGCTAACTCTCGTAGGCGTTTTCTTCCTTGTAGAAATAAATTAGCATATCTTATTTCTTTAAAACGTACTATTATTTTTGGTTTAGTATTGTTTCTTTTTTTAATAGCGAATGCTGTTTCTACCATAGCTGGATGAAACTCTAAATAATAATAATAATATTTTAGATAGTATTTTACTAAATTCAAATTTTGTTTTTTTATTAGTTTTTCCTTACCAGATAGGAAAAAAAGAAAAATAATTTTAATGATAATGTAAGCTAATAATAGACTAAATTTCAATAAAAAGCATATACTCTATCTAATTTACGATAAATTTTCACAACACGGAGAAGAAATCTGGCGAAGGAAACCAGTAACTCGAACGAGATTCACGTTGTCGTATGTTCCCAAGTGTTAAAACTTAAAGATCGCAGCGCTGTTCTTAAGATCGTTAATTAAAATAGCGTCGGCAATACAAAGAACAAAATCTGTTTACTTCAAAACGGAACCCTGTCTCGCGGTGCAAATGCTCGGCATATCGGTTTCGTTTTGCAACCTTTTTGGATGATGTACTCAGTGATAATTGTCGTCATAAATATGATCTCGACAGCGCAATAACGCATACGGACCATCAGTTTGGCGATCGTAGGGACCAGCAGATAAATCCCGTATCTAATCTCTGTATAATTTTTACATCACCCTAAATTATTCATATTAATAGAAGGCGGACATTGGGATTTCACTGGTAATCCTTCAGCTGCGCCGAAGCATTCATTCAGAGTGGAGGAAAGTGAACGTGAAAATCTTTTGTCTTCAATGTAATTAGCTTACTCTCTAGCATGTTATGCCGTGTAATTAGATTCACTCGCTTTTAAACACTGCACATTTTGGCCACTCAACACAAACACCGAGTACATTATTGCTTCAACTAGATGGATCGTTGCCCGTTCACACACACACACACACAAACACACGCACTCTCTCTCCGGCTACTTAGCAATGATAACGAGGAATAAACTCCACTGAATAAAGATGAGAGGCCAAAGCCAACCACACAGTTTTATTTGGTTATTTCGTGAGAAATTCGACAGGTATTCAGCTTGTGATGACATATTCAAATCGATAGTTGTGGAAGTTCGGAGATATTCCAGGGTCTTACTCTCTTTTCTTTATTATATTAAAAAATTTTAATTTATACATCACAGTTAAGATTTATGTAACGCCACCTGTTAAGAAATCCAGTTTTTTGGGCGTCGACAATTTTTCTCCCTTATCTTTAGTCGGATTCTAGCCGCCAATTAATCTCGATGTTTTTGAAATGTCGTGCTTCGTTATTTAGATGGTTTCAGATGACTAATAATTTACTCTTATTGAGGCTTGGCGATTTTTCATATGTAATTTGATATGCATCATCAAAAATCTAGTTTCATCTCATTAGCAAAATTGCAAATTAATTAAAACAGTTAATTGCATCTTTGGGGCGGGGAAGCAACTGAAAGCGAGAAGGCAAAAATTAGAATCAGGCTTAATATTTTGGGATTGCAATTAGAATGGGACCTAGTACTGTATAATTTTAGAACTTTTAATTAGCCATGAGCAATGAGTAGCTTAAGTTTATCCCTTAGGAGATTTCCAGAATATTGTAACTTACTGTTTCTGCAGTGGCAGACGAAGAATAAAATAAAAAGAAAACAAGTGAAATGAGAAATGCAAATAATCAGAAAATGATCTTCAAAAATAAGGAGTTAAAGTGTTTTTGTTACTGAAGTATAATTATTTGACAATTATTTAAAAAAATAATCAAAATTCTCTCTTGGACTTAATTTCAAGTTCTTTAGAAACAAGAGTCATTCGTTGACTTAATTTCCTGTTGTTGTTTCAATGAGTGAAAATGAACAAAAGAGTAAAAACTTTTTATCTTTCTTGGACGGAAACTTAAAGGCCAACAAAGAACTACAATTTACATTTTGCACAAAAGGATACAAGAAAATGTTAACTTGCCAGAGCCATAGTATTTTAAATAAATTTGCTTGAAATCCGGTTTATGTTAAATTAACATTTGAAGAACATGATAGTTATATTGTAACGCTACTGCAAGTAATTTTAATTATTTTAACTATTATCAAAAGAGAAAACCATTCATAAATGCTAGCCTTTTCTATGAACCGATTTACACATTAATAAAAGAACATTGTTCATTGTTCATAAAACAACATTGTTAATGTTGAAAAAACATTCTTCATATTTAACCAATAAATACGCGTTTTATTCTTTTAGATTTTCAAGAATACTAAGTAAAACGTGAGTGATTATTTTCTGGATTTTCTCCTTTGTTTTCAAATTTGATATTGTACAGAGACATTCCAGTTATTCTTATGTAATAATGAGAAGGCAAGTGCAATGACATAGACCAAAAGAAAAACACGATCATAAAATTGCCAATGAAACAAAAATATCTATACGATTAATTACTTTTTTTACTACACACAACGAAATTGAAACGACAATTCATACAAATTAATATATCACTCCGATGGATATAAAAGGATGTTAAGAAAGTTATAACAGTTTTCAACTGCAATATAGTGCTTTTAAATCGCTTGCATTAATAATACATCATTCAGCGGTAGATTCACAAGTAATAAAATCAGTCTGCGGAACGATTTTATGGACGTGTGATGGCTCTAGCAAATTACAGTAATATCTATTATAAAGAGTTTCCTAACGAATTTCTAGCTGGATCAACCAACAATTTAGAGACTGGTTTTAATAGCAGAACTTTATTATATGGAACTCATAGCTGTTAAGCATTGCTTTAACGAAAGTCATTAAGTTCAAATGACAGTGGTAAATGGCTAATGGTATGGAAATGTATCATGCCCTTGTTCTATCATTACCATGAATCGTTTATACCTATATCTCCTACCTCGATATTTCGGAAATTTGTGTTTTATGCTATAAGTAGTTCAGTTAAATGTATCGATATAAAAGTTTCATTTCAATCGGTGTAGCAGATGCGAAGCACTCTTCCAAGAATATATGTAGTTTACAATAGTCAGATAATTATTATTCCAGTGCCTGATTATTATTAGGCATATATACCACCTTTATGTTGTTATCCTTTCCATTATGATTTTTTAAACCTTTCTTTATGATTAGAATATCATACATATATTTTCAAGACATTGTATGAAATGTGCGAAAGCTCCGCCTGAAATCATTGAATATTAGCTTTACTGCCATGCATAGTAAGTGATCCAAAAGTCGCGCTCATCAAATTAATAATAAAAACCAGACGACATTAAGTAATACTACTTAATACTACATGTATTTGATATATAGTATTTACACAATACATGTATATTTTACAACATAAGCTCAAAATATAAAAGTTTCAAAGTAGCCGGTGAAGCTTTTCAACTATTACGCTGATTATAGACAATCGAATTTGGATGTGCGCGATGTTTGGGTCACCCTGTAGAAGAGCGTCTATTAATGCTGGATTAAAAATACTGCATGAATTCATTAAAATTCTCAATTATTTAACTTATAAAGTTTTAAGCATTACAGTAAACGAGAAGACATTTTCATTTTATTCACATTTTTATTCATTTTAAATAGATCTATTAAGTAAAGATCTATTCTATCGAGCAGAGTAAAATGAGTTGTAATACCGAGCTGCTTTACTTGCTATAGCCATGAGAAAGTTGCCACGAATATTTTTTTGAAGTTTAATAGAAATATTGGAAAATTTTCCTATATCTTAGACAATATATAGAAAAAAAGTGAATTTGAAAACTGAATTGGTAATTATTAATTTGGTAACTACTAAAAAAATACTAGCTCAAACGTGAAAACTATCAAAATTAAAAAGAAACAAATTGTAAAAGGAAATTACTTTTTAAATAAATAAATTAAGAAAAAAGTTTTAATTTTTAATTTAATAAATATTTTAAAATATAAGAAACAATATTGGTATTGCATTTTTTTTATTTTCTTTCATTTTATAGTTATTATCTAATTACTAGATGACTTCTCGTATATATAAAATATAATTAATATAATAATATTTTTGATGAAATTGTTAATTCAATTAATACAATAGTCAATATAAATAGTCGGTTTCTCTGGAAAGTGAACAGATGAAATGCTGGTATTAAGGCTGCCGCTTAAGACCAACAAGAGATCAACTGATGGAACAAATGGAATAAGCTGATGAAACACCTGGTCATGAGATTGATGACTATTATTCCGATAATCCAATAGCCAAAATCTTCTTAAAGCATTTCATCTGTAGTAAACAATAGGGCCACTTTAATGGCATAGTATAAAAGATTAGTAGCAAATTAAATATAAAAAATATAAAACAAACATCAAGTTTTCGATATTGGTATTACAGTGCATTGGAATCCATTGAGTGGCAGATAATACAGATTTAATAATGTAAAAAACCAATAAAGAAAATATTACTTTTAAAATAAAGATAGATAATACAAAAGATAATAAGAAACAATATCTTGAAAACAATCCATTCAAAAATTCCATTTAAATGATCATTTAAAATCACTATTAACATTTAGTATTGAATTGTGCTCCCATATTTTATTTAAATCATAGTGTATGTATAAAGGCATTCTTTAAATTAAATTTGAGAATATAGCTTAGTCTAGAAAATGATGTGAAAAAATTACTTCCTAGTTATGCGATATTTTCTCAATCAATTTTAACTCTCTGAAAATTTGTTTTTGTTTTTTGACAATATGACAATGAAGATTTTATTTATTTGGTCTCGCTTGTCTAGTTTAGGTTTATTAGTAAAGGCTTGTTTACTTGTTATTCTCTGCCTTCGAAACATACCGAATGCCATGTTTTTCGATAATTAATATTTCAATAATCCAATATTTACACGAAGACAAACACAAAATCCATGTTTATTGCGAAATTCAATCCCCGTGTGTGTGTTCTTGTCTGTCCTTCCAAGCCTGTTAATTACTTGGTATTTCAATGTATCAATATTAACAAACCATCTTACGTTATAGTGAAATATACGGTTTTTTGTATACATGAATAACATTTAATCGTACAATTTTTTTAAAGGTTCGTACATATCCAAGGTTATTCAAAAATAATGAGCTGATTTCATGAAGCTATATTTATTAAGAAAAACTACAGAACAATTCCAACTAAGTCACATGTATTCTACTGATACTCAAGTTTTAGTTCCTTTCCTACAGGTGTTTAGTGTGCGCGATATGTAAATTTGCTAATTTGGAAACACGCACGCAAATAACGGCAGTTCTCTGCTGGTAACTGTGGAGTGGGGCGGTGAAAGCGAGACAGCGCGGTCTGCTGGCTAATATTTAAAACTCAGAAACCTACTCTTTGCAATGGTATACGATTCATTCCGTGAAGTTGCTTGAGGACTGAGAAATTGGGCTTAGAAACACCGTCCCTCTTTTTTGAATAACCCTGTTTAATATTGTGTTCCTATAGAATTGAGACTTCGTTGAGATATGTATAATTGTTTACTTATGAAAAATTCCGAATTTTAAAAATAGGTTTTACTTTTAAAGTTTGAAAAATACATTTCTATGTAAAAAATAAATATGAAAAAATAATAAGCATAAATAAGCAATTAGAAAAAACAGAAATTATGAACAGCTTTATAGCATTCTGTTTAAATTTCTGACCATGCTCTTAAAGAAAACGCTCGAACTTTTTAATTTTTTATTTTTTTCCCCTACATGTATCGCGATTTTTTGTTCTTTACAAATTTGATTCTACTAATTTCATGCATATGACAGGGGAAACTCTTCCATGATATCAAATACATGGAAATTGCAATAAAGCAAGCGGCAGCAATGTCCCTTCCTTCGTCTTTCACGAGCATGCAAATCTTCCCAACAAAAGAGAGAACACGAAGGTAGTGAAAATGAGAAGCACGTGCGTCTTCTATCCATTGCTGGGAAGATCCGGTCTCTTCCAACATCTGCAGACACGTACTGTCTGCATTGTTAAAATTGTGTTACAGATACGGGGGCAGTGATCACGTAAGCCGCTTCCGGCAGATTATTAGGTTGCATCAAGTTTCTTAGAGGTTATACTTTAAATATAATAAAACCATATCTCTCTAAATACTATAATTAGAATATTGTGGCTAATTCACTGACCTGCATTAACCGCATATGTACCTACACACTTTTATTTCAAAATTAAGTCCACTTCCACGTTTGCTATTCCAAAGAGAATTACCAGTTTTGATTATGAAATACACTGGTGTCTATAAATTAAGTTGATTTCAAAAATGAACTATTCTTGCCCCCCTCCCCTATCTGTGTAGGTCGTGCACAGACAATATTTTTGAATTTGGTGATAGAAAAGGTGACAACGGGCCAGCTGCTATAAACAAGGCTATTTTGGTCTTTATTTGAAAATATTCTGAGAGGGCTCTCCGAATTCTTTTAATAATAACAAGAAATTTAATGAATAAGAAATGAAGATTCTTGAGATGACCAAATAATTGTCAGATTTGAACCAACAGCAGGAAAATGTAGTGTCTTTTTTAAATTGAGTAATTCCTGATCGAATAAATTATCGCGGGCGCGAAGAAACAAATTCCTTGTGTCAAAATAAGAAAATTATAATAATTTTACTTCTGAAATTGTTTTCTGACCATTACACATGAAAGATCAAAATATTAATCAGACCATAACTCATAGAATTACCGGGCTAATCGTGTTAACGATGAAATAAAACAAACAAATTCGGAGCCACGACCTATCCAAATATGTAGCTTTTTTCAATAATATTATTAAGAAAATCAAAAGGTTGATAAGCGGAGATCCTTACAAAGTTCTTTAAGATTTGTGTGCAATATAATAATTAGCGCAAATATTAAGTATTTTACTAGGTTAATAATAGTCGTTCAAAAAATTTTGGGCTTGTAGTCCAAGATCAATTGAGGTTTAAAATTTCTTTATTTTTGAATTTTCTTTTCCTTTCAAACCTGCTTAGTGCCTTTTTTGATTTTGTGACTGGTTTTTATTTATTTGTCAGGATTAAACTCAGACTTTAGTTATTTGAAACAATATTCTATAAAAATCTCTAGGTTTCATGTTTCATTCAAACCATTTATTTATGCATGAAGAAATTCTTGTGTATAAGGGCTTTTACAAAAGAACTTCTAATGTTTAATTACTTTCGCATATAAAAATTTATGCCCTTAGATAAGACATCATTACAAATAGTATTTAAACTGCAGTTACGAAGTGTTTATACGAGGGTTGGAACTTTAATAGTGGCAACTATTTATTTACAACTGATAGAAAAGAGATATCTGGTTCGAAGTTTTACTGTCCTTCAGTGCAGTCACCAGCATAGTGAACAACCCGTTTCCAGCGATGTGGAAGTTGTAGGATACCTTTAGCAGAGCCTTTGATGTTGATAGTTCGGAAGCGAATACCGTGAGGTGGTTCCTTCATCTTAGGGATCAAGTCGAAGTCACAAGGGCATAAGTACCTGTTACAGTACTTCCCAGCCCCATCGAACAAACAAATCAGCCACAGCTTGCGCTGTATGCGGCCGAGCATTTTCTCAAAGCTGGTCGCAGGTTGTGTTCCAAAACAGAACACTAATACTGGGCATTGAAAGTCTACTCTCGGGGAACGGTATGCATTAGGATAACACCATCACAGTCGTACACGAGAATCGCCATAACTTTCACATTGCTGGGGTTCTGACGCAATTTGGCGCCCCTCTTTAAAGGCTTTAACCCACCTTGCCATTGTTCTGTAAGGAAATGCTGATTCCCCGCAGGCCTCTTGCAGACTTGATGACACCGTCATGCTGTACGAGCTCTCACACATTCAATCTTTATCCAACTCCACTGTTCATGTTTCGCAAGCATCGTGACAACACTACATCAGACCACCTGTCACACAAGGCTCTATGCATGCGCATGTTGAGGGAAGGGAGAGTCCATTTGGTTTGACAGATAGGTACTGCCCTAACGTGTAGTGTCGGTGACATTCTTTTGCTTCCATTGCATGGCATCTGTACAGCAGTGTTGCCGTTATTAAAGTTCCAACCCTGGTATTAACAATTATTTATAATAAATTTTACAGAATAATGTTTAAACCTGAAAAATCATTGAACAAGGTAAGGACTAACAAGATATTTCTATTTTATTTATTTTTAGGTAAGTCATAGAGTTGCAGCTTATCCATCGTACTTTCAGTCTGTTAACAAGTTTTTGATGAAAAAAATAATTTGCCCATCTCCAACTTGCAATAAAATATGACAAAAGTAAGTTATGTTACAAATTTTTCTCTATTTTGCATGTTTTTTTGAAAACGTTTAAACTAACAAACAAGTGCATTCATCTGGATAAGCAGAATAACGTCGTGGTATTCCTCCTAATCCTAGAAAGTGCTGAGGAAAGAATGCTAAATTGATCCTTAATAATATTGTGAAGAACTGGAATTTAATCAAAATTCGCAGGAAAAAAAACGAAAACAAGAATATTTAGCACAAATCCATAAAAACAAATTAAAAAAGGGATCTGAGTTTTGATTTCTGACCAATCGTTAATACCTTTTGATACGAAGTATATGTAAATGAAGAAAGGGGTGTATCAATAATCTTTAACGAAGTTTCTAATAGCAGTTTTATACAACTTCACATACCGATGATTTCAATTACGCAAAATTAATTAACGAAGACGGGGCTTTATGTTCAATCGTTACAGTCTGCTAGTCGCGAGCGATAATTTGTTTAAGGTAATTGACAAAACACACGAACATTATTAATATCCCTCATACATTTCTGATTATTAACAAAAGCTTTTCTACAATATTAGAAGTCGGATTCGCTATTCAACATAAATTATTGCTTAGTTATAACTTGAATGATTTTCACAACATCGAAAGAAGATGAAAATATAAATATCATAAGCATTTAATTTAATATTTCTGTTTGTTTTTCTATATTATTTTCTACCTATTCGAAGCCAGAAGTTGTTAACTCACAAAAAGCTCTACGTTGAAGAGAAATTTATTGTAGCACATTTTATCCTAATTAGCAGATTCGTGGCGCTTCCAACTCTATAAAACAGTAATTAATTTCTATTAGGAAAATGCACAGTGCATTACTTCTCTTTATTAATCTTTTCACCTGCCTATATGAATTACAACCATAAATTACCCCCTGCAAAGTGGCGCTTATTCCCTGTAGTTGTGATCATCGTCTAGAGCGCCAGAGTCACCCATGGCGACCGACGCCTCTTATCACCGCGGCGGCTATAAATCTAATTGAGCTTTTTCCTCCCTTCTTTTTTTTTCTTCTCTTTACCCTCACACGTCACATATACTGCAATGCGATAGTGGATCAACCTCCCTCGACCACTTTTGTGTTTGCTTACGAAAGAGAAGGGGTGGGTGCAATAATCTTACAGCTTTATATCATCTCGGACCAGTGCTAGCAATGAAATGTTGCCAATTCTTTCGGGTCTAATATCTCTGATGGAGATAAAGCATCACTTTTCCAAATGGGAATAAAACACCAAAAAGATGTGTCATGGTGATATTTCTTTCGCATTGAGAAATTTTATGAGTAAAAACGAGTTTAATTCTGGATTTTATTACTTTAAAGTGAAATTGAAATCTGTCAAATTTTCTATAGCTATAAAATTATGTCGTCGTATGGCCAGATTCATAGCCGACGAAAAAAAAAACAGGCCTGGCATTCGTATATGATATTTCAGCAAGATTTGTAAATTGGACTAAGATAATCATGTGACTTTTCAGTGTCGGGGCTGTCTTTTTCGTCGGCTAGGACTTATTCGAGGCTAATTAAAGACCAACTGTGGAGAAAAAGCAATGTAATCATCATTGTTTCCATCTTGAAATTTAACAGTGTTTTTTTCGTTTGTTGAAAACAATGAAGGTTACACCCCCCCCCCCCCCCACACACACCAAGTTGGTCATGTGACTTTTCAGCTCTGGGGCCTGTCTTTCTCGTTGGCCTCTACTAGATTCCTTCAATCAATCATTCAAGAGTATTATGTCCTGCGACAAGTCCAGACTTAAAACCTCTTTCTCCACCCATCCCTATCCTGTACAAGTGTCTTCAAGTTAACACTAGTTTCCTTAATCGACGAAAAAAACAGGCCACTACACGGAAAAGCAACCTGACCGCAGTACGCCGAATATCAACGTAATCTGCATATTTGGTTTTAACAAAACAACCATCTTGGATTTATACATTCAGTATTTTTTCGGTTTTTGACGTCATACAGGCATTATCTATCCGATGAGAAAGACAAGCCCTGGCACTCAAGTCACCTGATTATCGGGGTCTGAGCAACAATCCAACCATCACTTTCTATTGGTTTTTTTTTCGTTTGCTGGAAGCACGGTCCATTGAATATCTATAGACTTTGGCTGGAAGCAGTGACAGTTGGATTGTTGCTCAAAACCCGACGGTCTGTGTCTTTCAGTACCAGGGCCTATCTTTCTCGTAGGCCTTGTAATGCCATCAGGAAATTAATTTTTTTTTCGTTACAAGAAATTTTTCATGTTATGTGGATTATTGGTTTCTTTTCTTCCTTTATTGTTAAGTAACTTCTTATTATCAGAGTGAATTCCTATTTTTCATTCTCAGTCTTATTAATAACAAGGCAGCTACCGGCTGGGACAAGCAGAGAACCTTCGTGCTTATTTATTATCAAACTATATCTACATAGCACTACGATTAGATAGCAAGTTCTCTCCCTCCATCATAAAAATTTCAAATATTTCCTAGTGTATCATTTGTGCTATGTTTGTTCAGCATTACCTCAAGAATTAAAGCGGGGGGGGGGGGTCAATAATATTAAAAATTTCCTAATTACAAACATTGAAAAAACATTTTTCTGGGTTGATACAGTTTTGTTTTGCTGGATTGTACAGCAAAATATATTTCATTTGTTCAACAGTAATTCGAAGTACACACACCGGCCAATGAATTAGAAACCTTCGTAATATGGTATTGACCCGCCTTTGGCTGTAATTACAGAACGTACGCGGTTTGGCATGGACTCTACAAGGTGCAACAATGAAGAATAGAGAGGTAAGGTAATCGCAGACCAGCATTCGTCAGAGAGACCTTCAGGTCCTGCAGAATAGACGGAAGCGGATGCCTTCGACGAATGTCTCTTTCCAACATGTCCCAAACATTCTCGATCGGATTCAAATTCTCTGCTGGCCGTCGGTGCAAAACAGTGTGTAACGTGACTCGTCCGACCACATCACCTTTTTCCAGTCGTCTACTGTCCAGTCACACCGTTCTTTACACCACTGCAGGCGAACTTTCCGGTTTGTTGCTGACACCAGGGACTTCCTCACTGGCATGCGACTTCCCATCCCTATTCGCTTCAACTCTCGGCGCATTGTTCTGGAGGAGATGGGTTGTGATGATCCTTCATTGAAGTCTGCCGCCAGTTTTTGCCGCACGATCCGTCTCAGACGACGTCGGTCCCTGTCTATGTTGATAGATTTTGATCCACAATTCTGGCGTTTCGACAATTCTTGTGGATTCCGTTTCCACGCATTGAACACCTTGGAGACCTGACCTTTTGAGATACCGGCCATTTGTACTGTCCTGGAAATCGTAGCCCCAGCTAGACGGGCTCTCACAATAACTCCTTTTTGGAACTCAGACAGGTTTGCTGTTTTCCCCATTTTGCTCAACTTGAGCAGCTGCAGTTTGTTCCTACCCTGTACCTGCAACTTGGAATGAGCATGTACCTCATATGATTGCATTCATTTGCATATCACAATCGTTTCTGACCTGTGACCTCGCTTTACATATCAGTACAGTAATTCATCACGGATTTCTAATTCATTGGCCAATGTGTGTACAATGAACTGCTACATAATGTATTCAGTATGCTGTTCTCTCCTTGCTACTCTCAGAGCTCCAGGCTCTACTCCAGCTCCAAGTCCAGTTCACGAGACATTCGCACGAGTACACCCGGTAAGATTTTTTTTCAGATGGTACTTATTATGAATTTTCTCTGCGTAAACGAGTGGCTTCAAATATTCCCAGGAGAAAAAGTCCATGGATATGAGATTGGGTGATCTTGGAGGCCATTCCACGAGACCACGCTGACCAATCCAGTGGCCAGGAAACTAGATATCAAACCACTGATGAACCATAGTGACCCGCATGCTGGGAAAAAAAAGTAAATCTCCCATCTTCCGTCAGAAGAGTAAGAAATATCTGTCAACATTTCTAAGTACCGTTTTGAATTAATGCGTAAGAATAAATAAATTAATATGCTTTCTACGAGGTGTGATCAAAAATACGGTGAATGTTTTATTTAAAAAATATATATCACCTGAGGTATATTCGCATTTGACTCCTTCAAAGAAGTCTCCCTTGCTACGAATGTACTTATCCCAATGGTCTTGTGCTGTCGTGGCACTCTGGATGTCCTCAACTGTGTCAAAAGGATTTCTTTTCATGGTCTTTTTCATCTTTTTCATGGATTTTTTTTTTAATTAAACGTAAACAATTGGGGAACTTTTAAATTTTCCTGCTTATGGCTGTCGGTGACAAAGGGGATTTTTTTTGTTTTAAAAATAATTAAATTTAGATTATACTATAAATATTACAAGTGACGCAGCAGACTGAAATTTTTCATAAAAGAACTAAATGATAAAAAAAAATTTATTTTCATTTTGAATTGGAATCTTTCTTTCTTCATTTCTTCGTTTTTTTTAAATATATTTTTGAAATTTAACATTCGACATGAAACTTATTTAAGCACTTTTTTTGTAGATATAAAACTTCACATGTCTTTTCCTTATTTTTTTTAGGCGTATATTTATTAATTACATTTTGAGTATTTCCATCATTTGATTAAAAATGAAACTGAAATTTATTTTCGAATCTAAAAGTGATTTTAAAAAATATTAATTTCGTAAATCTATTAAGGAAAAATGCATAAAACAGATGTTATTTATTTTTTTAATCTGCGGGCTTTTCTCAAAGGAAAGGGAAAAAAATTCCAAGTTGAGAAAGAGGTAGTGAAGGGGAAGGGAATGATTATATGTCTCAAAGGAAAAAAAAAAGAAGAAAAAACGGACCTTCTCGTTCCCTTCTTGGAAAGCCTTTCATTTTCTGTTTTTGCTTTGGCCCAGTGGTGTTTGTCAGGGAAAGCTGTTCCAAGCCCTACCAACATGGATTTTGCCTTCCTTATGGAATTCTGAATGCCATCAATCAAATGATATTTGGTGGAGGGGGTAAATCGGTCACGTTCGCCCAACTGACGTCATCCTATCTTAGCGACGTCTCCCGAGAAATGGACCGAATTGAATTTGGAATTGGAAGAATCTTTGCCAACGGATTGGTTAGTGTAAATCCAATACGCCCCCCCCCCCCATTCTTTTCCTACCTTTTACAGCGCTCGGGCGTCGTGGATCCCGAAAAGTTACCTCTCGCCGACAGCCGCAGATCCCGCTCCAACCTTTTTATAGAACTCTTTCTCCTATTATTCCCATCTGTTTGTTCAGTTTATTTCGGAGTATATGAAGAAGATAGAACGATTTAGCTCTCAATGTATTGTACGTTTGTAATGGAAAGTTCTCTGGTTACGAAAAGAAGCTTTTTTTACCTCCCTGATTCTTTATTTACTTCATGGATCTTAGATATAGAACTTTTCTTATGTCAATTATTGGTTTCTTCTTTCGATCTTTTGACATTTACTAGTGAAAATAGAAAACAAATAGATTATGTTTACTCAGCTCTACCATAATCCCTATACAAATTAAAACAGAGCTCCTAAGGATAAGGTTAAGTTCGCAATTTATGAATCAGTTGAGGAAGATACAATTTTTAAAACATTTTTAGTTACAAATGCTTAAAGAAGACAGTATTTTCAAAAACGACTAAGGAAAAACAGTTTTTAAAATATGCCGGAAATTATATAAATCCGAATAAATTAATCCGAAATGGATATTTCAAACGTTTTGTACACTGTAAAATTAAATAAAAAAAAACAAATTTATTTTACAAAATAACTCTACCAGCCATCATTGTAATCTCCTTACTCCCTATTACAGCATTCCAAGTTTTGGGCAAAGTTTGTATTCCGGACAGAACATTTCATTGTTGTGTTGTCTGATTGATTACCCGGCTCAGCTCACCAGAAGCTTCTTCGATTGCAACATACCGTTTCCCACGGAGTGGTTGCTTCAGTTTAGAGAGCAAATCAAAGTCTCCGGGAAGCAAAGCTTTTGTGAATTCGGTTGCGTTCTTTCCTGGCCAAGTTTAAATTTTCATGAAGGACCTCTGGTCGAACCGTGAAATCTGACCTAAGTGCCTTTCTTCTTTCATTTTACGGCACAGTTGCTCAGAATTTGCTATCGAGCAAACTTACCTAAGCTTTCCAGACCCAAAATCTATGCAGTAATGAGGGCGATGGCGCAACTTTAACGGCCGCGCATGTGCAAAATTTATGAAATGTCCCTGATCGGTGCTAAAATAAACACTTCCGAACTAAATTAATTTTTGGTTAATTTTACGAAGATTATCGATTCACATACACTTATTCCACTTCTTCATCGAATCACATACACTTATTCCTCTTCTTCATTGAATCATAGCAAGCACGGGGTTGTGCTGGCTGGTCAAATTATGAGAAGCTCTGTGAATGCTCATCTTACTAATCACAGAAGGTTTTAACCCTCTGCACTCGGTAATTGAAGTTCTGTAAATTCGGGACATCCAGAACGTGTTCCTGAGATGCTGATTAAAAAGGGACAATAAATCGTTCAGAATACGAATTCAATCGTGCTCTTTCAAGCGCACAGTTATTTCAATTTAATGCTCCGACTTTTTATGCGGAAAAAATCTTTGAATGACCTCCCTTCAGCATGTACCAATTTGCATACAAGTTATTTTCGATATGCGATGCACTCTACGCTACCATCATTTAGTGTAGAAGCATAAACGTGACTCAAAACGCTACAAAATATGTTTCCAGTTCTCCCCTTTCAGTGTTATATGCTATTTAGCCGCACTGGAACCATTTATTCTGTGTGTTAGACCTTTTGCGGAATATTCGACATGTGGTTCCTATCTGTTTTTTTTGGAGCAATTGTTGGTTACTTGCAAATAAGATTGATTGATACTAAACGCGACATTTGGTTCACTGCAATATGCACATCAATGTCCTGTCTAAAACCACTGCTTAAAAATATGACTTTTAGGTGACACGTTAACACATTCAGTTACTTTTTTTCACTGAGACCTTTGCATCACCACACCCGCGTATTTTTTTTTCATTCTTTGTCAAATTCTAAGTATGCGTAGTTACCCAATACACAAGAGATTGCATGGAAGCCATATACATGAAGAACTGAAAAAATAGGGACAAACTTCAGGGACTAAATCCTCACAAGAAAAATAACAAAAAAGTTCATATCAACATATGTTCGGCAATGCATAATTGTTTGCACGACATCATGCCACCTTAACAAAGCAGACAGTGGTTTTTTTGAGTGATTGTCATACAGTGGAGGTACAGTAGTCTGACATTCATATAAGGAACAAGGTCAATACGACAGGTCATTTGGCTGTTGCATGATAGAGCGCCAGCCCACTTCCACTTCGCCCACTTCGCCGATAGCTTAACATCATGATAGCTTTCCCCGGATGATGGATAGGACGAGGAGGTTCTGTTTCATGGCCCACTCTCTCACCGGATTTAAACCCTCCTTGAGTTTTACTTTTGGGGGCACCTCAAAAATGTTGTGTATGCGGAGTCGGTTCCTGATGTAGAGACACTTGAACAGCATGTCAATGCAGCCCGTAACTATAAAGATAACAGGAAACCACTGATCCACATAAAACTTTTAATCGGATGTATGCGAACGTATGGGTTAGGATCAACGATTGTTTGTCTGTTCTGATCAAAATCCTTGTGTACGATGAAGAAGGCAGCGTGGCTGCCGAAATGCGCATACGTCCGATTAAAAGTTTTATGTGGATCAGTGGTTTCCTGTTATCTTTATTGAAGTTCGTCCACAGTGTCCGGCTCCAGTTCTCTCTTAAATCTTGCAGCCCGTAACGTTATTCGGGTATAGGATGGAACATTCGAACAAGTACGGCAATCCGTGATGCGACGTGTGAACTCTTGCATTGCATCCTAAGGAGACTATTTCGAACATCTTTTGTAACGTTGACATAATTACTACCACAGTAATGTCATGTTTTGTACTAACCTGTCTATTATAGACAAACCGACGGTTTGAAACCGTCCATTTCCTGACATTTGTTTCTCCTCTGGTCGGGAATCACCACCTGAAGTTTGTCACTTCACCTTGTATATTGTTCTTGCAAAATTGATAACGTTGCATACTAAAAGATGATCACCCTGCGATCGAAATATAGGTTTATGTTAAGCTAATGAAATTCTTTTTGTGGACAAGTGGTTCTCGACTTTCTTTCTTCCATTCTTACGCATGAAATATCCACAGCCGCTTAAGGTCAGTTTTACCTTTTCTTTTTATGTACAGTCAACCAAAGGAAGTAATACACACGAGTTTAATACTTAATATTACATTTCATGCTAATCAGTTGTTTTAATAGCTTTTTTAATTTATAATTATTTAAATTTAATAATCTGAATAATGTTAACTCTAAATGTAATATTAAATTATTAAAAATAAATTAATATTGAAACGGTAAAACTTAGAGTAAAATTCAAGTGTGGATTATTTCCCTTTGATGACTGTACTACCAACTCTTCTCACTTCTTTTCTTCCATTAGGTTGTCACATTCTTTAATAACTTTTAAGAAACTATGAACCAACGTTTCAATTTCAAAGTCTAGAATTCTTCAGTTAGGCCTGGATCACATCCCGTAAAAGCCATCCATACTTAAAATCCGTAAAAACATTATATATAAAGGCAACCGAAGGTATTCATAAAATCATGTTGAATTATTATTGAGTGACTCTAGTGTTATGGATACTGAAGTGATGAATGCTCTCGCCCACACGTATTATTTTAGCTGTGTACTTGATTGTCCTTGAATTTTTTACACCTTATGGAACGTTTATTTTAGACAACTGTGATCCAGGCCTTACAATATGTTGACTTCCATTTTCAGCGGATCACGATAGCTGCTAGTTAAATATAGTTACGCCTAGTTATTATGATACTATGTCCCCTCTTCGTGGAATTGTTTTTAATTGCACGAAACAATGATGAATGTGTGTGTTCTACCATCTTCATGAATTTGAAGTGCTGAACAAGGACTAGATCATAAAAATACTCCATATTTTTAAAGATAATCCTTATGGTCTACTATGAAGTTTTTATCACATAATACAAGAAATTGAAGTAATTTGAAATATTGCAAAATGTTGTTTCTTATTGCAACAGGGGTCATACGTATTTCATCCAGGATCAGTGCAGTTAAATCACGACAGTATATTCTAGATTGTAGTCGTTGAAAATGAACTTATTGTAAAATATGAAACAGTAAGTATCAAAAATATTTTTCTTAAATATATAGGCCCCATTAATTTTCATGAAACATCCTCCTTTGAAGATCTGTAATCCGACCTATATTATGCTGATTGAAAGTTAATGATCCAAATGTACAAAGTGATTAAGAGTCAACATATCAAAATTCTGTTGGAGATTATAAGCACTGGTGCCCTTCATTTCTGTGATTGGTTGGTTTGGTTTGGTTTGTTTGGTATTAATGTCCTTTTCAACTGCCATGGTTATTTCAGGACGGCGTTATAGGGACCGCAAATTTTGCCTCGCAAGGGTTCTTTAACGTGCAGCCGGCAAACGACTACACGGGACCAACAGGAATTGCGTGATCTCAGGATTTTCCCCCTGAAAAAAATCCTCGTTGTCCTCGGCCGGGGTCGAACCCGCATCCTCGGGCATCAGAGGCGATCACGCAGCCCCTGAGCCACCGAGGTCGATCATTTCTGTGATTGAGAACGTTCTTACTTACAATCACGTTCCTAGAATATCACAATACGGCGTATATCGTTGAAAACACACTTTCTGGTTTAACATTTTGACCTTTTCCCTGAGATCTGCGAATGACGAAGATACATTTACAGCAACAGTGGAGCAAGGACGATGGAAGCCATCTGTATTGGCTGATTATTGAGTAACCATAATTCTGAAAAAAAAAACCAACTAAAAGCATGAAGATGCAAGAGCTAAAGAATATAATTTGATTTTCACTATGGTATGGAATATATTGCAAGGTTGATATTTTGACTGCGAATAAAACCACCAGAACCAACCAACATTTTCATTGTTATTTTCGTTATTACACATACTAGAAATAGAGGTTTTTTATAGAAGGAAATTAACGTATAACCAATTCTACTGTATTTCCTTTTATTTTAAAAAGCAAGTAGAACTGCTCTTTAGTTATTAACCATTACACAATTTGACTTCGACACCAAGTTGGTAATTTTAATTTTTATCATACAAGATTAAATTTACGCGTGGGGGCTAATGCTAATTATCATTGCATCATTTGTATTAAATACACTTACACAGACTATGGAGAAATTATATTAAATAAAAGGAATTTTAATGGGTATTGTACGTCGAAAATATTATCGACCCTCGTGATTTTTATAACATTTCATTTAAGCTGTAAACTTTTAATTGACACAACTTACATGCTTCCGTAATTCACCCTGAAATTGGTCAATTTTCGGCTTTTATTTTTTAATAATCGTTTTGAACCTATGTTCCGTGACGAGGACATTTCTCAGAAATGGTGATCGGATTGATAATTGTTCATGAACGTGATCCTCCCACCCTTCTCCTAGACATAAAAAAGCCATCTGAAAGGGGAACATTTTCGACGGTTGCTTTTATCTCCTCGATTTTTTTTTCTCTCTCTCCTTGTCCTCCTCTAGCCCTTCTCTTACTCTTTAATTTCCTCTTCTTCATCGACTTATTTCCTCAAAATTTTCAGCACTTTGAAAATGTCGTTCGTTGATCGTCGATAATGTCACAAGTGAAGATGACAGTTTGGACTTTCAACGCACGTCCCATGCTACGGGTGCAATTAAGCGAAGGCTGTCTTTCTCCCCCACACCCTTCTTCTTACTCTTTTCTTCCATTTAATTCCCTATATTTTTTTTCCTAGAGACCGAATCGAAATCTTTTGCTTCCGTATTCTACAAACGTCAGATCATTCCACTCTCTTCTCTCATTCTTTCATCGTAGAGAATGGCCTTTTTAAGTGTTTCACGGCCTTTTAAATAACCAAAAATAGATGTAAGGAACTCTTTTAGAGTCAAAGAAAGGCAAAGGGAAAGCGATGGTAGTAGGCTTTTCATGCTTTTGAAAACTCGTCATTTATTGAACATTTGTGCTCCATAAAATGTGTTAATTTTTTAGACGCCTGCTTTTCACAATAAGCCATCTATTGTCTCCTCGTAGGACTGTTCCACTTCTTCCGATGAAGAAAATTTTTAAAGGAATAATGAACATACATCAAATTCCCAATGCAGACATGATAATTTTTCATATTAATTTAACTGCTACGACGTTCCGGAAATGGCGATGGTCCTAATGTCATCTTTTGAAGTTAACATTTCCTCATGTCTACTTTATATTTCGATAAGGGCTCACATAAATTAGTATTCCGTGTAGGCTCTACTTCAATATCCTTTTTTCCTCTATCTTATTATCGCCTAAGTTCTTTTAATACTCTAAAAAATTTATGGTAACCCGGAAGTTATCTGTTTAGCAGTCGCAATATTTTCATAATTCATGATAGAGCTAAATAAATAGAATCACGTTTCCAAGAACAGCTTATGATATAATATTAATGATCCGGAGGCGTAAAAAGGTTTTATTGGCAACATGCGTAATACACGTAAAATATAGAGTGAGTCAAAAATCACCATTTCTGAAATGATGTGTAAAACGATGTGACCAAGCTAGCAGGAAACATGCTCTATCTCTTGGTACAGTTTTGAAGTTTGGCCGCTATCTTGAAATCCGACATTTTGGGTCAAGGTTCATTTTCTTAAATGGGAAGGGGGTCATGTGGCATACCAAATAACACAAGTTTTTCTCAGGAGTTCATTTCTTCAATCGAATTTCAGTTATCTGTTGTTATTCACAAATTATTAACAAAAACGTCGACATTGCACCATTGTCCGTTGCAGGTAATTGGAGATGGCACTAATGAAGGAAAAGAGGATTGAGCTGATCCTAATGTCCGAGTAACACCTCTACCGTAACATTGATGCTAATTTCAACTCCCGGTCACGCATGCGCATATAGTTCATTAGTGGCGACGTACATGAGCGTTAGATTGAAGCAACGTTCTGTGATTGAATTCCTCACTGACCGGAGAAATTTGTGTACCCGTAGACAGCCATCGAAATATAAGTGTCGCCTACGACAACGCATGTGCGGATATGAGTACCAATCGCGCACAGAATCCGTCGCATATATCATATCAGATTTCAGAGATACTAGGATGTTGAACATAAAGCTCGTACAGGCCGGCCAGAAACATCAGCCGATAAGGCAACCTCAACACTGGTATTGGTAGCATTTGCAAAGAGTCCACAACGCAGTACAAGACAGCTTGCAGCCGAGTGTGGGCTCAGCTAATCATTCACAGCACGGATTTTGCGTGCCAACAAGTGGCATCCGAGGATGATCCGAACAGACTGGAGTAGTTCTGTACCTGGACTCCGGACAACTATCGACTTGTGTTCAGTGATGAGGCAGTTTTTTATGTCCATGGTGAGGTAAACGGTCAGAACATGAGATATTGGAGCGATACAAATGCTCATTGAAACGATCCCAACAAAGTCGTTGGTGATGTTAAAGTTATTGTGTGGTATGGGATATGGGGCACCCGCTTAATTGGACCAATTTTCATAGACGGTACCCTAAATGCTGATGAGTATCTTCGAATGTTACAGAACACTGTGTTCCGTCACTGTTAACTGAAGATGGCAGTTACCCAAGTTTTGCACCACCAAATTACGGTCGTAATGTCCATCACTGGCTGGATGGGTAATTATCTGGTCATTGGATTGGCCAGCGGGATTTTGTGTGACGGCCATTACGTTATCCTGACCTCAATCGCTAAATTTTTACCTGTAGGGCCACTTGAAATAACTTGGGTATGCCGTGAAAATCTAAGACAAACGTCACGCATCCTGCAGGCCTGTGGCAGCATTACTCCGATATTCTTGTGCGCATGAAAAATGAATGGATAAAATTTTTGTTTGGAAAATATTAATATTTTGTTAATAACTTGTGAATCATACAAAAAACTAAAATCCGATTGCAGGAATGAAGACATGAGAAGCAACTGGCCTTATTTGCTATGCCACATTCAAGTAAATAAACCTTGATCCAAAATGGCGGATTTCAAGATGGCGGCCAAACTTTAAAACTGTTCCAAAAGAAAAAGCACCTATCCCATTCACATGGTTCATTTTACACACCATTTCCAAAATACAAGCTACGTCCAGTGACTTTTAACTCGCCCTGTATAGAAGTAAATTTTTAAAAAATGATTGCCAGGCGGCTTACTTGAAACGTGAAATTTAATAAAGTCAGCTAAAATAACACTTACGACAATTCCATGATTTAAATGGATGAACCATTTCTACCTAATCCTAGTACGAAATTTCGATAAACTTTGCCATTATTTTATGAATATTGCGAATTGTTTAAATCAAGAAAAGTGCCATTGGCTGACTGTCATTGTATTTATTAGATGGGTTTATCGGATTAAATGATACCCTAATAAAAATCGGACCTGACAGGCATTGCAAATGAGAAAATGGAAAAAAATAATCTCAATGTAAAAACCCTGGCAAACATTTTTATACTTACGTGGAGGAAATTTTCACAAAATCAGTATATCTAAAGCGAGAAATACGTACTTGCTTGATGACCTAAAGTTTTTCTCATTTTACCATAGTTATCGTTAACTTAAATATTTTTAATTTATAATATGGTCTCTGTATTTTTTGTATTGAATAAAGGTATAATAATTTTCTATATTGAATTGAGATTTAATTTGAACTTAATTCATCAGCATTTCATTGCTTCAGTGAACGGATAAAGAGGTCTTAAAAGCTCCAAAAGTGATTTGTTTGTTTGTTTCGTTAGGTTTTATGGGCGCGTCAACAGCTAGTTCATTTTGCGCCCTTTCAGATGATTAATATCTATACACAATCCGAGAATTCAACATGATTATTATCTTTTACGCATTCCGAGTACAAACAGAGAAATCCATACCCACGGCGGGATTCGAACCCGCGAACCGACGGATTCGAGAACTGGAAAGCCCTCTCAGTAACCGGGTCGGCCTCCAAAAATGAAGACGAGGAATTTTTTTTCTTTTAATACTTTGAGCTAATAAATGAAGTAAATGCGTTTCTTCGATTAAACTGACAAAAAGATTCAGTAATTAAAAAAAAACAAAACTTAAATGCACATAAAACTACGCTTTTTTGAATTTTAAAGATTTACTAATAATTTATGCAAAATCAGATTAAGCAGAAGCAGATTAAGCGAAATCTGAAGTTCGCTAATTTAAGTGCAGTTCTAACAATAAAGTAATATACGTATCACGTGAAAGGAATATTTCCTTAAGAAATGAATTAGTGCTTTCTTACATTTTCATTTAGATAGCCTTAAGGGTCTTTACTGAGATAAGTTCACTAAGCTAATTTTTGTAATTAGATTCTTATTTATTGTTGTCACGTATTTGTCCTTTCTCCACGTTTAAGTCACACATGGACTTTTTCTGATTGGTGGAAGTGAGGCTTACCAGGTTGGTCTCTTCTTGACCTTAATTTCCTGATTGATCCTTTTGCCACTCTAGTACAGGTCAACCAATCAAGATTCTTATCCTTGGTTGACTAAGGAGCTTAATATCAGAAATGAGTATCCAAGAATCTTTCTAATCTTAATGTAGAAGTGCAGAAGTTAAAAACAATTATTTTCATATATGAAATCAGTTATTTCTTACAATCTCTGAAGTAAACATCCGTCAATTCCAAGACAAATTTTAAAGGAATGCAAAAATAAAAAAGGACAAAATATAGTAATTGCTTGACGTTTAAAAAATATTTAAAACAGATATACAGGGTCCACAAAAGAATGTTACAGAATAAGTCAGGATGTACATATAGAATGTTAATTAATGAAATTTTTGTATAATGTTCTCTTATGCATGACAGATGATTTCACAATTGTTGTTCAAAATGCCCTCCTCTCATCTCTTTGCACAGGTAAACTCAAGGCATTTACTTGAGGTAAAATGATTTTATGGTTACTCTGCATCTAAAAAAACTAATATAAGCTGAAGAGTCGCAATACCTAATCTAAGCTTTTAAAATACTGTCTTGAAAAACTGGAAGGTTGCAAAGCTGCTGTTATTTGCCTCCCATATTCAGTACATATCCATAATTTGAAACATATTTCTAGTATATTTATTTAAATAGTACTTTTATTTGTAAAGAACGTTATATTTGATTGTATCAGAAAATATTTTGCTAATAATGCATTGATAGTGGTTAAGATTTAGAACAAAAATAAATGATACGAGTTAATACAAATGTTATAAGCAAAATATTAGATTTAAATATTAAAAAAAGTAGGTTTATTAATTTTAAACTTCTTCGTCATGAAGCTGATATAGACTAACAAGTAAGAGACTTAAGACCTATGAAAAGTTGATCGCCAGTTTTTGCTCAGGATTTATGAATATCAGGCATATCGACGAGCTGAAGTTTGAACAGGGGAGGGGGGGGGGGGGTTAAATTTAATAAGACCTTTCCGCGCAAACGCCTAACTTAAGAATCTGGTCACGCACAACAAGAGTCGTGATCTCGAATCCTTTTTCTGAACATGGATGTTTAATTCGGATCGATTCATTATCATAGGTTCATTAATCGGTCTCTCATTACCTCGTTTAATCTTAGTTGGTACAACGTGACTTGCAAGTTAATAAACTGAACGGGAAATTAGTGACAAGGCATGCCAAATTAAGACAAAATTCGGTTACTCGATTTGATGTTTTGAGGAAAATGTATGGCATCATTTTGGAGAAATCTTACTTTATAGAACTAACTTTATTTTCATCTTTTGTAATACTTTTAAAAGAGTAGATTATTGCTCTTTAAAACATCGTGCATAACATCACATAAAGTTAATCATGACGGAAATACCATTATTCAAAAGAAATGACCAAAATTTTGAATGAGTAAAGGGGATAGCTAGAATAAATTTTATTTTAAATGAAAATAAGAAAAACAAGAATAATTTTACCGCCAAAGCGGATAAAGGGAGCACATTTTCGTGTTATAGCATCATACATGGATACATAGAATTAACCAACATTTTAAAACTCTTTAGAGAAAATATATAAATATGAAGAAGTAACCTAATGTATAGAAAGAATTTAAACGAATAAACTTGTAGAACTGAAAGGTTAAATGGAGAGTGAAGTTATTCTGTATATATTTGAACAAATAAAAGTTTTTTAATTTGTAGGCATTCCCACATAATGTTAAACGAAGTGAGCCTCAATTGCTGAAGCGTTATGTGTAAGCATCTATTATGTTTTCCATATTCAATTACTAAAGTGTTTCTACGTTATTATGTACTATTGAAGCAAGCGATTAACTACTACCAATTACAAGCAATATGTCTCTCAGTAATTAGTTTTAGATACTATTAAGCCTAACAGCAATATGCTCTTGATAAAAATAATCTATGGATAACAATAGGTAAGGAGTTGGTTGATATATTACACGTCATATCTTGGCATTGAAAATTCCAAAGGTAACATATAGCACCAATAATTACTCGTTATATTCACTCATGATACGTTGTTACGAATTGTTTAATATATTACATTCCATATCTTGGCATTGAAAATTCCAACGGTACTATATGGTACCATTAGGGGACGTGCTACTAAACCAATTCCCACTATCATTATTTATTTTGTTATATTCACTCATGACACGTTGTTAAGAGTTGTTTGATATACAGGGAGATTCAGAAAGGTAGGTCAAGAATGAAATACCATGTACAGTTTGTAGCGGGAAACAATATTTTTCCTATAAAGATGGGTCCGGAAATGCATCCTTACAGAGATAATGCAACATGTACGAGGTAGGAATGGATGTGCGTCACCCTGACGGCAATGGTAGGGTCCATGTAAATTAGGATCTAAACATGTCAATTGTTCGTGTTCTCTCCTTTAAAATACAGGAAACGAAACATGTAACTCCATTGTCGTACAATAGATCGCTTGACTAATGTAGAGCTGGCGGACATGCATCTCGTCTACGGCGAGGCACAGGGTAATGCTACTAAAGCGGAAAGGATTTACCAACAGCGTTTTCCAGACCGTGATCACCCACATCTTCACCAGAGTTCGCGAGAATCTCGTTCGCAGACTAAACACCTGCATCAAGGATTAGGGTCGGCATTTTGAACACCTACTGTAATGTCATTCCTACCTCGTACAAGTTGCATTATCTCTGTAAGGATGCATTTCCGGACCCATGTTTATAGGAAAAATTTTGTTCCCCACTACAAACTGTACATGGTATTTCGTTCTTGGGCCTACCTTTCTGAATCACCCTGTATTATGTGCCATATCTTAGCATTGAAAGTTCCAAGGGTACCATATGCTACCATAGGGGCACGTACTACTAAAGAATTCCTACTATCATTATTTACGCGTTATATTTATTCGTGAGACATACTTATAGGTACACTAGCCGCTAGACCCATATCTGCTATCTCTAGTTACTCATATGTATGTCATGATACTGGTTCATGATAATGTCGTGACGATTTGTTTGATATATTACAAGGTTATAAGAAATTTTTAAGAGGGTGTCTTAATGGTACCATTAAAGCACTTACCTACTCCGGCTATCTCACGTCGAACTTGTTAATGCTCTGTCCCATATTAATGGAGTGGTGAAAACAGAACGTGAAAAAGTTAATTCGTTTTCAAGTTATCGTTATAATTAATAAGCTCCCTGCGAATAAAAAATTCTTTTGATTTAGAGACCGATCTCCCCTTTCAGTAATCGTCAATCACGTGCATCCTGCACGCGCACCATCTCATTAACGTTTAGAACACGCGCAGAAACGAACCGATGTGCTTAGCACGCGTTTTTCCCAATACAAAGATAATTCGTGTCTTCCAGCAATTCAATACACGCACTCTCTCTATTGCAACGCAATGCATTGTTGGAATTGTCTACAGACGGACGGACAGCTGGACAAATCGTCACATAAGCGCTTTTCTACGAAAATGTGCTTAAAATTCCACAACCTAGGTTCGAACCAGAATTTTTGAATTGAGAGTGAAAGGAACTTTCCTTAACGATTCCGTTTCAGATGGAAGAGACTGGTTGCTATTCGGGTTTTCTCGCAGAAGACGAATAACTAGGCCTGAAGTTGCCCCTCCCCCCTAAAAAACAGACAGAATATTTTTAGGCTTTACTGTATGTAAAAAAAAAAAATTACGAAACTAAGTGTCAATTCCGTAAGCTTTTAAGTATTGCTCATGCTGCTTAAGAGAACCTATAGCAATTGATGACTGAATTAGAATGGCCTGATTAGGAGGTCTTATTTCAGATATATCAAACATCGAGTAACATAAAAGAATGTTTAAAATTAAATTAAATATAAAAATAATAAATAACTTAAGGTAAATTTATTATTTGCTGCTTATCAATATTTTGCTATACTGAATTTATTCTCTAACTAGATCTCCACCTTCATTCTACAACTACTTTCCCACTCTGTTAGATCGAAATTGGGGACTTTAATTTATTCAAAATTAATTTTATTTATAATTTATTATTCATTAAAAGGAGGTACGTTATATATATTATTGAATGTAATAACAGCTTATGCAATTATAATCCTAGATCGTAAACTATCACTTTTTAGATAGTTCTCTTTAGATTTTATATTTCTTTTAGAATTTTAAATCGTTTCTTCCTGCGTTTACGGTAGCTCGATTATTACTTAGCATAACTCACATGAGTTGTTTTTTTTTCAGACGAAATTGAAGGCAATAAGCAAAGATTTCATATCTGCTGTTAAAAGAACATTTTCTGCCCACGAGAAAATTAGCAACCGAGAAAAAGAACTGGGCCAAATCTGCAAGGACCACAAGTTTTAATTGCGCAAGCAGCTAAAAAGCCATTGCTGATTCTCTTGACTCTATGACAAAAGGGAGTATAACCAATTGGCTTAAGAATTGGACACCTGGGTCACGATTCTTTGACCTTCTAATTAAATCTGAAGAAGTCCACCCACTTTAGGGTCTATGTTCTCACCTTACGGCCTCTATCGTGGAGAGAGACCAGCATCTACTCTCCCTAAAACCTTTTAATTACAGCTTTAATGCGTACGGCTCCTTGTGTTAAAATCATGCTTTCATGACGGACGTAGCATTCCCTTTCAAAAGGAATAAAATTTTATTCGCCTTAATACAATTATTTTTTTTACTTTCTTCTTATTTAACAGAATGATTATATCTTATTTGAACATTTTTATGTATCCATGATATTATTAAGCATTTATAAAATAACAAATCAGGACTTGAAAAATAAAGTCTGATTAATTGCAAGCCAAAATTATATATTTATAGAGTTCAATTAAATGAAAATTTGGACACATGAGAGTACATGTACTTCTTAATTACTGTCTAGTATTATAGCTGCCGCCACATAAGTTGAACGACAGGATGACGTCATTTCTAATGCCAGCCAATAAACGTTAAGGGGAAGTAAATCGCTTAGCCATTCCATGAAGCATCCGCTTTCGTTTTCGAAACATTGTTTTCGTATTTATATTTAGTTTCTATTTTCGTTTTATCTTTTAAATAGATAAATGAAATTAATAAATGAAATTAATAAATTAAAAAATGACGCAGAATAGTCGACTCGAATGCAATTTGTTTTATATTATGACTTTTAATAGGCTTTCCACGCTTCAACGATATCTCCACCATTACTATAATAGAACAAGTGCATCATGGGTAAAATCCAGACAAAGCACATTGATGAGATGACTTACTGCGCATGTCAAAAAGATCGTTCAATTTACGTGGCGGCTGCTATAATAAGAGATTTACTGTAAATTTAAACTCAAACTCTGGCTGCAAAGCAAACTGATTATCGTTATAATTGAAACAAATCGAATAGGTGAAGAGTAAAATATATGAAATTTATACAAAGATAACAATAAACTGGTAGTTAAAATTAAAGTGGTACTACCAATAGAGGTACTGGGGCGGCGGTAACGAACGTATGACATTGATACTTGGTAGATAGGCTGATGAGACAATAGAGAAGCGATTTACTCTAGAAAATAAATTAGTTCCAGACACAAACTGGATGTCACATGGCAACTGTCATTTTAGACTCGCTAAAACGTCAGGAAGAGTATGGCTGTTGAGAAAAGACGGTTAGTCAAGTTTTATCAGAATGGCAGCCACAGCAATGCTGCACTGAGAATATATTGCCGCCTGAAACGACAGAGAAGAAGAGGTATGTCAATAAATAGGTTAAAGAAGATAATTAAGAAATTCGAGTATACAAATAACTTAATTAATGCACCAGAGAGAGGAAGGCGATCCATTTCGATGGAAGTTGTTGATCTGGTAGATGTGTGTGGTATCAAGTCAATTTTTATCTCTTCTTCAACAGTCAATAGTTGGCGGTTTAATTTATCCCTACAAAAAATACACGGTGCAAGAACTGAAACCGTGATTCTTTGAGAAGATTACACCCGAAGGACCTGAAAGTTGCTGTGACCTGTGATGTCTTCACTTTATAGGAACGATCTCCTGTGCGGCTTGTGAATCCTGCCTTGCAAGATAATCCTGCCCAGTGGTCGGTTATCGTGCTAGACCACTGGGCTTTATGCAGAATGGAGCAGCGTTACATGAAGTTCGCCAAGTGAAAAAAAGCAACCTTCATTGATAAAAGCATTATCTCTAGAGGTTTTCCAGATAAGTGGCCGCAAGATACTCCGAACTTGGCCCCCCCCCCCCCCTCCCCGACTTCTGGCTGTGGGGATATCTAGATCTGAAAGATCGCATCTATCGGGGACATTTCTGGTCTCTGCCTGATCTCGAGGCCAGTATACAGCTCAGATTCCACGAAACTGCTGTGATCATGTTATTTTACTGATGCATCCTATCGCCGATGTCACTGGTGGATATATTGAAAAACTTTGCAAACATCAGTTCCTATTAAACTTGTTAACACTAAATCTCTCACGTGTTTGACCTTTCCTGCTTCGGTTCTTTTCCTATCCATAAATTCAGTACCATTTCCACGTTTTAATTGCTTTGATTGCTTGTATTTTATGGAGCTAATTTTTTTTTAACGGTATGTGAAATCCAATTACTATTATTGTTGAGAAAAACACTAACAAAAGTTTAAATTGTTACACCATGGATATCTTGTCTGAATCTTAGCACATTCGACATGCGTCATTCCTATGTCGGTACGAAAGTTAAACGTGTTACAGCTACATTTTCAAAACGCATCATTAGTATAGGTTATGGTTAATTTGCTTAATATCTTCATAAAAGAATAGACGTGTAACAACTGAAATCTGCGTAGCAATTATAGGTTAAAAATCGCCAAAAACCATTAGAACAGTTTGTTGAAACTGGATTACGAAAACGTGTTTCCGTGTAGAATGTGCCTTGCCCTGTGTTATAGCCAGGAAAAAATAGATAGTAATCGTTATAGAGGACTGTTTCTATATCAAATCAACGCCAACACATATGCCAACAGTTGTGTACATCGAAGAAAGGGCGAATTTATCACCAACCAAGAGAGATCTACTTCTCTAATCTCCAGGATTTTGGTGTGAGGCTCTACTGAATTTTACAAAACTGATTTAGTTATTATAACGCAATGATAAATGACTGCCCTTATGTCGAAATAGTGGTAAACCCTGTGGTCAGGCCTTTCATGAGCATGATAAAAATTGCTTTTTCCTCGCACGACTATACACGTTTACATAATGCATAAAAAGCAAAAAACCTTGAGGAATCACACGTCTTAGACTGTTCTACCTGTCCCCCCCCCCCACGAATTTTGTCCCAAATAGCATATTTGAGATGCCATGGAAGAGAGTTTGAAATCATACTAATGTCCAACTAGAATATTTCATCACTCAAGATGGCATTCTTAGACTTTTTTTTCTTTAAAACCTTCAAAAATAAAAGATTATATTCCTTCTAATACGACCGCTCTCTTACTAAATTAGACTGCTTTTCACAGATGTATCGTTCCCTAATAAAGCGTTTATGTGTTCATTGTTAGTTGATGAACAACATAAAGTTTGGTAAACGTCCAAGCATAACTTCGTTTAAGTATCACTTCCCATTTCAAGTATTAAATGTATTTCTCAGCGTGCATCTGCTAACAAAAAAGAAAGTATCGTCCCAAACGTCAGGGAGCTCAGAAGTAATAGTAGATTTCGTCTTAACCCGCTATTATTATTATTATTATTATTATTATTATTATTATTATCATAAAGACTACTTTACACACATGTTTGGTCATTTGTACGCAAATTTTGTAATCAATATTTTGCTTACTTTCTGACTACCTACAGCCCTGCAACTTTCCCGAACGTCATTTTCTAGATGACAATATTGTTTCAATAGTCATTCAATTATTCGTAAATAATTTATCATTTAAGTTTAACACATAAGCAGAGCAATCTTCACTACTTGTATTGTTGTTAATTTGATCATTAATGCCAGCAAAGTTGTTGTAATGTCTTTGTTCATAATTAACCAGCATAATGCATTGTTAACGCTTTCCCGAGATACAGAAAACTATTTACTTATTAAACTTAAATTATAAATTATTTACGAATAATTGTTCGTGTGTTGAGCGCAAATTTTGTAATCAATATTTCATCTACTTCCTGTTGTTCAAACGACTCCAAAATTGGCACACTGGTTCAGTTCCGGCGAAAATAAATCCAGTAAAAATTTTCAAAATTCGAATTCTTAAAAATGATTAAAACTGATTTTCATTTAAATTATTTCCAGATAGAGGAAGGGGCTACCTCTTCAGCTTTTCTTCATTTCATTGAAATCCCTGGACACGGGATAGACCACTTTTTTGTTTTGCAGTTATCATATAAAAAGCATGTTTGTTTTTAATATAGACTAAAAGAATAGAATAAAAATATAAAAAAAAAACTTTTAAAGCATACTTTTTCCTAAATGAATTTGTTGTTATTTGTGTATTGAAAGATTCTTAGAAGAAAAAGAAATTAAGAAGATTTGAAAAGCTTCAGACACAATGGGCCACACATATACAAATGTTTAAATATAATCAGTTGCTTCGTATTTTGCTAATATTGTAATGTCTCATATTAAAAAATAAACAAAAGTTAACATCTTCATTCTAAAACGGAAAAGCCTACTGAAATGTAAAGGTTAAAAAGAAAAAGAAAAATTTCCACGTTAATGAATCGTCAATTCCATTTAATATCATTACGATTGTTTTAGTGTTAAAATGCAGGCACGTTAATTGAATTATGAAGCCGTTTAAAAATGCAAATTGAACCACAACAAACCTTTTTAATAACCCGTAACCTTAAATAAATTTAGACATTTAAGTGCAGTTGTTGCAATTGGTTGAAATACCGCAAAAGCATTGACGTGTCTATTATTTTTTTTCGACCCTAACATGATTAGCAAAAGCAGGAGAAACGCAAATTCAGTAAAGAATAGAGGCTTCCCCCAACTCTTCAAGATCATTTCGACTTTTCAAATTCAGTGCATAAATAGAAGCGACGATTTCATGACTGTCGAAATATTCGAATTGACAGTGGGATAATTTGAAAGGAAGGCCTTGGGAACAAACGTTGAGCAAATGAAGAAATCTCCTTTTGGAATTCCTTTTGATAACAAGATTTCTCTTGTCATTCGCGGGATCCTTCTACGACTCTCCCTTCAGGATCTGCTGAAATTTCCTCCAATCATGTTCCCTGTAATTCGTATTCCCACCTCCCCATCTTCTCCACCTTTCCTTTTTCTTCTTTTCCTCATCCTCTCTCTCTCTCTCTCTCTCTCTCTCTCTCTCTCTCTCTCTCTCTCTCT
>JAHWFO010039269.1:779517-794895 GCA_023313115.1 Rhysida immarginata
TCTCTCTCTCTCTCTCTCTCTCTCTCTCTCTCTCTCTCTCTCTCTCTATAACGAAATGCAACGATGCATTTGAACGTCAACGGGCTGCCAGTAACTTTTTCGATCCAGCAGACGATTTCAGGAAACGAGGGTTTAAAAATTTCTTTTCAAACTCTTTCTCCTATTTATTTTCAGAGTGCTTAAAATTTTTTCCATGAAACAGTGAACAATGTATTCTTATATTTCTCAACACTGAACCAGAAAACTGCGGGGGGGGGGGGGAGACATCTTAGATGTTCATGAATTTTATAAAAGAAATTTCTCAGCGTTTTCCTTCACTTTCTTTTGCACTGTTTTTCCTATGAAGTTTAATGTAGCACTTCCATCGAGGTGTAAAATGAGAACAGAGTAGTTTTTCATACTTTAGCGGTCAAATGGCACGTCTGTGGGATTGAAGTTTTTTGGCCGCACTAAAAGTGATTTGCACTATTAACGTGAGCACAAATATCCCTCACGTAATAGTTTTTTATCAATAGTTTTTTATCAATAGTATTCCTCAATTTCGTGGCTAAATAGTGTTTGCAAGTTTATGATAAATTGTTATTAACATTTATCAATTGCGTTATGCTGTAAATGCCAGCATTGCTCCTGTAAAGGTGAGGCCCATTCATTTATTTCTGACATATCCTCTTCAATAGTAAACCTTGTTAACTATTCGGCCCTAAAGTAGCCACACTTGTAATACATTGACTAAAGTGTCCCATTGTAATATTTCTTACTGGATTTCTAGCCTCATTGTTTTCATGAAATCCTTGTGTAAAAGAAATCTTGATTTGTATGATTATACTCTAAGTTTTCCAATTATGGCATGTCGAAGGATAGGTCTCTTAGGTCTCCGAATAATTGAAGGCGTACTCTCTTGTTTTACGCAGGCCGCCTGGAATTGATCGTTGGTCGATTCAAGTTAGGCATCGTTGTGCTGTTTTGAAATGTTTATCTCTGCAAGATCATTGAAAGCCGCTATTCAGTGCGGCCTTCACTTAGCTGTTACGATTCTGGTAACACTTCTGTGACCCCTGTGATCAACCTTTTGTCGCTGTTTTGGTTTCAACCTATATGCTTTTTCCAACATCCGTTTGAGAAATGTTTAATTCAGTCTTCGTTTAATTCAGTTTAACTCACTCAAATTATCAAATTACTCACTTCGACTATTTTGCAATTAGAACGTCATTCCACGTTATCTTCTTGCTTCATTTGATTCACACGTGATCTTAACATTTACATGGAATAAACTTTGGAACCGATAAGTCAATTTATAAATTAACCTTCTAAGGATGTCCTTATTTATTGAATTTAGAATGGTAGATAGAAATTATTTCTACGCTAGCATCAGTGGCGGCTCGTAACTAAAATTTCTGGGGGTGCTGCGTCAGGAATTGTAATTTTTTCACGAACTAGGGAATAGCTACTGACATTAAGCTTAAGGATCACTTAACATACATGTATAAAAATAGTATTAAAGAAAAAAGAGACACATTATATTGAATGTTATCGGTATTGAAAGTGAAACTGGGGGTGCTGCAGTGCCGTAGTGCCTATGGACGAGCCGCCACTGGCTAGTATTCAAAGCTTATGCTTTAGCTTATTCAGCAGATGAAAGTTTGGGATACATTGATTTCTAATAGAGAGAGATAGAAACTTGTAGAAGAACAGTTTCTATTCAGCACGTAAAATCTAAAATACGCTATGGTTTTTATTTTTTTTTTCTCTATTTTCCAAGTAAAACGGCTTAAGATGTACCATATCGACGTTTATCATTCTTATATCTAACATAATTCTATGTAACATAATTCGAAGCGTTAATGTATAACGACGATAAATGTAGTTTTTGTTTCGTTTACTATATCCTGGGTTACAAGTGCCAGATGTAAAATAAAAATTATTTTAAATAACTAACTTTACCTACAGCGTAATCGGTCCGGTGATCATAGCTTGACATTGCGTTTTGCCCACAGTAACCCTTAATTAAAATCACTAAACTTTATTATTAAGTTAGCAAATAATACTAAACACAGAATAAAAATTGATCAGTATTTATTCAAAATATAAAAAAGGGAATGTTTAATAAAGACTGCTTTCAAAGTTATTTATAAAAAGCCTGCTATAAAATGGATGCGATATAAATCTAATGACATCAAAAGAGACATAAAAGTTTCTATAAAAGAAAGCAAATTTAAAATTATAAGTTATATAATTGATATAAAACTGACTACATCATTGTCTTCAGACAGTTAACAGCACGATGGCAAAAGCAGAAGTTAATTACGGTTTAGACCGTAAGGTAAGATTTTCCAGTTCAAATCGATTCCTATGGATTTTTTGGGGGTGAACGCAAGTCACATAAGTGTGCTACCCCAAAAATGCACATACCAAATAACTGGAACTAAAACGTAGCCAATAAAAATGTATATTTACAAAAGTAATAGGCCTGCTCAAAATACATAAAGCATTAAGACACAATTCTGTAGACTTTAAAAATTAATGCATTAGCATTAAAAAATTATTGTATTTCAAAGTTGAAGACTCTTTTACTTCAACAGCTGACTCAAATGCATAAGCATTCGCAAATATCAGTATAAATATTGAAATAAAAATAACTATTATAAAATTAATTTGTAAATAAAATTTAACCCAAGGTATTAACAATCAGCAAAGACTTCTGCGATAATTAACATTAAAAGGAATCCACTTCAAGAATACAAAAATTACAATAAAGCGAAATCGGTATTAAACGCTGGGTTTAACAAATTTAACATTTTACAATGGTTGAATAGAAGTTCTTGCTACGCATTTTACAAATTACAGAACTCACCAGCTTTAATGAACTATTAGGTTTAAAAAAAAAAGACCTAACATTTTCATCATCTGTAATATAAAAAGCGACTGAGTTCAAAAAGAAAGTGAAACAGTAGTCCTCCGGATTACAAACTGCCTTCAAGAATTTAATGAGGCCAGGCTAACAGGATCTTGAAATGTCCCAATGGCCATGGCGTAGCTGAGTGGATACTGCTGTGAAGATCAAACGATATAGTGCTGTTTCATAGCCTACAATGAGAACAGCCACTGGCGAATTTCTCGAGAATCAGAGAATTCTCCGTTAAACACGAGAGAATTCGAGAATTCAGGCATGTCTCGAACACCTCAGTGAATTCTCGGTGATATTGGTGGATTATCCAATATGGAGAATGTGAGCTCGCCTGATCATCTTTCGGGACATTTTCTCAAAATCATATAAATTGTGAGTTAAATGAGCAAATGTGGGACACCCAGGTGAGGGAGAGGAAGAAGAAAATACTCTGCTGTGTTTTGAAATGCAAAGAAAATTTTTTCATTGAAAATTAGTTTTAAATTAATAAATAATAGTTATTAATTAAAAATACAAAATGAATAAAAAATAAGATATAATAAACAAAAATAATTAAAAAATAATAGATAAAATCAAAATCAAAATATAGGATTCGGAGTCTATCTTTAATATTGTCATTGGTCTCAACCAACACCTTCTAGAGTGCGTTCACTTATTCACTTGGAGTCACTCCGAGTGACTCCCGTGACTCTGAGTCATTCGGATTCCGTTTCTTTATTTGCTCCGAGTCATTTGGTCTCCGTTTCTTTATTCGCTCGCAGTTAACTCCCTTGACCTCCAACATCAGGGTACGCTTGGAGTCTTTCGGAGTTTGTTTCTTTATTCGCTTGGAGTACGACACGGGTTAACTCCCTTAACTCCTGCTTTCAAGCTGGAGTCAGCGGAGCACGGTCTATAGATATTCATGGTCATCGAGCTCCATTGTTAAAATGAAGCTAAAGTTTCTAGCTCCCGGTAGGGCGAGAACTCTATTAAAAAGTGGCGTTGCATGTACAATCGGCCCAAAAACGCCTGCAGCGCCGCCTTATCGTCAGACAGAAACTTTACTTTCATTTTTAGTTTCAATGAAAAACCTCTATCGCAGGTCACGATCGGCCCTGGTGCGATCTATGCGGCACCTGGCGCGATCTGTTTTCCTTAGCTTCTCGAAACACTGGAAAATGGCCGAAGCTCGATGACCATGAATATCTATAGACCGTGCAGCGGAGTCAAAAAATTTAATGAGAAAGACGACGCAACAATAAAGAGTGCCAACTAAGTTGCGACTTCAACGATGATTAATTTTGTTACAATGAGATATCGTTTGCGAGCGCGCTTGTTAGGAGCCGCGGCAACCACACAACAAGAGAAGGCTTTATTTCTTCACGCTGGCGCATACGTTGTTTAACCATCAACATGACCGCCTCTATCTTTCAAAAGTGCACGATCATAGCCTACCATAATTGGTTAGCCTTCCATTGTTGTAGGCTTGGCACGATACAAACGAAAATTTAGCTTAAATTGATCGAAAATTTGATTCAAGACAATTTCTTCAGCATAATTATTAATTTTTATATGCTCAATATCAGTTCCATCTTTACGCATGAGCCACCCTAGCCTCTGTGATGATAAATTAAAATTAAAATTATGACCAGAACTTTGTTTTTATAAAAATAATAAAAAATATGTTATTGTTTATTCCTGTTAATAAAAAATAACTTAATGTTAAAGGTTCCCCATAACCAAAAGTGCCATGGGCATTGCTCATGCTTTTCTGATGCCTCCGGAGGTTGCGAAGAGGGGGGAAAATATCTTGAATCGTTCACAAGCAGTGTTGCCAATTTAGCAGGGATGTGTCCAATTTAAAAGCTCATTTTCATTATTTTGTGCATTATACATTAATTTACGAAGTAGTATAATATGTTTATTTAGTAATGAATGATTCTATACTCATTTATAAATGGAGAAGATAAAATAACAAATAATAAGAATAAATAATTACAAGTTCACCAATGAATAATGAGAGTTTTTGAAGAGAATTGAAGACTTGTTAATGAATGGTAGATGGTTGATGTGCATTGTTTAATTTTTATTAAAAATGTCCAACAAAAGACAAGCGCATGAAAAAAAAGGCTAAATTGGCAATACTGCACACAAAAGATTATAACGATCAAAGTCTTCGATTGTTACGTCATGTTGACTCTGAACCATGACGCTAGTACTCTGATCACGTGGGTGCGTTCACCAAATTTAGGGCTTATTATTGGTAGAAAACGATTAAAAATGGTCGAACTATGATGATGTAACAATGTATGACGTTTCTGTTGTTTGGCTTTCTTTCTATACCCTGTCTCAGCTTCAGTTGAGAGTGACGTCACGGAATGACGTCGTTTACCGGGCATAGTGCACAACATCGTATCCTTCCGCCGTTAGACTTGTACTACGCTAGATCGTCCTATAATCACGCGGCTTCTCGAAGTAAATTAGTCGAATGGTATCTGTCCGATATCATTTTTTAAAGTTAATGTTTAAAATATTTTAATCCTCTTCGTGTAAACTCTATCATCTTCGATTTTTGACACATCTTTTTCACGTTAGTTCTTCACGTAGTAACAAGACGCCGCCATTTTCATTTTACAATCAAATAATCTCGACTACAGATCAACTTCATTTTAATTAGGGTTTTGTTTTGTTTTTTTTTGTTTTTTTAATTTCATCAAATGGCTTTTCTATCCGCCGATTTTTTATTATATCGAGAAGAAAAATATGAAATATAATTGCAGAAAGAATTTTGAACTTTTTATATAGAAAATTATTCGAACTATTTCTTCATGCGGATGAACTATAACCATTTCACTCGTGACGTCACCCTCAACTAAAGCTGAGATAGGATATAGAAGGCGTTGTATCAACTCGGTGAAACAATACTGTTGCACGGCCGGCTCGCACAACAAAAGTAGTAGATGAACCACACGAGGCGATGATTATGAAAAGGAACACAGTCCAACAATAATTACAAGCCAAATAAAATATTGCCACAAATTAATATTTTTTTGTTTTCAGCCTGCATCTCCCCTTTTATCCAAGAGACTAGATGTTTGGGATGAAAGTGAAATAGACAAACACAAACATCCATACCCTCGGCGGGATTCGGACCCGCGATTCGCTGGAAATTGATATTTATAAAATTTTTCCATATAATTTGAAGGCATGTGATGTAAAGAAAACTTTTTTACTCAATAAAAAAATTCTTCGGATACATCACAAATGTAATACTTATAATTAAAATAGAGAATGAACGTGCTAATGGTTTAAAGTTCAAATTTTTTATGAAATTTTGTATTACGCTTTGGAGGGAAACCTCTTTAGCTATGATTCCTTATTTCAATTTTGTTCAACATTTTAATACAACACAATTTTTTGAAAATGAAATGCCGAAACCTCGTCATCTCATCGTTTTACCAATGAAAATCATGTTTTTTCTCTTTTTTTCTCCGCTATATTTTAATTCCTTTTATTCCCAGATTCCTTTTCAAAAGTATCATTCTCGAGTGCTTTGCTTTTCATTTGCTGCTTTAATGTAACTTTTCATCCGTAAAAAAGATTAATTTCCCAGGTGTCTTTCCCTCTTGGAAATACGAAAAAAAAAATATAAATTCCACGGGCTTTTTATATCGCCTGAAGGAAAAAGACGAAAAAGAAGCAAGGAAACGGGGAGGAATTAGCTTGCTCTCTGGCGTATTCCATTGGTAAACAGATTAAGTTCTCAGGAACTCGCTAATATATTGCTCGGGGTTTCTTCTCATTTAGCATTTTCTTTTGGTTAATCGTTTCTTTTGATTTTCCTTTGAACTCATTTGTCATTTTTAATCAGTTTCACGAAACTGGACTTGTTTCATATGTTACACCAACTCGGTACATCGAGATCTCTTTTCCAGCTACTTTTTTATTTGCTTACTTTTTATCCTCTTAAAGTTCCTTACAGAAATTTAAGAACTTTTAATTTCCTGTTTTCCTTTGTGAATCTAATCCTTTGTGAACAATCCTGTTTTTTCAAATAGCTTTAGGAATTTTTTTTATTATTAATTATTCATAAAGAGAATGTTTATTGCTTTTGGAATAAATCGATTGTAAATTATTTAATAGTTTATAATTTAAAAAAATTTTGATAACGGTTGTATAACTTTAATATAAGGGGAATATCTAAATGTGCTCATGTGCAAAATATTGCCGTCGAATGCAAACAGCTCCGTATTTGAGTCGACCATTCCGTACACGTTGTTTACTGGATTGCTTTCACCTGTTGACGATTGTCAGCATGGAAGGAAGGTAAACTCTGGTTTCTGCACGTTCTTGTTCACATGAAATCCAAAGACAAATCTTGATCACTACATTTAGAACGATAAAAATGATTCTCAGAATCTAAGGCTAGGTTCACCAAATAAGGATAAACAACACCATTGAAATGTCCTAGTAAAGCAATGTTTAATGATTTTATCAAGTAGTTTATTTTAAGCATAGTCCTTTAGTCCTCGCAAAATTTATTTAATGCGTAAATGTTAAAGTGGACAAAAAATGGACAGCTTAATAAAACTTAAAACATTGGGAGGAAAATCTGAGATTCACTCTAGAACATGGCCGTACCCAGAGGAGGGGGGGGTCGGGGGGGGGGCTATATTTGTGTTTTCACATGTGAGGAAAAGCACAGATAGTAATAAAAAGAATAAAAAGAAAACATTTTTCCACAAGTAAAACTGTAATGTAACATTTTTACTTCCGGGACAAGGTCCCATTCCTCGGCTACATAGTGAAAACTCCTTCCTCAGCCAAAAGAAAGTAGTTGAGTTTTCACTAGTTTGTAACTGAGGAAGGGGACCTTGTCCCCGAAGTGTACATATTATATTAAAATTTTACTTTTGTGGAAAATGTTTTTTTTATTCCTCTTAATTTATCTAATCCACAGATTGTGACCTTCAGTCTTCTAGCACATAGCAATGTTAAAAAACGCTCATTTATTTTGTTTTCTTATAACAAACCCATCTTAAGATTTTCTGCTCAATTGCACAGGTCAACAAAAATAACTTTTTTTTACATTTTTAACGGTTAAGAGCTGATTCGTATGCTTTTTCTGTCACCGACAAATTTCTTGTTTTTCAGTGAAACACTTTTAAATTATTCAGAATGTCGGGCCTGTTAAATTTGGCGGCCCAAAACTATGGATACTTTAACATTGCAGCCGCTTCTCTTCACATCCATTATTTTTACATTTGCATTCTCTGTATGCATAACTAGGAAACGTGACGTGATGGAAAAAATCTAAAAGCAGATTCGGATATACCACACTAAAAATCACAAGAATAAGGCAAATTCATTGAAGATGTTTTTTTATCGTTAGCCTGTGTTATTGATCTTTCAATATATTTTATAACTCTTACAATACAGTGAAGTATCAAATTATAGAAAGGAAAACTTAAAATTAATATTGAACCATAATTCGTAAACAATACAAAATTTTTACCTGACTTTCTATAATTTTTTACTTACTTACTTACTTTTCAAACCCGCTTATCCGTTAGAGTCGCGGGGGCAGCAGCCCTATGGAGGATCTCCAGCGATCGCGATCTTCCGCCATCAGGCGCATGTCCTCCCTGGTAATATCCAAGCGACTCGAACCCAGATTCTCCATGTAGTCTAGCCACCTGGTTCTAGGCCGACCCCTTGGTCTCTTACCCACCGGCTTGGAAAATAACAACTGCCTAGGAAGACTAGTTTGCGGCATCCGTATCACGTGGCCATACCAGCGCAACTGAGATCTCTCAATGCGGAGAAGTAGCGGCTCAACACCTAAAGATTCCCTTATTGTGCTGCTGTACACTCTATCTAGTAGGGTAACACCTGTCACACCTCTCAGGAATCTCATTTCGGCCGCTTGTACCCGCGATCGCACTCTTTCGGTCATTACCCAAGCCTCATGACCATAGGTGAGAATGGGGACAAAGATAGATTTGAAGACGGAGAGCTTGGCTTTGTTACCCAGCTCTCGTTTCGTTACCACGGATCGCCACAGTTCACGTCTGACACAGCTTGCTGCACCGATCCGAGCATCCAATTCTTTCTCCTGCCGTCCATCACTCGTGAATGCAATCCCGAGATACTTGAACTTCTCCACCTGTCTCAATGAGGCTCCCCTAACATGGAGAGCGCACTGAGCAGGCTGTCTTGAAAGAACCAGAACTTCGGTTTTAGCCACACTGATCTTCATCCCAGCTTCTTCACATTTGGCTGCAAACCGGTCTAGTGCATGCTGAAGGTTCGTGCGAGAAGACCCAAGCAGGACAAGGTCGTCCGCAAAGAGCAACCTCTCCACCAGGCAGTCGCCCACACAAACACGCTCATCGCCTCGGCTGCCCCTGTCTATCCAGTCCCTAAAGATAATGAACAAGATGGGCGACAGTACGCACCCTTGGCGGAGTCCAACACTCACGGTGAACGGTCTTGACTTAATGCCATTTATCCGGACACACATCTCAGAGCTTTCGTACAGAGACATGATAGCAACCAGTAATTGCCCATCCACTCCATACTCTTGCAACACTTGCCAGAGCTTCTCCCGAGGAACCCTGTCATATGCTTTTTCGAGTGTATTAAAAAGCATATAATTTTTTAATACACTATAAAATAACACAAGGCTATGAATATTTCTAATACACTATAAAATAACACAATAACTAATTACAAAAGAGGACCACGTCTTTCGAAAAATTCCGCCACCTGGACTCGAACAAAGGACCACGCATTTCGCTGACGCCGCTCTTCTTGAGTTACCGCGAACAATGAACTGCCAAGCTGTTACAATATGTTCAAATGGACTTCCCTGAAGTCACAAATAACTCAATTGGCAGAACATGCCCCGATTCGAAGTTTGGGAATCCTCCTTGCCCTTATATCATCAAGTAAATGGGTGAAAATTTGATGTGTGAAGAATATTTTCAATTTATTATTATCTTTTCTTTGTTTCGAATCTAAGTTACCATCATTCAGCCAAGTAATGGCAACTAAAGCTTAAAATGTTAGTGTTTAAGATGACTATACTGGGTGACCTGGGAAGAAAGATGAACATTTAGTATAGGTATGGAACCCCTAGACAGTTGAGTGAAGCACACTCGACCCCGGGGACGACGAGCCCCTCCCTTCAGTGTTTTCCTTGAAGTGATCTTTTGTTTTGAAAAGTTTGGCGGCGCCCTCCTCCTCCGAGCCCCGAGAAGTTGGGGCATAAGTCACTTCCGCTCCATTTAAGTCAAAGTTTATACGAGAGTTGGGGCATAAGTCATTGCGACTGTTTTCTTTTGGTGAGAATTCGTGGATGGAAAATGTGAAATATACAGATGAAAGGACAAAGAATGGATGAAGTATACGGACATTTAACAACACGCCAGCATTTTGCTCCTCATGTTTATTAAAGTAGTTGACATAACATTACAGATTTCTTGTTCAGATTCATTACAATACACATGCCCGTTCTTAAGGGCCTCAAAGTAGTTCACTGCAACCTTCACAACACGCTGCCAACCTTCTGCTTCACCATTTCCCTCACCATGTGTGAATCTGGTCATCACCTGTTGCACAGCATTTGCAATGTACATTCGTGTCCCAAACCGTCTACCACGTAATCGTTCTTTTATTTCCATGTGAGGTCAAAATCACATGGAGAAAGTCCGGGGAGTATAGTGGGTGCTCCAGTACTTCCTATCCCCAGCGCCGCAGTAGCCGCCCTATACACACTGCTTTATGTGGTCTTCCACGGCGTTGCATATAGATTTAACATTGCTCTCTGTGCAACAACATGAAATCACAGAACATTTGGTGTTATGGAAACATACTACGAATGCTATGAGAAGATGCTCCGTCGTGCTGAAAATACATTATTATTCGTGTAGCCATAGGAATATCTTTTAGTTGTTCTAGAAGCGTTGTAAAAAATTTGAGGTAACTTAACTGTCTTTTTTTCTAAAATAACGAGAAAATGTGCGGCATTTTTAAAATTTGTCAAAAGTAGCAGTACAGATGACGACTTGAGTTTAACGGACCTTTTACATTTACACAAATCGTGCAGCGCCCACATTCTGGTGAATAATGAAATCAACATGAAGCGCCACGGTTAAATTATTTACTTTAAATTATTCGTTAAATTTACAAGCAGTGCATATAGAAGCCGGTATGGTCATAGACCGACGAGTTAGGCCCCCGGTAGCACATAATGTGTCAAAATACAAAAAACAAAGCAAAACAAACAGGGTTAATAATAATTAACAAATTATTAACAAATAATTACAAATTTAAATTAATTGGGTTAAAACAAACCAAAAACTGGTAACAATTAAAAATACACAGAAATGGTTGGATTAAACAAAGTCCTCTGTAAGAATCCAAAAAAATACGATACAACCATTCCAAACTAGCAGTGGTAGGGGTCTTATTGACCTTTCTATACATGCTATAAAAAAATAAGATTGTGTTAAATTAAATTCAAAATCAACCATAAGACAAATTAGATAAAGGGTAGTTAATTAGAAACTAAACCAAGAGTGCATTAGTCGATTCGACTAAAAAATTTATAGTAAAACAAAAAGAAAAAAAGGGAAAGAGAAGAGGAAAAAAGAGAAAGAAAGAAAGAAAGAAAGAAAGAAAGAAAGAAAGAAAGAAAGAAAGAAAGAAGAAGCCACTTAAAGTAAACTAGAAAAAGGCGATCCGTAAAAGAAATGGCTTTAAGCTTTTTTCTAAAAAGTGGATACGATGGAATATCCCGAACATCCTCGGGTAAATAAGACCAAAACATCAAACCGGCATATGAAATGCAACGACGAGAGTAGTTCGTCTTAGTTGCTGGTAAGCAAATATCAGCAGCTTTACGAGTTAGATAATTGTGCTTATCTAGTTGTGTGATGATATTAAAAGGACGGGATAAAATTAGCTGATTATTTATGACCTTATAAACAAAGGAACATATTTGTATAAAGTAAATCTGACAAACAATAGGAATTTGAAATAAGGCAAAAAATGAGAAACAGATTGAGACATGCGTAATTTAGTAAGAGTAGGCAGGAACCATTTCTGTAGTCTTAGCAATCTAGTCATATTATACGAGGGAAGAACCCCAGAAAATAATACAGTAGCAGAGAGAAGAATATATCAGAGAGTAATAAAGAAGTATCAGTAAATAATTAGGAAGATAGTAAAGTCGAGAGATCATTCCTTGGTTCCTGTTAAGGTTACTTAAAAGATTGTCAACATGCAAATGCCAAGTAAGGTCATGTTTTATAGTTAAGCCGAGGTATTTAAAAGAATTAGTAGTTGATAATAATGGAAAACCATAATAGATAGGGGGAATTGATAGGAATATTACGTTTATTACGTTGATAATAAAACATTAGTTTTGTTTTGTCAGTATTAAGAGATAGAGAATTCGCTTCATTCCAGCACTTAAGTTCAGAAAGAACACTATTAATATCATCTAATAATTGAGATATGAAGGGCTCGGGGCAATAAGGACGTAACCTACAGGAAGAATTATTTGAGAAAAGTGAAGTTATATCTTTAAAAAATCTGTAAATCTGTATGGTTGATGTTTTGCTTTACTGTGATTGCAGTTTACTTGTACAATTGTTACTGAAACATACTGTAAATGGATTTCACAAGCAGTAATTATTACATTTAGTAATAACTTCTTCCTGTGGGTTACCTCCTTATTGCCCCGAGCCTTTCATATATAGCAATAAAGTCACATCGTCTGCATACAAACTAGGGTTAGACATATGCAACGTATTAGGTAGGTCATTGATAAATAAGTTGAAGAGTAATAGGGAAAGAATCGATCCTTGTGGTACACCAAGGTTATGTAAAAGAATTGCAGAATATATTCCATTAAGTTCTAGGTAGTAGCGTCGGTTAGTTAAGAGCTCTGAAAGCCATTTAAGTGGAGGACCTTGGACATTATAAAAATTAGACAACTTATAAAGCAATATTGGAATTGGTATAGAGTCGAATCCCCTGGAATTATCAAGCTACATACTTATTTGAGCTCATTTCAGAAGACGCAAACTCGATCAGGTCGTAACAAGCAGTTTCTACACCACGATGGCGAATAAAGCCGTGTTGATAAGGAGTAATTAAATTGAGAGAGTAAATGAACTGAGAAAGACGAAAATAAAACAGTTTTTCAAAGATTTTGGCAAATATCGGTAACGCTGAAACAGGAAGATAGAATAAATGTGCCATATTCCGAAATGTACATTGCATTAAGTATCAGGGTTCAATACAGTCTTTTAAGTTATTTGTTTATTAGTTGCTTTGACCATTTTTAGTGTAATAATTTTAAGGTGGATTATTTTTGGATTAAATTACTTTAGTTACATTTTTGTGTTGAGGCCTGGTTTCTTTCTATCGTTGTATTCGATTTTTACACCAACGTTCTATCGATTATTAATATTATGATTCTCTAAAGAAAAAAACCAGACAGGCTACAACCACACGAGCGGTTTTTTCTCCAGCAAAATTATTTGACAATTGTTTACCTTATAAAACAGAAATTAGAAATGGAGAGGAAATAAAATTTCTTATATACCTAATCATGCCTCCCAAAGTGTCCCTTAATAGTGGATGAAAAGGTCGACAAGAAGTAGAGTAATTTTTCTGCGGAAAAATTGCTACAGCGAAGAACGGCATGAAAAAATCCGGCCATTCGCTACTAGAAAAACTGCTTCATGTGGTCGCCTTCAGTCAAATTAAAACGTTTCATTTTTTTCATCCGTAGCCTTATCGCCATCCGCCGCATACGGACTCACCCATGCGGCAGATGAGAAAGCCTTTAGGGATAGTCTATCCCCAAATCTCAGGACAATACGCGGGAATCGGGATAGTAAATCGCCTCCTGGGGAAGATCTTATGCAACCCGAAAGGGCTATGCTCCTAACTCCGAAACTTTGCATGTCTCACGGTAGAAGGCAATGCCGAGCTACTGGGAGAGGCAGGCTATCCAAATCAGAACAGCTCGTATAAGCTGCTTTAACAATTTTTCACACGTGGTCGTGGGATAAATCTTTATCCCTCCCCTATATTTCTATATACAAGTTGTATATTGCATTTGTAGCTGAGATGCATGGAAATATAGAATGTAGTATTCTATACATCCACGCTGACATTTTCATCTCTTTCTCCACTGCGACGTAGTAAACTACTTGGAAAAGTCTATAATACAAGAAAGAAGATTATCTTTTATTATGGGATTAAAATTTCGACTCCATATTCAAATACTGTATTTCATTATAGCCAGTTGAAAATGCTCAGTTCTGCGCAGTCATCTACATTTTCTGTTATTAGATATTCGTAGTCAGGTGATCCCTCGGAGAGATGTTTGATTTGAATTAGATATACATAAGTGAATTATTTCATACATGTTTACCACGACACACAGAGATATTTATCTGACACATAAAATTAAAATAAACTATAATTTTGACTTTAATTAGCGCAGAAGTTGCATTTATTGCGGCGATATGAAATCGTTAGAATTGGAAAAATGGAAAGCATCCGCCAGATGATCGGCAAAAGCGATGTTAGCTAGTTGTGATTAATAAGTCATTTACCGATGATCTACGACTATGGTGCATTGATTATCTTCCATCAATTTTCCTGTAGAACAAACTGATTCGTACTGTTATTAGGCAATTAGGTAAACGTCGCGTCAATAGTAAACAAATGTACGAAATGGCCAATCAGATTTGACTCGATACTGTCTCTTCGTGAAAATAATTATAAATCTTTATAGAAATAATCAATCCATCATTAAATGGCTATTATGCAGTGACATTACGCTAGCTCGCATTGATTTCTTCGGGAAGGCACGCACTTTGATGTGATAAACTAGGCTTATCCATTTCCTTTCTTGAAGTTTGGTTAAACTTTTTTTTGGTATCTCTACATGAAAAATATTTTTAAATTTTTAGCGTAGTTATAAATATTTGTATATTGCGTTTATAAACTTCGGTACATTTTTAATCCATCTTTAAAGCAGCAGAGAGCTACTAGTTTCAATAACGTTAGAAATGCTAGAGTAACAAATGTATTGATATATACACTGTTCACAAAAATTAGAGGACATTTCAAAATGAATCTAAAGCAGTAAAAAAAAAGAAGCATTTGATTTTTGTTATTAAACAAGAACATCAGAAAAGCATATGACAAGTCAAAGAGAGTTGTCCGATTATGCAAACGAAAGGCAAACTCAATTAGCATGATTGAGTAGGAAATAGCATATTGGTTGTGGTGAATAGAAGCATATGAAACTGTACAAAGATACTAAACATTGACTGTTCTCTATGGTGTATGATTACTCTGGGCGTTTAGGCTGAGCTCATCGACAAGCAGTCGACTGTCGACAAGTGTCGATGGTGTGCCCTGTAGTGCGTGGGAGGGGGGGGTGCCGTAAGGACCCCCTT
>JAHWFO010039269.1:794905-810869 GCA_023313115.1 Rhysida immarginata
AAACAAAACACCAAACGAACTCAAAACACACACTGACACCAGTCACAATGGTCACGTGGCTAATGACGCATTTGTCGATTCGAGCTAGCATGAACAAGACTTGTCTACAATGTCTACAGAATCTACAGTGTAGACTTGTCTACTTGTCTACAGAGTCTACAGTGTACAGACTCTATACCGTCGGTTTTCTAGTGTAGACTTTGACCATCGACAACTACCTTAAGAGCAGTCGACTATGCACATTCTTGTCTACAATTCAAGAGCAGTCGACTATGCGCTTGGCGATCGTTATTTCAGAATTTAGCGACAGATTTCTTATTAAAATCTTTTTTCCTTCGTTTCCGGCCTATAGACTAAATACACATAGCTCAAGAATACACATTTTCTAAAAATATTAACAAAAACTTGTTTAAAAATATTTACATACATGAAGCACTCTCTTGTGCTACGAAACTTAAACTGTGAAAATAATAATTTACTGTGTCTACACGTATGTGTTTATGTATGTATTTATGTGTATACATGGATAAATGTGTAAATGTTTGTAAACTTGTGTATATCAATGTATATCATCTAGCCATACGTGTGTAAACTTGTGTATAAATGTGTAATATGCCACTTATCGACGGTTAGATTTTGTCGAAATCGACAGCTTGTCGATGAGTTCAGCCTAGACCCCCTGGATTGCCATAAGACATTGACAGCGATGAGGCATGAGACAATATCTTGTGGGATTCCCTGCCACTCTTGCTCCGGGGCAAGTGTTGTGGGAGGCATTAGACGGTTTGCAGACGTCTTCCTAATGCATCTCAACCATATTTAATCGGATTCAGGTCCGGAGAACGTGAAGGACAGTTCATGTGTTCGATTCCTTCCTCCTGAAGCTTGTTCTTGACGTGTTGCGCACGATGGGGCCTTGCATTAAAGTCCATGAATAGAAACTTGTTCCAATTGTTCCAGCATAGGTTAACACCATAGGTGCAGGATCTCATTTCGATATCTGATAGCAGTAAGCGATCCGTTTCTGATGACCTGGAGATCGGTATGACAAACAATGCCCTGGACCCTATGACATGGATCCTATGACCTGGAAATTGGTGTGTTTGACCATATACCCTACTGAAAATTCAATCTGTGGCACCGTTGTACAGTTCGAAAAGCTTATATTCACCTCTACCACCAATATGTCACTTGCTACTCAATCAGGATGACTTTGCATCTGATTTGCATAATCAGACAACTTTCTTTGACTTATCGTTTGATTTTCTGATGTTCTTGTTTAATACTTATTTTTCACTGCTTTATATTCATTTTGAAATATCCCCTAATTTTGTGAGCAGTGTAATTAGGAACCATGTTGATAAAAATCTAAGAACCAATATGTTTCAGTTTTTTAAATCATTACCAAGCTCAGAAATATAATATTACAATAAAAAAATAAATGTACTTAAAAATGTACAAATTTACCTCAATATTTCCTTGTATCCTTATGCAATAAATATTATTAATTACCATCTTGATGGGTTAATTTCGTCGGAGAGTTTGTTTCCTGAATTACAGATAGCCATATTTTCTCTTTGATCCCCTTATAAAAGCACCTGATAAAAGAGCCTTTATCATAACGCGTAAATTTTACTCATATGAAACTCATTTAATGTAAAAATTAATTTTTTTGCTTTTCTTTCTAATCTTGCATATATGAAAATGTCAGTTTTTGGATTTTTTTTCACAACATTTAAAAATTTTTTTTCTTAATTTTTTTACCTTCACAAAAAGATGAATGCTTGTGGAGAGGGAATAAAAATATTTCGCTTCAACTAGGCAGAAACTCTATATATTTTCTTGGCATTATTGTGGTTGAAATAAACTCGGAGTTCTTTTGTCTTTTTATACGGTTAAGCCGTAAACCTTTCTCTTGGATTTTGAGGCGAGACACGAAACAGGAAATGACACTTATTTCTTCTCAGAACATTGAGGAACATGAAGGGGAATATATATTTTGTCAGCGTCATTGGATTTGAAACACTGGGGGCTTGCAACGACTTTACAAGGGAGCTAAGGAGGCTTAAGAGTTGTCAGCAATTGCGTCATTTCTCACCGCGTGCGCAACAGCCGAGATGGCTGCCACTCATTCACGACGACCCCATGCTGAACATTCACAATGTGTTTCCATGGCTAGAGTAACAATTTGTCAGGGAATAAGAGACTAAAAAAAGATTGTTGATTTTAATTTATTTGGTTAATAATGAGAATAAGATTTTAACTGTTAATTGCAATTAAAAATTATATTTTAATATATATCTTTATTTTACTACTGTAGGATGAGAAAAACTTTCATTCCACTCTGGTTCGTTCATCTTTAGCCGAAAAACTTGAAAGTTAACTATGGGGAAAGAGTTTTTCGTGTGAAGGTTCTGGAAATATTCCTCAATGTCAAAATCGATGGAACTATAAGAATGTCGGGCTCTGTGTCTGCGGAAGAGTTATTGCCACTTATACAAAACGAAGTGAGAATCGAGATTGTCAAGCGCGAAAGACTTACGCGAACATAAAAGTGGTTCAACCATTTCACGGCTATTAAGAAATGAAAAGGAGAAGGAACCGTTCCCCTTTAAATCTTTGGACGTTTCATTAATTGGTTTATTTGAAGTGAAAGAGGAGAAAAGGCGTTCCCTTTTGAACTGCTCAAATGAGAATTCTTATGACAGTGTTTTGGTTGTCATTTAAAGACCGTAAAAAGTTCAAAGTGACAGCTTTATGTATATTTATATATGTATCTGGAAAAAACTTGGTCGTGAGACACAGAAAAGAAAATCATTTATTTTACTTTAAATTTAATAATGTTAGAAGCACACACAGACACTAAAAAAGAAATCTATTTTAAAGAGATTCCAAATGAAAGAATCAAAAAAAGAACACCCGCCTTTTACTAAACTCCAAATTTTTACTTAAAGCAGAAGTCAAATCAGAAAGTAAGAATCCATTGCCTTGTATTCTTTACATTGCCTTCAAGCAATGAAGGTTGGCGCTCAAAACTTTTTAAATTTAGATTTTGGATAAAGGTAGTTTCCCTAGAGTATTTTCTCCCAAACGTAAAGGGGGGAAAAAAGTAGAAAAAGGAAAGCGGTGTCCAGTCGTCTACCATGGAAAACTTTAAGGTCATCATGTGAAGAGAAAGTTACTCCGAAAGCATTTCAAGGCGCTGTGTACCCGCTCCTTAGTGAGCATCTCATTAAAGATAATGAGATGGTCCAGTGATGTTGCTTAACGAAAATTGAAAAATAAAATGGATTCAGGGTTTCTCCTGTCTTTTCACTGGAATACAACGACCGAGACGTTTGCTATTAAAGAGGGGAAAAACACAATTGAGTCAACCCGAAAAGACATTTGGATAACAAGAAGGAAAGAGAGTCTTCCGAGTTGGATCACATGCTTGAACCTAAAACGTACAAATATCCACATTTCCAAAGGCGTTCCAAACTTAAGACAACCAAGCTCCCCAGGCATTTGGTGGAATTAACTGGAGAACAAATAAGTTTGCAAATAGTTAAGAGTTTTTCTTTTATGGGAAGTTGTAACAATGTGTTATGGAAGCTTTGCTTATATTCTGGTTCTTGGGCAGATATTCAAATTAACCGTTTTACTCGGAGATTTGGAAAATAAGATTAAAGTAACTGTTCTTGAAGTTGTTTGCAGTTGTTTATTAGTAATTTTACTGTATATAAAATAGAATTCTAAAAAAAATCCAAAAATAATTAAAAGTTTTCTGTTCTTTCAAATATTGCTATAAAAGCTTTTTAATCAGCAAAACTTGATATCTCGTTATGTAGGTTCCTATTCAGACCAAAAGTTTAATATAATCGATATATGAAATGAATGTAAAATATCATTCCAGGTTCATTAAAATCTTTAATTAGATTTTGTTTAGAACACTTTTCGAGATATTAGCCAAAAATTGAAATTTAGTATTAGTGAGTATTTCACAAATGATAAATGTTAGAGAGGTCCTTTTCCGTGTCAGTTGCATACAAAGCACCTAGAAAAATATGGCCAGAACTCGCTCGGAATTCCAGAATTTTTGAGAATTTCTAATGTCGAACTTCGATATCGATAGTGGTAAGGTCTACAGGCATTAAAGTTAGCATAGAAGTCTTCGGAACTAATCAAGACAATCCACTGTGTTAAGATCATTTAAGTAGACAGTTTCAAACTTCTTGCTTAGACTAATTTTCTCGCGCGCATTACCAATTTCTCTCTACCGTATTTTCGTGTCAATAACCCGCGAACGAGAAAAACCCGCACCCCTGAATAACTCGTGCAAATTTCGTTTTTATGTAAAAAAATAAAAATAAAAAATAAAAAATTATAAGCCCCGCACCCTTGCATTCCCCGTGAACTAAAGTCACGAGAATATACTGAAATAACGGCATGTCATTTCCCGATACCAAAAACTAATACGAAAGTAACTTCTCAAAAAAGATGGCAACTTCAAAACTGCTTCGATCTGACGAAGTTGCATTCTCTCCGGATATACTTCAAACGAAATTAACATATAATATACATCAGACTGCTTTAATTATACCGTATGTGCAACGTACAGTTCATTATACAGTATATTATTTCAATTTTTATTTGAATTACCCGTCGCTAAAAATAATACGGAAGTGACTTCTCAAAAAGATGTCAACTTCAAAACTGATTCGATCTGACGAAGTTGCACTCTGTCCTGATTGCATAGTCTTGACTGGTAATAGCAGCGCAGGCAATGCTCGGGCGATATGATCTGATGGCAAGTTTGCTTAGTATATTCTATCATAACGACTAGAGCGGTCGGGAAAGTTCAGAATCATTGTAAAAAAAAAAAAAAAAAAAAAATTAAAACCCGCACCGACGTATATCCCCGCACCTTCCCCTCTTTGGTATGTAAAAACTATATATCTCGCGGGATAATGACGAGAAATACGGTAATTTTAATTACTAAATTCTGGTAAAACTGCAAGAAAAAACTATCTGGTTCATTAGTTCGTTTATGTTCTATTTCACGAAATTGTTTTCCCAGAGTCGAATCCACTTTAATATTCAAATTTTTCATCAAGTTTACGTCTTGTTTCACCTCTTCATTGAGTCATTAGAAAGAATTGATAAACAGAAATAGCATATAGTGTGTCTCACCTAAAGTGAACCATTAGCCAATTTCTATAACACAAATCTGACAGAGTACTTTCAGTGGAAGAATTATTGTACGTTTATGTGAGGTTTTTTTTTATGTATTTCATTCCCCCCCTCCCCAAAAAAAGACGCCATTTTCTAATACGGAAGTCGACTTTGAAATGTGCAACGGAAACCCCTATTTTAATGGTATTTTCAGATTGTGGACAACATTTGAGAAATGTTCTTTTTATTCATGGTGTTTTTTCAATTGATCCAACGTTTAGGAGATAGAGGTAGTGAAAGCGTGGTCTGTTTGGATTTAAATAAAAGGCAAAAAACAGAAATTGTTCCTAAACACATTGGATTATAAAATAGATAGCAATGTTTTTATTTGAACATAACATTTTTACACTAATACAAAGCAATCGTTGCACAATAAATTGTTGTTATAATAAATGTTCAAACACATACACGTATGCGCATCTGTAAGCGATGTTGCAGAGACGTTTCTTAATGCAGTATCATTCACTCCTTCATCCTTCAACGCATTGCACACAGCTCGGATCCTGCACTGCATATCCTCAGGTGTTGTTTGTCGACTTCTGTGAATTCTAACTTTAATAGCTCCCCAAAGAAAAAATTCGAGAGGAGTTAGATCAGGGGTTCGAGGGGGCCATTCAACTGGTCCACCTTGACCAATCCATCTATCTATGATGGTAAGCGATCCGTTTTTTAATAGACGAACCGTCAACCTTTGTTTTCGTTTAAATCCAAACACTACACATTCACTGCCTCTATCTCCTATTGGATCAATTGAAAAAAACACCATGAATAAAACATTTCTCAAACATTGTGTACAATCTGAAAATACCATTAAAAACAGGGGGTTTCCATTGCACATTTCTAAGTTGATTTGCATATTCGAAAATGGCGTCTTTTTTTTTTTGGAAATGGAATACACATTAAAACCTTCACATTAAAGTACAATATTCTTCTATTAAAAATACTGTGTCAAATTTGTATTTCAGAAATTGGTTATTTTAGGTGAGACACTCTGTACAATGTAATTCCTTACAAGCTGATTCAAAATCCCCGAAATCCGACTACAGTAATTTATTGTTTGATGATAATGAGCGTCAACTTACAGTAACGAGTATGTGCAACTTTTACAAAGATTTCTGAAATTTGTAAGAAATTTTGAGACACAAATTTAATTGATGCCACATGTTGGTGAGAGGCATACAAAAACACCTCATCAACTGGTCGAGGTTTCTAAGGTAGAGTGGACAAACATATCAGCATCTGCTATCAGCCGTTATGATGTCTGCAGGCTCTCATTATAGCAAAGGGCAGCACCGCTAGATATAGTAATTAATTAATGTTGTAATTAAAGAAGGTGCTCACTACCACATGTGACTTGTATAGTTCAGTCATTATGTCTACTTATGTGGTTGAAAGCGCCGATACCTATGGTTCATCAATTACAAAATTCTAGTCAGAACTATTTCAAATTTTTTATTGGTAATTTGGGCAAGCTATTTTTGTGATACACCTATTCTCGGTATCAAAATAAAATAATACAGGAATAGACCAGAGCTATTTTGCGTGGCGGAGCCACAAGTCAATCTGCAGTCAATCTCGTGTATCAGGCTGCAGTCAATCTCGTGTATTTCCATTAGTAATACCGGGAGTACTAAAAAAAATAAAACAAATTAGATCTTGATAACAGAAAGAATAGAAGGAAAAGTTCGACCGCATTTGAGATATTCGCAAAAGCCATCCGAACATCTGCTATCATCCTTCTTTCTAAGTCGTTAACTTCATGTGTCGTTTGCATTTTATGGCAATCCAACATTCAGACATCCTGTGAGCCCCAGTTTTAATTCTGCCTTATATCACAATTGTTTATGTCAGTGAAACCTCCGCGTGCTCGATAACCACTGGTTGTGCTTGATAATTTGCATGTTCAATGTATCTGTAACTGAAAGATGAGAATGATATCTTAAACGTAACTCCAAAATGGTGAGGTAAAAATCTAAGTATACATGTGAATATATAGAATATTTGTCCGAATAGTTATCATTGAACCTTAAATAGTCCATGTAAACACTTTCTTCTAACATAAATATCAAAATATATTCAAGAAATCTTCTTTTCTGATTTAAATTTTATCCAATACTGCTTGTTGAAAAGGAAAAGCTTAAACCTTTCCTTATAATTATTTTTAAGGTACTCGAATATTTTAACGTTTTAAATTGTTTTCGAATTTAGCACTGAATTCCTTTGCTAACTTAAAAAACTTCTAAAGAACTTACTTCTGTGTTATTTACTTTCTTCTTTGCACATTAAGAAAACAAATAAAAAAAGAAAACTAAAAGCAAGTAAAGCATCCACCCACATTTTTACTTTTTAAGAGTTTCTTTCAGACTCGGGGATGCTTTTGTTCTTCCAGCCCTGGAAAAAAGGAATAAGATGATTGTGTGAAGGTGGAATGAGATTCGCTGGGCTCCCCGAAGGGCCATCGGACGTAATGACGGTTTCTGACGGGAGAGAGGAAACGGTCGAGTGACTTGTGTGGGAGAGGAGGAAAAATGGGAGAAATAAAGAAACCCTAAAAGAAGAAAAAAAAGTTAACCATCGGTCAGAGAATGAGATTGTATGCCGCTGCGATGCTCTCCCAGAATGGGCACAAACTCTGTACGAAGATTAAACGCATTGGATGAATTGCGTTTTGCAAAATAATTTGCCGGATGCTAGGTTCTCCTTTAGTTTAGCATGCGGTTGATTAATTTGAAAACTATTAAATATTGAAATGGAAATGCTGAATGCAAGAAGTAGAAGATTAAATTTGCAATGACTATTCAAAAGAAGCTATTTTTTATAATTTTAAAATAGTGGATATGTGCTACACGCTGCAGGCTAACATACTCCCATGGTCAAACTCTAAGCATAGCCTAAAAAACTTGATTTAAAAAATGCAAAAGTAAAACAAAAAAAGAAACTCCCACTTTTCCACAATAATAAATCTTCCAAATTTTCAGGCTTTTTCGTGGACTCCTTCAAGTCAAGTGTACTTGCTAAAACAGTAAACGTAAAGACTACCAAGACAATGGCATGTTTTATAGCAATCAATTCGTCAAGAATGAGTACACTGTTTATCTCTTACACATTATTGACTTGGGCACCCTCACGTGACGATCGCTTTGAGGCAGCTAAAGCTCCTTTTTGGATGTTTGCAAGATTTTATTCATTGAATTAATATATTCTCAATAGCAAAAAAAAAAACAAAAAAAACACAACAACATAATATTAACAATTCACTTTCTTGTTATTTCTTACATTGCTGGGCAAAGAAATGCACAAAAATCTTTAGAAATTAAGCCAAGAGCAAGGTAGATGACCATAATTTGAACTTGCAGAACCTTTAAACCAGCAAGTTGAAAAATTTAATTGAAAATTTATATACAGTGGACGTCGCATATTGGGATCAAGCAAAATTGATAACAGTAATCGCTTGACATAATAGCCGTAACTGAAATGAAGAGGCTTTGTTGGAACTTTATTACGTACTACAGAAATAATGAAGTAACAGAGTATGAATAATAAAAACAAAATCCTTGTATTGCTGATTGTCTGTTGGTTTTCCTTAGTAGATATCGAATTTCTTTTTGCATTCGAAATACCATTGAAAGTCTCTCCCGAAATGATGAACTCCTTTTCGAAAACAGCAAGTGCTTTGCACATTTCAACGGGAACGAATGTCTCTTCACCCTTTTCCAACCAGTTCTCGTTCTTTTCTACAACTGTGGAGTCTTCCAACTGCGGATGTTACTGGATGTCACAATGTCTCAGATATCCTCTTCAGTTAGCCTGGCTGCGATGCCTATATTCTCATCAATCCACTCTTCGAATTCACTTGCCGTAATATCTTCAAGGCGTTCAGAAGTTCAACAATAACTTCTGTTTCAGTTCTCGCAAACCGGCCATGTTTAAAACAATTTTGATTTGTTTAGTTGAAGGTTGCTGCCACGAATTGTCAACAGATACAAGCAAATTACCCAAAAAATTGAAGGAAAGAAAATACTGGATGATCCTGAAGTCCAACCCATTTTTTTCATATTCGGAAAGTATACAAGAAACAACAACAAACAGTTTAGGAAAGTATTCATTGAAGTTATTTAGATATTATACAGGATATATCTAAACCCCAGTCACAAACTTCTGGTGATGATTTCCCACAGCGAGATGAAAACAAAAGTTCATATAAACATGGTTCGGATAACGAACCGTTTATGAGATTTCCGCAGTTAAAAGTGAAGTTTCAGTAGCTGGTTTTGTACTCTGTGGATGGCAGATATAGCTTCTCCGCATATCCGGAAATCTCATAAATGGTTCGTTATTCGAACCATGTTTATATGAACTTTTGTTTTCATCTCGCTATGGGGAATCCCCACCAGAAGTTTGTGTGGCAGGGATTTAGATGCACCCTGTATTTCATACAATTCACAATTTTACAGTTTTATCTTTTATTGTTTATCGCTACAAATAATATTTTACTGTATCCTATGTATAGTTCTTCCATAAATAAGACGCCATTTTAAAATTACTGTTATAGAAATTTCACTTTATGCCTAATAGATGGGAGTGTTAGTGAGGAGAAAATCATGTACTATAGTCGCATTAAAGAACAACATCTGCACCATAAACATATTTGGAACCTATCATTGAATCGAGTTATGCTTGGCACATACTTTAAATCGTGTTCATTTGGCGTTGATTTTTTTTTCAAGGGATATTGTGAATATTGAATTCTTGTGAAAGGACATTTAACAAGGAAGAAAAAAATTCTGCCATTGGCTACTATAAATGACACTTGATTAGTCTCTCTCAACTTTGCTCCTGATTAGTCATTGTATAACGGTTTTTTTCGTGATTTGTTAGTTTGTAAGATCCATTTACTATATAAGCCCTGTATTAACCTGCTTCTATATCAGAACAGGCTTCTGATCATCTTGTATCACGCTGACGAAGGCGGCTTGGCCGTTGAAATGCGCATCCGTGCTAATACTCTTTGTGGAATTGTGATTTCCCCTTGTTTATTTGGTCGCTCCTACTCCACAGTTTCTGGCAAGTCTCCAAGTTTGTATTGGAACTGTTAACTAATGAAGAACGGTAGGAGAATAATAGATTTACAAACCGAATTTTGTTGTAACTTTTCTGCATAACCTCTCATTGGTGTTGCATAAGCCTAGGCAGGAGCTGGACAATAAGTTGACTGAAATGCCAAATATCCCCGTCGCGCGGCAGTACCTACGGTTTTTGTATTTCGTTTTAATTTATATACTAACATTTAGCGAAGATGAAAGTTAAAGACTTGAAAGAAAAGCTTTGGCAAATATGAGCGAAAACTGGCGGAAATAAACAAGTATTGACTTCCTAGAATACTTACTTCCTAGAATATCTGCTTTGTTTACATACCTCGCGTACCGCTATGGCATTCTGCCCGTGCAAAATTCAAAACACATTGTTTAGCCACACGTGTGATGTCACTATCGCATTCTGTTTGTGCAAAATTGAATTTCGCAGGCTGTAAGCCTGCCCGCCACTAGTTTTATAATACAGGGTCTTTATAATTAAAGTTCCATTTTGACATGGCCATAAAAAAAACTACTGGACCAAAAGCTATAATACTTGGTAATATTATACAAGAGGGCATGGGAAGTTCATACCCACCAAAAAAAAAAATTAGTTCAAAAGGTCACCACCAGCATGGAATGGCGCTCTATGCAATATTCGTATACGAAATCAGACACGAAGACACAGGTTAACAATGTGGTTTATGCACATGCGCTTTACAAGTCATTTGGTTTTCAGAAATAAGAAAGGGAGCCTCGTTGTCAGTACACCTCATTTGTTACTAGTCGACGATGCCTGTTACCATGCAAGACCGTGCGTTTCTGGTTAAATGTTATTATGAATGCAATAACAATGTACGGCAGGCTTTGTAATATTATCGTACCGTTCGACGAATACATGTACGTCGGGGGCCAATGACACCACAGAGTTTGAAGAAGAAGATGACAAGTTTAAAGCCACAGGTTTGTTATCGGTAGCACCTAGCCGAGGAAGGAAACCCGTCTCTGAGGCAACCGTGGAGGCTGTTTCAGTAGCAAAAATGGAAACCTCACAAGGGGCGTGCAGCGTAAATGCTGTTGCACGTCGAATGGACTTACCACTGAGCACGGTGTACAAGATCGTCCGTAAAGTGCTGCGGTACTACACATACAAAATCCACCTTGTCCAACAACTCGAGCCTAACGATCTTCCTCGTAGAGAAACCTTCGCATTGGAATTCCTTGCACGGATAGAAGTGGGCGAGCATTGGCCATGGAACATTTTGTGGACGGCCGAGGCCCATTTTTACCTAAATGGGGATGTCAAACTGCAGGATTTGGGCCACCAGTCCCCCTCATGTTCTCCACCAAATTCCATTGCATTCTCCTAAGGTTACCGTGTCGTGTGGTATGACAGCAAATGTCATAATTGGACCGTATTTTTTTGAAGAGCAGTCGAGAGATGGACTCGTGACATGCACTGCGACTGCTGCTCGCATGGCGTCGATGCTAAGAAGTTTTGTGATACCAGAACTTCAGCAAAGTGGCATTTTAGACACAACGATTTTTATGCAGGATGGAGCTCCACCTCATATTGGTACTTGTGTCATACAGGTACTTCAGCAACATTTCACAGATGAACAGATTACAGGCCGAAACTTCCCCCTTTCTTGGCCACCCGGTCACCAGATATCAACCCCTGTGACTTCTGTCTCTGGGGTTACCTCAAAGCCACTGTTTATGGTGATAACGTTAGGAATTTGGCGGAACTGAAAGATGCGATATGCTGACAGGTCGCAACATTCCTCCTGATATGCTACGAGCTACAGTTGAGAACGCAGTAATCCGGTGTAACCTGCTTTCAGTAAATGGTGGAGGCCACATTAAACATGTAACTAATTTCAGTAACGATTAAAGGCTTGTTAACCTGTGTCTTTGTGTCTAATTTCGTATACGAATATTGCATAGAGCGCCATTCCATGCAGGTGGTGACCTTTTGAACTAATTTTTTTTGGTGGGTATGAATTCCCATGCCCTCTTGTATAATGTTACCAAGTATTATAGCTTTTGGTCCAGTAGTTTTTTTATGGCCATGTCAAGATGGAACTTTAATAATAAAGACTTTGTATATTACGATTTACGAAGAGTGATGATGTTAAATATTGGGCTAGGCTACGACATCTAATTTAATCTCACAGAATTTTTCGATCTGTAGGCCCATTAGACTTGAGATTTTTGTTTTTAGCATAGTTGTTCGAACACTGCGAACTAAACAGTTTTCAGGCATGTTCTTATCATTGCCCAGCTTTTCTCCTCACTCCGATCATAGCCGCGCTAATCTCAGATACATAAAGCGTCGGTGATGCCATCTACACTTAATCAACCTATTGTCAATAATGCAATGTAATGAAATAAGTTGTATAGGGAAGCGTGATTAAGAAGAACCCACTTAGTTTTATTGGGGAGTGTGATTAAGAGAGCTAAGCTGTTCAGCTGAACGGCTAGAATAAGCTTAATAATTTGATGTGTAGAAAATAAAGAAAAGGGAAACTTTTGAACAATATCTGTAGTTACAGAAATTGGTGAGTTTTGTTTTGGAGGTATTGGATTGTAAGACTTTAATGTACCAGTAATTGTAGAAAAATTTAAGTATTGTCTATAATAAATCATTCAGTTATTCTTGGTTGCTGCTATGGTTCTTGGTTGTTGGGGGAGGCAGTGGCCTGGTGGGCTTTCACTGAAACACAACTTCTGTGAAGTTAAGCAACATCAGGCACGGGTAGTCACTGGACAGGCGCCTCATCAGTGACTCACGATCTTCACCTGCCCGGCTGGTGACCATCTTATAGCAGTCGTTAATTCAGGTCCATCCAGAGACCCAACTCGTCGGCTTTCGGTCATGTAGGCTCTGGACGGACGTATTGGATTCTAAAATTATAAAATAAAAAAAAGAAAATAAAAATAAAATAAAAAATAGTATTATTGCACCAGAACTAAGTATTCTTTGTTATAACGAAACAAGGGCTCGCCACAATATAAACGGAAATATGGGTTGCAGGACTTTAGAATATGTATATACAGGTAGTCCAGGAAAACGGAATGACGTGCGATTTATCTAATAGTAAACTGACTAAACTAAGTAAAACCATGAGGTTTATTTATTTAATGGTTTACTTAAATAAAGGTATTTGTTTTATCATTTTCATATTTATCCATCCTTTTGACAAAATTGTTTCTTTCAATTTGTTAATAAGGAAATGACCATTATGCTTTCTTAATGGCTATTTTAAATTTTCATCAATGCTAATTCTGAAAGCAAATTAATTTGTTTTTATTATACGATAAAGGCGTAAGTTAAGCAAAAGTATAAATTTACAGTAACATTGCCAACCAAATAGCAAATTTTCCTCGTAAAGAGAGTTCAACAATCACCCCCTTTATCATTTGTGAACGAACCGTATTAACCGCGGGCGTGGATGATGTGACAGGAGTTTCTGCAATAATTTTACAATACAAAGACCGAAAGCAGACGATTTGTTTTATTGTCGAGGAATGGAAAAAGAATACATATAGTTTTTATTTCTTTGAAAATAACTCCCCAGAGACTGACCTCTCCAAAAGTACATCCAGATTCATTTATGACAGTTATGAAAGACATTATGAGTTCTCTACAATTTTTAGAACTCTCGAGTGTGTGCAGTGAAAATTTGAATCTGGAAGACATAAACAAATATGAGCCAAAATAAATTAAATTTCTGAAAATACAAAAATATGCATTAATTTCTGCTAATGTGTTAAGATAGTTCTATATAAAAATAGCAGTTCTGAGCATTAGGAACTATTGGCTTAAACTCAATTTGTTCTGTTGTATAAAACATTTGAAACGTTATTAGAGATATAATGAAATAATAAAGTGGCAATCAATATCTTAACAGACGCAAAATGGTTTATCCGAAGAAACAATCATCCAAACTTTTTCTTCGATAAGTTCGTTGATCAATCAGTAACACTCTCTTCACTGTTGTATTTAATTTCCTCCAGGCTACTAGGATTATTAGGATTGACTTTTTCCTTATGAACTTTCTTTCCAGAAAAGGTTATATATGTTGCAAAAGCTGGGAATCGTGATAGCCAAAGGCTATTTCAATGCACTCCCCAAAAAAGTCGTTATAAATTGCAAATACAGTACTCCACAGAGATAATGTAACACTAGGAAAAATGCTTCACAACAAATAAAACTTGACACACAGGAGGGGTATGTTCTGAAAAAATGATTTGAATTTCAAAGAGTAGCCCATGATCAATGGCTGAATATATACAGAGGGTCGAGGCAGTTAAAATTGAACGAATTTTACCTTTTCTTTCTCCTCGAGATACCCTCTCTTCTCTTGTGCTCAATGTGATGTTTCTTGTTATATGGATAATGGATCCGACGTTGCTCCACATTTCTTCGCACAACATGGGCCTCTAACTATTGTAGTTCGAGGATTTTCAAGTTCTCATTAAAGGAGCCCAAAGCCACAGAAGTCTAATGGTGAGTAGTCTGGTGATTTTTAGATGTTTGAAAATGGGATTGCCTTGATTCCGGTTCCTTTTATTTTTCTTCATAAACTAGAGCAGTGAAGAATGTGAGGTGTGGCTCGACGCATTATCCATGTGGATATGTAATCGATGAACGTCAATACCATAGAGACGGAAATTTCTAGATGCAGTAATTTCTGTTGGAAGTAGGCCGAGTTGACTTTAACGTTAGTAGCCACCTTGTACAATCTGAACATAGGACGAGCACAATAAGCAGTTGGAACCATAAATCCTTTGGAAAATTCTCCTTGCATTGATTTATGAAAGTAGTCGGAGCTTTCCATCTTTGTGAAGGCAATGAACAGCTTGCGGCTTATTGGTGTCATCGGGGTATATTCAAACTTCATCTAAGGGTGACCACCCATTGACATCTGTCATGTTCAAGGTGCCGTTAGTAAAGTTTTCTGGTGTTAATGCGCTCGCGGATGTTTATGCAGACACTGCAGTGCCGACACCTTTTTTCAGCTTCTTGGTCTGTGATGCTGTATAGGGGGATTCTATAAGGACGGCATAGCTCGAACTCTCTTCACGTAAACTGGTATGGGTAGGTTGGGTTCTATTTCTGGTTTTTATTGCACTACGACACTTGTCCTGAGTTGGAAGCTGTTTGTTCCTTCATTTTAATTTCGAGATTGTTGGAGAGTATAAATTCGACGTGCAATCATTTACCGCATATTCTCAATTGGAGAGCTGTCTGGAGAGCTGTGCTGGCCAAAAATCGTCTTGCAAAACATGCCTGCAGGCGTTCGCTGTGTGTGACCATGCGTTGTGTTGCTGAAAAATATTTGTTTTCCCCTGAATATAAAGCATTATCAGCATTTCATTGTGTTGTCATTAGAAAGATTAATGCGATTGCCATATCTCGTCTGGACTGTATTCGGTGATCCTCATCGCCGAGACAGAAGCGAGATTCGTTGATGAACACCACCGTATGCCATTTTTACGACAGATAGCTATTCTGCGACACTACTACAGCCGTGTACGGTGATGGTTCGGTGTTAAAGGCCGTAGAAGTAATGACCGCCACACCCGCAATCCTGCCTCAGTCAATCTACAACGAAGCATCCAGTACTCTCTCTCTCTCTCTCTCTCTCTCTCTCTCTCTCTCTCTCTCTCTC
>JAHWFO010039269.1:810879-837797 GCA_023313115.1 Rhysida immarginata
TCTCTCTCTCTCTCTCTCTCTCTCTCTCTCTCTCTCTCTCTCTCTCTGCAAATTGTCGCCAGCTGCAAATTGTGGGATCGCTATGGCTTAACTTTGCAAAAAATGATGAAGACGTTGAATATAATAGATATTATTTATCTAATCAAACTTTTGAACCTACTTAGGAAGAAACTATGTCAATAATATAAATTATATAAGATAAATTCCATAATTTATACATTAAGCAATTAAGATACGCATTTACATACCAAATTAAATTAAGTTTGATTAGAAAGAGTAATGGCTTTGAATATCGTAAATGTAGAAAGGAAATTGGAAATATTCAGAACTTTGAAGAGAGTCAATATGCATGGTATTGACCAGCAATCGTCTAAGCACTCTTTGAAAGGATAAATTGCATAATGTTATTCCTGGATGTATATACTGATAAATTTGGATGTTATTCATTAAACAAGTGACATTTCCACGCACACATAGACCGATATCTTTAATTAAGGTTTCAATCAATAGTATTTGTAATACGACATAAATTTACAATACATTTGTTGCAAATAGTAAGATGACTACATCTTGCAGTGCAACAAATGGAAAATTCGTGTAATTTTAGATGAATACCTAATTGAGTAGATGTATATATTTGTTTATTCTTTCGTATTCAATAATCTGAAATATCGAGGACAATCGACATGATCGAAATAAGGCTTTAACATGGAAAGCAAAGAGTAAATGACCATAACACTTGCGTATGTACATATATACAGATAAAAGAGGGAGAAATGTGAGGAAATAGATAAAAATTTCTCCTCTTTTTTTTTTAACGGTGTATATCATATACACTGAATGATCATTCGAAACCAGCCAACCCAACCGTCCAAGCACCTCAGAAGGCTTCCAAAGATTGATAGCTGTCGGATTATCGACCTGAGATTACGTACTAAAGGTTGCAAATTGAGCCAGCCCAAGTAAATGAACTAGTTGCCTCCAAGTCCGAACTGTTACCACCTGGTCTGAAGACATAAAGTGTAAGTATTGAAGTGGTTAGCTGAAAGTCCGATCTGACACCAATGGAATATTTTTGGGATAAATTATAATAGAACATCGAGTGAGCCTTTAAAGGCAACTTTGAACTTCGCAACACCCACAACAATTGTATGGTTTAATGTAATTATTCAGCGTATTCATGTTAGAAATAGCTTTCACTATGAACGGGGAACTATACAGAAACAAAAAGCATTGGATTTTAAGGATTTCAGCGAAAACATCATGACAAAAGTGAAGCTTATCCATCATTAATTATTTTATTATCTGTATATTATTAGTTTTCTAAATTATTTTTAAAATACGAAGGGCGGTTATAAAGTCATTATAATCAGCCAGAAGACTGAGAGATGGGGTGACGCTGCACGGTTAGTAATGTCAGACCTTCTCCACAAATGCACCTCTCAGGGCCACACACTTTTCCCAACGATGGACGATTTGCTGGATGCCAATTTTATAGAAGCCCTTCTTTAGCCTGTTGAAGAACTGCTGCACCTCGAAGATGACCTCGTCGTCGTCTTGGAAATGCCGTCCACGAAGCGGGTTCTTCAGGAGAGGGATGAGGAAGAAGTCGCTTAGGGCCAGGTCGGATGAATACGGCGAATGGGGCAATATTTTAAACCCCAGCTCCGCCGCAACGCCCATGGTCTCTTGTGCGGAATATGCTGATCGTTGTCTTTGGACACCTTGCCTCGCCGCTTTGAATTGATGTCTTCCCGTAACATCCGCAGGAGGTCCTGGTGGTACGTTCCCGTGATAGTCTGGCCTTTCCTTCGCAGTTTGTGGCTCGTCACAGATGGAGGGACATGCGCTCCGCGGTTCGTCTTCCACGCTTGTCTACCGCACAGGAAACGTCAACCCCACATGGCGACTGTCTCGTACGATGGGATACTGTCCATAAACGACCACTAGCTCCTCATGGATTTGTTTGACGTTGTTCCTCTTCAAATGCAGGAACCTTATCACGGCTCGCACCTCCAATTTTCCGACGGGCTGTGCCATGTTGCTTTCGACGTTCTGGCGACGTTTAGCGGTCTGGTTTGTATTAGGTCGTTCATTAATAAACGGGCCAACGGATATAGTAGGAAAAGTACCGTATGCAGGAACCAGGAGACTGGGCTGAGATATAGATACGAACCTGACGAATACGAAGCAGGCGCTGTTCCCCGCTGTTGGCAGCAGTGTCGAGCACGGTAATTAAAAACAGATGACAGGCGCGCAGCGTGGCCGACCAGTCAGTCAGTTGCTGTGATCGCGACGCGAAACGGCTGCAATGCAGGCATCCAAAAAAGTGCAGCGGGGTGTTGTGCAGTTCCTGATAGTAGAAGCTGTAGGGGGTCGTGAAATCATCGTTGAATGGCGCAGGTGTACGGTGAGCATTGCATGTCAGTCACAAGGGTAAAAGAGCAGTACAAGCGAATCCGCGACAGTACTGTCAGCAGCGGGGAACAGTGCCTGCTTCATATTCGTCAGGTTCGTATATACATCTTAGCCCAGTCTCTTGGTTCGTGCATACTGTACTTTTCCTACAATATACGCTGGCCCGTTTTTTAATGAACAACCTAATATCCTCCAGCGCTCGAGGGATATCGCTTCCCAGTGGCACCACATATTTTCAAAACCGATCGCTCTTTCATGGTGATTGTAATGACTTTATGACCATCCTCGTATACTGATTCCTCAAGCTAAACTTCTTAAGCTCAGAATCCGAGGTGCGCGCTACACAATAAACGTTGGAACTAATTTCCGTTTATTAGAAACAAGTTGAACATATCTGATATACAAGATAATTACAATTTATTTAAGTGGTTTTTAATCTTTTGAAGCTGCGGAACAATTTAGTTATATAGAAATTTTGCGAAACAACAGAATTATTAACAAACATATAAAATGAGCAGTGAGCAATTAGAGAATTTCGTGAAATGCTTGGAACAGGCTTCGTGAAATGGATCGTGTTTTGAAATATTACGAAAAAAGATGGCTTTTGAAAAATGAATACGCTGCATTTTGGTACATATCAAGATGATTTTACTATTGACACTTGGATATGATTTTTCGAAAGCTGATGATTCGTGAGTAATGTCACTTAAGATTAGTTGCAGTTAGTTATTTGCAAGGGCATTTTGCAAATTTACTATCAAATATTTGGAATAGAAAGTAAATGATGAGGATGTTCTTTTTCAAATTAATCATAAAATATTCGAATATAATTAACACAAGTTATCGGCAGTGTTTATCAACTTTTAGTTTTTCAAGAACTTTCCAAAGACTATTAAAATTTTCAACAGCTCATGGAAAGCATTGCGCTCCAAACGTCCCCATTATCAGGTTAACGAGTAATTCATTAGAATATTTTGCTTCAATTATTCTAGCATAGATGATGAATAACGTAATTTATTGATACGCTAAAAGTGCCTACGGTTTTCAAAAGACATAAGTGTTCTATAGCTTTTTAGTGCTATGTTGACTAACATTAAAAATTTACCATTAAAGCTCACCGCCATACTATAGAAAATTTTAAAGCTAGTGTATGTGCAAATAGCTCCATTCCGCCCTTCAATATTGACATCTTCACTCTTTTCGTCATCTTCGCATGATAAGGTTTGCGTTTCCTCTCTTTCCTTACCCCCTTTCTCCCTAACGATTCTTTTATTTGACTTTTTAATGGAATGACTGACTAGGTGATTTTGAAGCGTCTTTGTTTAAAATGCCATTAAAATGCCAATGTTCGACTTCTTGCCGTATAATTCTAATTGTGGAGGAGAACCGTGCATTGGAAAATTTATGTCATTTGGTAAAGAAGTCGTAAAAATCAGAATTATTCATTAACTCGACAAAGTTCTTCGCCTTTCTCCCGAGAGTTAAAGCGCATTTGCAACGCGAACAAAAGGGAAGAAGAGGCGATGGCAAAGTGTGGTTGTTGCCTTTTGGAATCTCATGAGAATCCCTTCTCACAAATTCTCTCTCAATTTTATCTCTAAGGCCGGGATGCGTTTTCTTTTATGTAGTTTTCGTGAAGATCTGTAAAAAAAAAAAAAAACCCAGAAAAATCAAACTTGATCTAAATATCTAGGAGTGTGGTATTTCTTGAAGTTAATAAATGAATTTTTTAAATACAATGTTCACAGGAGGATTTTAATGATTCTAAATTGCATATTCAGTAGATTTAATTAAATATTCCTAGACAAGACTGATGTATAATTTATTTGGCTCTTATAATTTGCTATATTTAAACCTTTAGCTTGAAGATTTCGGCAGGTCCTAAGTTACTATTTATTATTTAGAAAAAAATAATTTATTATTAACTTACAGGTGTTCTCGGGAAGAAGCGGAATCTGCCGAGAAAGTTAAACACTGAATTGATAATTGAAATCGTATTTTCTTAACTTATTCAGAAACGAAATCGAAGATTAAGCTGCTTTATGCGAATAAACGGATATATCCGTCTCTCGATTCGTGAACACGATATCGCATTACTGGTTTCATTAATCAATTACCTCTCTGTCGAATTCGAAAATCAGCCGACTGAAAAACTGCTGATGATGGATATCGACAAATGAGAGGATAATGTCGATCTGTCGATCTTTCTAGGAAACTTCACTGTTTCACCGCGTTGAAAAGAAAAGATTTCTGGAAGATTTCTTTATTTTACTTCTATATACACACATACACATACACTGTCCATTGAAGTAGAAACATCTGTGAAAATGTAAAGTTATGTCAATCCGTTTTTATGCAAAATGTTTGAAATCATGGATTTAAGCACAGTGCGGTATGTAACAATATCTTCGATGTGAAGAGTACAATACTAGTACACAGTCTCCTACGATGCCATGTGGTGGTGAGAATTGTAACTAATAGGATGGTGCAAATTTAATTTGCAGGTAGTCAGAAATGTAACTATAATAATCTGGTACGTATTAATTTTCTTCATTATGAACCAAAAAAAAATTTTTTTAACTTAATCTTTATTATGTCTTAGTATTTTAGCCTATGACAAAATTACAACACGAAAGAAATCATAGCGATTTATAAAACCTTAAAAGAAATAATAATAGAAATTTAAATTCAAACTTAATTAGCATATCTTTAATTGAATATTTCGTCAAAAACTCCTTCCTTATGTTTTAATTTTAACTTTCTGCCACTACACAATAAAACCACGTAATTTCCACTCGTTTCTCTTCATCTTAATCACACATTATATCATTTAAATCATTTAAACAAGAAATCATTAGAGAGATAATTGCTTATTGAGAAAGGAAAATTGAATATATGCATGTTGTATAGAATTTCTCTAGATATTCTATTTTTTAAGGACGTAATGTTCCCATTACACTTTATATTAAGAAAGTTTTTTTCATCCATTAGAATCCATTTCCAAGAAAGAATATGCGAACGTTGATGGAATCCTGGTGAATGTTATTGCTTGTTTATGAATTTTTCAGAACGTAATCAGAAAATTTTCTATTTATCCCTGACTTGTTTGTACTGAAGAATACTGAAATTGAAATTTTTTGATTATTATGAAACGGAAAAAAAACGAAATGGAAATGAATAATTTTTTTTAATGTTTACCCCGCAATTCCTTGAGAAGATGCTCTAGGTTTTCAAAGCATTGCTCTTTGGAAACAATTCTTTGCTCTATTTATTCAAAATAAAAACTTTAATTAAAAGGAAAAAAAAACATTTTTTTTTTTTGGAAAGCAAAATTAAACCAGTTGAGAGTGAGCAAGCTATCATTTCCAAAAACGAACTTAAAGTTTATGCGTAATTTAAATGTAAAAAATTATGAATGGGTAAATGTATTCGATAGCATGACTCGGTGAATGATATTGTATGAGCATATTTGAGAGATGTCTAGATGATGTGCATGAATAAGGACAGATGGTGAGGGCAAGGGAGAACGGGACAATGGTCTAAGAACAAATCACAATATAATCAACATTACATGCCATAAGTACACCATTTTTTTATATACTGAGTGAACATAAATTATTTATACTATTTAAAAAGGTTTATAACGTTAGAACTATAAATGCTATGCCTATGGGGTTTTCAGCAATGAAAAAAGAAAAACTCAAAATTTGTAGTTGCTTTCATTACGTCACTGATCCCAGTATGCAACGAGGTATTGCCGTGACCACCGAGAGAGAAGGCCTCCGCAATGAAACTGAATACATTAGTCGCATTCAATACCTTTCACTTAAGGGAAAGTGACTTTGTCTTTGCTTTTGAAAAGCAAAGAAAATAAGTTTTCATTGTGAATGAAACCGGAAGTGAAAAGATCACTTTTGATGCTTTTGTTACTTTTGCATCTAAAACTGCATCAGCCATAAATAGCATGATGAACATATTGAAATTGTTTGAAAAATAGAAAGTGAGTTATTGATTGTGAAAAATGTTTTTTATTGTTCTCCATGGTTTTATTATTCCTTAATTTATAACCAAAAAAAATTTACAACGTTAAGTACGTTACTTACGCCTTTAAATTACAAGTGTTATCGGTGGGCAATTCAATATGGCTACCACTAAACCGGAAGTTAGTAGCTGTTAAGCCAGAAAAGTAAGAAAAGCAGAGGGGAAAGTGGATACTGACTTGCTTTCAGAAAAGTGACTTTTGAGACTTCGCTTTCCTGAAAATGACGTCACTGAAAGTGACTTAAGCAAGATAAATGAGAAAAGCGAGAAAAGTTAAGAGGTTGTGAACGCGACTATTGTTGCATCACATAGATAGTGCATTGTTATTCGTATTTCTACCAATAATAAGCCCTGAATTTGCACTACTATGATGATGTAACAATGTATTCAGTTTCATTGCGGAGGCCTTCTCTCTCGGTGGTCACGGTATTGCACCATTGCAAAATGTCGACTACCGAGCGGAAACATAAAAATCTCGGACTAAAATTCAATGATGTTCCCATGAAGACCCACCTGATAAGAGATCATTAAATCGCTGCCTAAAACAAGTTCAAGCAACAGGAAGTGTGTTGCACCAGAAGGACCATCAATGAAAGTGTTGCAAACATTACACAAGCGTTCACCTGCAGCCCAGAGAAATCACCGCATCGTGTAAGTTTAACTGAGCATTTCAACGAGCACTATCCGTAAGGTTTTCTCATGAACAAACTGCAATTTCGTCTGTTTGGTCTTATGAAGAGGTGCAAAGCCGGAAAACGGTTTGATTCTGACAAGGACAAGAAATCGGCCAGCTGCATCTGGCTTTACATCACAAAACGGACTTTTACGCAGATGCTTAATAAAATGCATACTCGTTAACCCTATATAAGTATTAAGCTTAAACTGGAAAAGGATGACAAGCCGCGACGTTTTGCGTTTGGCATAGCAGTGCTTGACAGAATCGACAATGACAATGTTTTCCTTTCCAAGATTGGATAGTCGAAATTGGTTCCAAAGCACCTAGTTTAGTGGAACCATTATGGTTCATTGGAACTTTCAATGATAAAATATGGCATGTAGTATATCAAAAAACTTGGAATGATGTGTCATGAATGAACATAACGTAAAATCAATGATAGTCGAAAATGGTTCGAAAGCTCCTGGTTTTTAGTGAAGAGGCAACATTCTGTGTGTCTGGGAAAGTTAATAGATACAATTGTAGGATGTGGGGATCAGAAAACCCACGTGTTACACGGGCACATAAGCGGGACAAGAGAAATTGAACCTGTAGTGCAAACTATCGCGAACGAAAATGATAGGAGCAAACATTGAGCAGCATTAATTCCCTACATGTTAGAAAATTGCGCATTAAAATCATGGACGAACATCAGCCAAGAGTCATTTTCCAACAGGACAGCGCACCATCTCATTGGGGACTCCATGTTCGGGAGACCATATCACCATTCCCAGACAGATGGATAGGATGATGGCACGATCTCTTGGCCACCACATTCAACTCATAACCCCCATCGACATTTTCATGTGAGAGCATATTAACGACAAGGTTTTTGGCAGAAATCGTCCAAGCCATGTCATTCATCACCAGGAGATGCTCAATACCACTTGGAGAGAGACTGAGTATTGCCTTGATATTTTGCGGGCCATAAAAAGAGCTCTTATCGAGTTAGGCTGATTCGTGGTGATGCGACTATAACTGCTATAAAAACTTTAATAAATTATTCTGAGAATTAAGTTTAGGATTAGAGTTAGGACAAGAAATAGTATTTGAACGTTTATCTGTTTGATAACGGGAATCATCTATGTAAAAAAAATTATTTATGTGAGTCATCATATAGGCTGCCATATAAGGAGATATTGAATATCGATTTTTCGATATATCCGTCGGAATATTGACTACTGGTAAATAAAAAAAAAATTTATTTTTATGTGTCTTAAACTGTTTTGGTTCCATTTTGCTGTGACTGACTATTTTCTAAATATAGCATATTTTGAATATTATTCTTTTGCCGATATTTCGGAAATTTAGATACGATATTCATATTCAGCGATGAAAGACACATTCATTTCATATATCGCATACCCTGCAAGTTAAAAAAAGTGCGGACAGACAGAAATATAGAATTCAGTAACGAACTTTTTCAGTTCGTTGAAAATTAACTGCAATAATGAAATTTTTTAAAAATATTTTTAAACAAACTAGTGTTTATTGAGAGTGTAAATCACCTGTTATTGCAATGGGAAGAATTTACACTGTCATATCACTGAATTATAACCACCCGCTTAGTAATGGGAGTAGCCACCCTTCGGCTCTATAACTGCTGCTAGGCGTCGTGGCATGGACGCAAGAAGTGCGCGGTATGTGTCCGATGGTATGGCAGTCCATTCCGCTTGAAGCGCTGTCCACAGAGCTTCGAGAGTCATAGGTGTGGAGGGGCCAGCTGTCGCACATGGCGATCAAGGTGCTCCCATAGATGTTCGATGGGATTGATGTCCGGCGAATTAGCGGGCCAAGGGAGCACTCGAAAGTCAGTAGAGTGTTCCTCGAACCAATCCAGAAGGAGACGTGTTTGTGGCAGGGTGCATTGTCCTGCTGGAGCATACCATCACATTGGGGGAACATCGTGAGCCTGTACGGGTGCACCTGGTCCGCTACGATTGACAGATAGCCACAGACATTCAAATGCCCTCTAGACGAATCAGTGGACCTAACTGCTCCCATTAGTAGATCCCCCACACATGCATGCACACTACCCCCACCAGCGTGTGTCCGGCCCACAATAGCCTCCTGCAGTCTCTTTTCATGGCGTTCACGACGCACTCGCCATCGCCCGTCAATCTTATGGAGCAAAAACTTGACTCGTCGGAGAAGGCGACCTTAGCCCACCCGTTTGTGCTTCAATGGCGGTGCTCAAGTTCAAGATCTAGGCGTCATTGACGATGACCCCTGGTCAACATAGGTGCAACCATGCGTGGACTGTTCAGGCCCATCCGTAGCAGGGTGCGTTCAACGGTAATGTCGGATACACGTCTGTTGGCACCACTGTTGAATCTGGTGGTCAGTTGATGGACTGTGGCTCTTCTGTCACCTTTTACGAGTCGTCGGAGGCGCCGCTCACCCCGTTGGTCGATGGCTCGTGACCCTTTACAATGATGGCGTTGGGACGCGATTTCTTTCCCTGCTGTCCACTCTTTGTACACCTTCACTACAGCGGACCGTGAACAGTTCACAAATCGCGCCGTTTCGGAGATGGTGCCACCCTTGCTGCGATAGCCTATTATCATCCCTTTTTGGGTGTCCGTTAAATCCGGACTTCAGCATGAGTTTCGTTTCTTATCCAGAGAACGTCTAAGCGATAATTGATTTTTTTTTACATGTGTTGTTCTCCAACACCTCTTCAGTTTCTTCTTATCCGTGACTTAAAAATTTAAATATCAGTAAGCAGCGAGTGCATACTTTATCCTGAGCGTATCTCCAGTGAAAGTGGTCGTCCGTTTCAACTCATTTGTTCGTAGATTGCAATCAAGAACTGACAAATAATTACATCACCGTGTGATGTTGTGACATTATCCATTTCTGAAATTCTATTAATGGGGATGCATCTTATGGCCCAGCATGTCCAGATGTATATTAGCTCAATAAAAAAAAGTCCAATAAGTTTTTGCGCATTTCCTTCCTGGCTTTCTCACCACAACAGGTAGATCCAGTGCAAGAGGACTATTTTCAAGTGGCAGTAGCATCATGTGCAAACAGTATAAATGTGCAAATCAGTGTCAGTAGGTTTAGTTGCACTGTCAAGAGTAAAGAGTGAGGTGTTCAATGTGACACTGGCTACACGACGAGAGTTATCAGAGTTCGAACGTGGCCTGGTATGTGAAGCACAACGTATGGGTTATTCAATATCGGAGGTGGCTCAAGAATTAAACATCCCACGGTCCACAGTTTCAAGAGTCTGCCGAGAGTACCAACTTGACGGCATTACCTCCCACCATGGACAACGCAGTGGTCAACAACACCTTCTCAATGAACGGGACCAAGGGCGTCTGAGTAAGATGGTCACCGCTAGCAGGCAACTGAAGCTATGCCAGATGACATCAGATTTTAACCAGGGTGATACTAGAGCTGTATCGATGCGAACTGTGCAACGAAATCTGGTGGCCATGGGATATGGAAGCAGAAGATCCACGAGGGTGCCCTTGCTAACAACAAGACATCGTCAGCAACGTCTCTCCTGGGCCCATGAACACATCGACTGAACACATAACTACAAACGTGTGAACTGGTCTGATGAGTCTCGATTCCAGCTGATACGAGCTGATGGTAGGGCTCGAGTGTGGCGCAGACACCATGAAGGCCATGGACCCAAGATGTCCAGCATGTACTGTGCAAGCCGGTGGTGGCTCCGTAATGAGCAATTGTGGGAAGCTCTCCAGTCAGAATGGTTGGCAATGTCTTCAGATGTCTTCCACGACTTGTGGAATCAATGCCACGTCGCACTGTGGCACTTCGCCGGGTTAGAGGAGGTCCCACATATTGTTAGGTGCTATCCCATGACTTTTGGTATGTGAGTGTATATAGCAATAGTAACAGGTGAATATACTATTTGAAGAGTATCAAACTAGCTTATGTTGAGGACTGTAAGATGCAGAAGAAAATAGAATAATATATAGGGTGAAAATTAATTCCACTGCCAAATTTGGAGAGGTATGTTGGAATAGTCGGAACAAACAACTTTTTGCGAGAAAAATTTATTTACCAACGCAAAACAGTTACAGCCGAACTCCAAGACATGTGAGAAAAGGACTTGTGGAAGAGGAGATACTGCAACGGTTTGCAGAGGATCCCTCAACATGCACCCGTGCAGTCGCACATGCTGTGAGGACCAGCCAAGTAGTTGTCTGGAACGTCATGCATGATAATTGGCAACATCCATACCACGAACAGACTGTGCAGGCTTTGCGACCCAACGACTACTAACTACGTGTGCACTGTTCCGACTGTTTTCTTCGGAATGTTGCCGTCAGTCCCGCTTTTGGTGAACTTGTTTTGTTTTCTGATAAAGCACAGTCCACCAAGGATGGTCTCTTCAATTGCTACAAACGCCATGTGTGGAACGACATAAACACTTTGAACAACTGCTGTAACTGTTCTGTGTTGGTAAATAAATTTTTCTTGCAAAACTGCTATAAAGAAAAGTTGTTTGTCCCGACTATCCCTACTACCCCTCCAAGTTTGGCAGTGGAATTAATTTTCACCCTGTATGTTGCGCTGTTGTCTTAGTTCATTTGGAAAAATCCGATGTTTTTCCTTAAAATTTCTTCGCTATCATTATCGATTAATAATTGACTATAAGCCCAGCATACAAAACAAAACGGTAAATTAAATTTCTGTTACTTTTTATGGAAAAAAATGTTTAATTCTTGAACAGTGAAAAAAATTAAGCTGTAAAAAAGTTGCCTATTTTTAGCAATATCTACAGATATTTTGATGAATACAAAATGACAAGTACGTATGGCAATCATCAATTTATTTGCCAAAATAATCTATCCTTTAAAACTTGAATTTCTTTTGGAAAATTAAACATTACTTCTAATAGTTTGCAATGCAGATGAATTAATATAATAATCCTTCCTTTGGAACTTCTTATTTTCTTATAGAAGCTTCATATAATCGTTTTCCGCTTGTTTTTTTTTTTTTAATAAAAATCATGAAGAATAGTAACATCTGAAATGAAGTTTTCATCCACAGAAAATAAAAAAAAAGCATTACAAAAAGTAAATACGTATTAATTAAAAAAGAGGAATAATTATTTATTCTTATATAACAAATATCTAAAAGACATTTACACAGGTCAAACAAAAAGACAATTAATAACACGAATAAAAGAACATGAAAGAGCACTTAGAAACAAAGATAAAAACAATCATTTAGTGAACCACTGCATTAACCAAAATCATAATCCGGATTGGAACAAAATCAAAATAATTAGTAAAGAAATAATTTATAAAAAAAAGACTAATAAAAGAAACCATCAACATTATTTCGAATGAAAAAAATTTAGCCAACCCATCTATAGAAATTAATAATAAATGGAAATTATTGCTAAAAATATAATATCACTTCGCTTGCACTCAACAATACTGATCACAACAATCAAAATAATCATAATATCACACATTGTATTAGATTACATTGTTTTATTTTTATTATTATAACTTATATTCATTCAAAAAACTTTAATACTGAAGATGGGAAAAAATCCCGAAAACGTTATAGTCATCTACGTGTTACGAATCATCGAACTTCCATCATAGACCTTCTTCATCTGTAACTGTGTGCCTCCCTGTGTACGTGTAACATTTCTTCACTAGATCTTCGTTTCTTCTGTGTTTCCTCTGTATTTCATCCGAGTTTCTCCACAAGTCCTGCATTCCATTTATGTTTTCGTCCTTCAACTTTTACTGTATCAATTGGGTGACTTTTTTATTGTTTTTCTTATATTTATTTTAATTTGTCTTCATTTAATTAAGGGAGTGTTATTTATCCTAATTGATATATAAATATCTAAAAGCTTCATGAATGTCTAAACACAGAAAATAAAAATTTGAATGGCAGAAACATCTTACGTATATTTCTCAAGGATAATATGGCAGATTGATGCTGCTATTCAAATATCTTCTCTTCAAAGTTTACTCTTTTATTATTATATTTATTATCGAAGAGAAAGAGATTGCAGTGCATTTTTATTTTTTTTCATCTTAACAGGTAAAAGGTCCCCCCCCCCTTCATTTTATGGAGGGGAAATTGAAAATCTCTGTGATTGTTGTTTTCTTTGAGCAGCTCATAGATGTTATTCTATTTTTCATCTGATCGAATCTGGATCCGGCAATGTTGTTCAGTTTTGTTTTCAAGTACTAACCAATCTTTGTTTTCTTTCTTAGAAATAATGGAAAATTTTTATTCCCGCTATTTTAATCCCTTCTTTTCTTATTATTGACTTTCCGGAGGGTCTTTCAAACTAGGCAAATTCATATTTTGCTTTCTCTTTTAATAAAGCCTATTGAATTTTGATGGATATGTTGAATTTTTGCAGGATTCCACCCATTGCAATCTCATATTCCCCTAATGTAAGCCATAAAAGGAACATTGCCAATTTCATACTCCTTCAATGGAAATTCAAAATAGCATCTCATATCTCATATTATTATTAAGGTATGGGTCGTTCAAAAGAGCTCAGCGACTTCCAACATGGAACCATCATTGGATGCCACTTGTGCAAAAGTCAATCCGTGAGATTTCCACCATTCTATAAATATCCTGTACAACTATAGGCAATGAGATTGCGAAGTGGAAGACCCAGGAAGCAACAACAGTGCAACCACGAATTGGCACACCCAAGAAATTGACAGACAGAGATCGTCGACAGCTTGCGCGTGTGACCCGGAGCAATCGATGGTCTTCTGCTGAAATGATTGTTACAAAGTTCAGAAATTTTACTTCCTGTGTTGCTAGCGCAATCACCATTCGTCGGGAACTCCAGTCCCTGAGTTTCCACGATTCATCACTGACAACAATTCCAGGCTACGTTTGGAGTGGTGTAAAACTCGCAGAAACTGCCGCAGGGAACAGTGGAAACGTGTCCTATGGACTAATTAATCACGGTACACACACTGGCAATCAGATGGATGAAGTTGGGTTTGGCGGATGCCTGAAGAAAGTTTCCTAGCTGAGTGCGTGGTGCCCACTGTGAAGTTTGAAGGAGATGGCATCATTGAATGGGACTCTTTTTCATGGTTAGGACTGGGCCAGTTTGTTGCTGTTGCTTATCGAGACATCCTTGGATAACTATGCACTGCGCACATTGTGGGAACAGTTCGAGGATGGGACTTTTCCGTAACAACATGAGAATGCTCCTTGCCATAAAGCAAAGTCTGTTTCAAGACAACGGGGTTGAAAAAATGGATTGGCCTGCCCAGAGCCCCTAATTCAATCCCATTGAATACCGGTGGGATGAACTGGAATGTCGATGACGAATGGCGGGATACCTTCATCGGTTGTTGAACTAACCAGTACTTTGAGCTAGGAATGGCGGGAAATTCCAGTTTCTTAATAACAAAAACTGGTGGAAAGTCTTCTTCGGAGGGTGGAGGTTGTCATTAGAGCAAAAGGGGGTGCCGCCGCGTACCGATTCCTGTTCCTGAAGCCTGCGACGCAGAAATGCTAGCGTCCCTAAACTCTTGATCACTCGTGTTCACATAAATCTATATTCCATTTTATAACTTAAATAAAATAAACATATATTATTTCTGTAATGCATAATTTGTGAAATTATCTTTTATTGAAGAAATGGACGGTTATTAAATTTAAGAATTATATAAAAAATTACGTATAAAGCATGCTAAATTTCACTTAATATTTAGCCAATATCGCCTTCATTTTGGAGGTTGCAATTAATAAAAAAATCTTAACATTGTTTTCTATATCTACGTCTCATTCTAATTTCTTTCTTTATACATGATTTTTTTGAATTTCAATGTATTTTCAAATTCTCTTAAAAAACTTAATCAGCGTTTATTTTTCGTTCGTTCTTCGTAATACTCACTTTTCTTTTTCTAAATTTTTCTATCTAAGTTTCAATAACCAACTAACAAAAGGGTTCTCCCCAGGTCCTTTTGAAGGGGCGCGCCGCCCGGCTGATTTTGGTAACTGCCCGGCTGATTATTATTTTATCTTTTCACCCATCTGATAAATTTTTCGGGAAGGACAGTGAAATAAGGAAAGCATTTTCCTGCTACGGTTATTAATTTTATTTCTGAATTTCGAAATATATTTCCTGTTTTAGGCTCGGTGGTCCAATGAACATTGCCCGAAGACATAAGAGTCGCGAAATGAAGAAACTTGTTAGCTGTGGTCAAAAATGCACATACCGTCTTTGCGTTTAATTATACCTGTACCGTACTTTTCGCTCCGGATTGACTGGTACTAGGATGTTAATTTTTTTTAAAAATATTCTCATTAATCACTGATGCATTATTCATTCATTTTCGTTTGTACGAATCATTTTTGCTCTCTTCGGGCAATATTAGTGACACCTGGTGTCTAATATTTCTAAGCCTGGTTCGAGAGTAAGAGAAAGGAATTCATTGGTGAAAAGAGTACAGTTTGACATCATGGCGTCCTTCTTGAGTCGCATCCATCCTGTGTCAAAAATTGCATGTTTTTAAGCGAAAATGTATAATTTGATGAAACAAAAACTGCTCATATGCAAACATTGGTCCTTCGAGCCGGATCGGCGATGACTGGAGAAACGGTAGAACGCCGCAATCATTCATTGTGAACATTTCAACCAAAAAGCACGACTCAGTTTCTATGAACGTTATTTTCACAATTGAACATGGACTTCAGTCAGTGAATCGTCACACGTATTCTTCATTGAACTTGCTTACATTCAATCTTTATTGGACTTTATCCAGCTTGAGATTCTTCTTTGTGCATCGCACCGACAAAGCTTCGAGGATTTCATTTTGTGCAAACACCGTGGCAAGATGAGTGAATTAGAAGCATTAATTCAACAGCGTACCCAAGTCAAGTGTAAGCTGACTAGATTTTATACATTTTTAGACAATTTTGATAAAGAGCATGGAAATCTTATTGAACTTGATGAGCGTTTCAAAAGAGTAGAACCTGTATATGACATATATGATTCTGTTCAGTCAAAAATAGAAACACTGCAACCAGATTTTGAAATTGACAGGGATAGCTTTGAAACGAAATATTTTCATTGCTGCGCAAAGACAAGACAGCTTTTTATCAATTCCGAACAAAGCAATCCGATACACGAGCAACAAAAAATCTCGCAAGTTATATCTGATGTAAAGGTCAAATTACCTACTATCTCATTGCCTATGTTTGATGGTTCGTTTGAAAAATGGCTGAAATTCAGAGATACATTTTTATCGTTAATCGATCAAAATCCAAATTTATCTAACATACAAAAATTCCATTATCTCGAATCTTCTCTCACGGGTGAAGTTGCTCGTTGTATTGAATCATTGGGTGTTTCCGATGCCAATTACAGCATTGCTTGGAACAATTTAAGGCAACGTTTCGAAGACAACAAGAGTCTGACACTTAATCACACACGAGCATTATTTGAACTGAATCTAATGACAAAGGACTCTCATGCATCTTTACAACCACTTTTGGACGATTTTAATAATCATGTCAATGCTCTGAAGGCTCTTGGAGAGAAGACGGATTCATGGGAAACTTTATTGATATATTTGTTATCAACCAAATTAGATATGACTACAAAAAGAGAATGGGAAAAAAGGTATCGCAAATGCAAGAAAGACCTCAATTACAAGAAATGTTACATTTTCTGAATGCTCACTGCAAGTTTCTGGAGGGTTGCTCACAAAATAGACACAAAAAATTGTACGATGAATGATCAAAGAGTTTCAGGTTTCAACATCTCATTTAACAACAATGAAATAAAAAGGCACATTTTATTTACAATTGTGAAGAATTTTTAAAGTTGAATGTTCAATCAAAAATTAGCGAAATTAAAAGGCTTCGTTTATGCTTCAATTGCCTGAAAAGTGATCATTACAACAAGGATTGCAAGGCAGGTACATGTAAGAAATGTGACAAGCGACACAACACATTAATTCACAAACAAAGTCAGTGAGACCCAACCCCAAGCATCTACACTGCTATCTCAGTGAGCTCAAAATTTGGAATCAAATGTACTTCTGTCTATAGCGGTTGTGGAGGTTCAAGATTCTAGCGGCAAAAATCATGATTGTACCATTTTATTAGATTCTGGATCTCAATCACATTTTATTACCGAAGAGTTCTGTCGTAAACTTAACTTACCTTTAAAGGAAATGGAGAAATCGGTATCAGGTCTTGGACAACTGGCAATGCACTTAACACACAAAATAACTACGAGGCTAAATTCGAAGCATAATGCATTTAAGGCAACGATTGTTTGCTTAGTCATACCAAAAATAACAAGAGAATATGCCTAATGTATCACTTGATAAAGTTAGATTTTCTATTCCCAGTAATATTAAGTTGGCTGACCCTGAATACGACCAGCCAAAGGCTATTGATATGCTCATCGGAGCAGGACTATTTTGGCAACTGTTATGTGTTGGACAGATCACTCTGAAACCCTATTAACTCGTTCTCCAAAAAACTAAACTAGGTTGGATTTTGGCCGAACCAGTGGCTACTCTCACTTCGATTAAGAATGCAAATGGTAAGAATCATTCTTCATCAGCTTGTCATCATTCTTCATGGTATGGGAACTATGGAGCACCACGTGCCATTGATGAGAGAGGTGAACGTCGGCTGCGAAGGTGTGTGCAGGCCAACCAAAGAGCTACAGTGGACCAAAAAACTAAACTAGGTTGGATTTTGGTCGGACCAGTGGCTACTAAAACCACAGTACAGAGGATCCTGCTATGTATGGACCTGCGCAGCAGACGGATACTCACCCATACTGACGAAGGTTCATTGACAAAAACGGCTTCAATTTGCCCAACATTATAGAAACTGAACCACTTCTGACTGGCAAAAGGTTGTCTTCTCTGATGAGTCATGATTTCTGCTCCACAGAAGTGACGGCCGTTGGCGGATGAGGCGAGAAACCTCCGAAAACAAGCATCCTGCAACCATTGTTGGACAAATCCAGGCTGGTGGCAGCAGCGTCATGGTGTGGGGATATTCTCATGGCATTGTCTGGGCCCGCTGATACCTGTGGAAGGCACTCTCAACCGATTCAGTTATTTATCCATATTTGCAGATCAAGCACACCCATGCATGGCGACTGTCTTCCAGAGGGGGATGGCACATTCCAGCAAGACAATACGACGTGTCATACGGCTGCAATTGTTCGGGGGTGGTTTGAGGAACACGACCAGGAGTTCCAAGTACTACCCGGCCCCCTAATTCCCCGGACCTTAACCCAATTGGGATCACCTCGATCGTCATGTGCGTGCTATGGAACAACCACCGCGTACCCTTCAGCAGCTATCGGATGCTTTACAGTTTGCATGGCAACAGATACCAATAGAAACCTACCAGAATATTATGGACTCACTCCCACGCCGTCTAGCTTCTGTCCGTGCCGCTAAAGGCGGTTAATAGGGATATTAGCTGGTGGTCATAATAATGTGACTTGACTCTGTATATTGATGAAGGAACAATATTTGAAATGCTCTTCTTCCGGTATTGGCACTGCATCAATATTTAGTTGATGCTCTATAAAAACACTCCGTATTAATAGTGAATTTGATAATGCAGTAAGATAATTTTTTTTCGTGGTGCATCAAATTGTATTGTTGCTTCAACAAACAAGCACTCATCAACTTCTTTATTGTTGCTACATCCAAAGCATTTCTCTTCGTGTACACATAGTTTTTTTAGCAAACAGGGAGATTTTGTTCCTAAATACCATCATGAAATGAATGAGTATTGGTCAGAGAAGACAAAAAGTTCTCCGGGAGTGGGAGCTTTGTCTGCAGCAGGAAAATGCAGAATTACTGAAAACCAATTTGTGTTATTATTTAACTTCTTGAGGTTGTTCTGTTTACCTACAACTGTAAATATTCTGGGCAATGCCGGATACCTCTTCCAGTATAAAATAAATTTTTCATTTTATAAATTTGTAAGCTACAGATTACCTTTTTTATTAGTTGGAACAAGTCTTCTTTAAACTCCTACTCTTTTCTTCAACAGAAAATCAGATTATGTTGTTGCATACTGCTCTTCTCGCATCACTTTCATTTTGTGGTATGCGAAATGCAAGCAATGTTTAAAATAGTAAATACTGTTGTCAACTGCTGACTGCGATAAAGTTACTGTTTACAGATATTATGTACGATATCCGACAATACATGTTGCGAAAATGTTTGCTGTAAGGGAAAGTAGAAATAACCGATCCCAATCTTTGTTGATCAACCTTCGTATATTACTGCAATATATTAAAAACGTCAATCAATATTAGCGATATGTCTACTATTCTTTGAAATTTCACAATTGAAGGGGCGAAAATTATATATTCCAAAGCCACAAAGAGATAATTTTCAAAAAAGCATGTTTAAAATATTACATAAATATTGTAAGCTATTTTAAGTAACCAGCGTTTAATTCTTTTAAGTGTTGAGTAAATCTGACAGAAATTTACTAGTTGCTTCCCTTTATATGTAGGAAATAAACTCTTCCATAAAATACAACCATTTTTTGTTAAAAGTGTAACTTTGTATTATCTCATTCTCACCCCTTCAATTGTTAAATTGCGAAGCAATATGTGGCCGCAAGGCAGTGTTCCCTGCGCGTAGTTAGTCTTTAGATAATCTCGAAACTTTGCCTACAGCTAAGGAAACAGTTGAACCAAGGAAATAGCTTTTGCCGAGAGTCAAGCACTACTGGGAGGAACACTAATCAACCTGCTCTAGAGGCTAAAGGTATTTACGATTGTATTGTGAATTTTTACCGCGCAGGCCCATCTCGTTTAATGCCTCAGGGAAACTAGCTGCTGCCCACCGAGATCCATCTCATCTGTTCCACCTCATTTACGTTAACACCAAAGAGAATAGTGTTAAATATGAAGGTTAACTTACATCCTTTTGTAAATGGGGTTCTCCCTCTTTTCGTGAAAGCCCACATTAACCACCGTAGCTCAGTCTATATGATTTAGGCATTATTATTTAACTTAACAATCGTTTTTTATTTTTTACATGTTCTCTTTACATATATATGTATTTTTATTATGCATCACTTTCTCGATTTATTTACACGTTTCACTATAGTTTTATTACTCTTATCTTTTTAAAATTTGGCTTTATTCGACTAAAGTTTAATTTTGAAGAGTTTTGTATATATTTTTTTGTAAATGGGTTTCAATCTCATACAATTTTCATAGATATAAAGTAATAAAGGAAAGGAAAATTTCCCTGATCTGGGATCAGACTTGGAAACGCGTTTTCCTTGTGTTTATTATATTATTATCTACCAAGCTATTGGAGTATTTTTTCCAAAAATGTCAAACATTTTATTTTAAAAAATGTTTCTCTATAGCCATAGGTTGAAATTTTAATTCCAGTAGCAGGAATCTTTCTTCCGGGTGTCCCAAATATGAGCGACGATTTGAAAAATCAATTAACGAAAAACGGAAGGCGATAGAAATGTGCGGTTTACTGCTTAGGAAAACAGGGAAGTTCGTCACCAAGTTTCAAGATTAGTTACAAAGTTCGTCAACAGATACAGATGGCGCTGCTATTCTCTACGCATTAGGTGCCTGGATAGGTACGGAGAAGGGTGGTGACAACCTATTCCATAAGCTTAAACCGTGAACCGCCATTTTGAATCCGTGGTCGAAAGTGACAATTGAGTAACTATGCTAAATTCTTCGTTTTTTAGACAGATTTATTGTCGCCTGAAGCTATGCAATTTTAAATTAAGCCTGTAGTTTTATGTACAACTACTTGTTCGGTTTTATTTTATTTCTTTACAAAAATAATCAGAGAAAAATAAATAAATTTACAAAAAATGGCACAAATTTCTTTTGTTTTTGTTTTAATTTTAATTTACAACAAAACTATTCCATATTTCACCTACACAGATTTTACTCCCATAATTAGGTTTTTGGCTGGGTTACATTTCTTGATGAAGTAGAAAGCAAGAATGTATGAGGGGGGGGGGGGGGGGGTTATTCCCCTTCGGCAAAATCGACCTAAACGAACCACGTCGTTGACGAGCAAGCTCCACGTACAACCCTAGGAAAAGATACAACTTTGCCCAAATTCTTATTGTTTCCATTAATACTCTTCTCTCAGATGTGTTCTTCATCATTAAAGATTTGTAGCATATGGAACAGTTTTTATTCATCTCAGAATATTTTTAAGATCGTGCCTCCTAAATATTCGATGATGCCGTGTTCAGTACTTGTTACGTTCATTTTCGAAATAATTGTCCTATTTCGAAATAACTGCCTATTCAACTTCTGTGGCCTGGACCTAACTTGTTTCTTTTTATTTGAACTAGCTGAGATGCCCGTCTTCGCCGAGCTTTTCAAGGCAAAACGAAGGCGGGTATCAATCTACTCTAGGGATACACCAATGTTGTTTAAGGTTTGATCTTGGGACTTGTTAATTGTCATTGCGTAAGCTGGGCGAACGGGAAATTGTCGACATCTGAGCTCCACAAAATTATCAGTCGCCTGTATTTTTGGTAATAAAATGAACTGACGCACCCATCGTCGTAAAGGCAAAAACGCTATTGTACGCCCTGATACAATTCATGAATCTGGGATTCGAACACAGTTGAGCCAGTTCATGCGGTACCTCATTTGGAGGAGCAATAATGAGTTTTCCGTTCAAACAACATATTGCCGAAGTTTCGCCCGTAAACTTGAGAGAGTGGGAGTGAGAACATACTGCAACCAAGTGGCCAATCGAGTTCAAGGCTGCATATCTTCGATACTTGCAACAGCTTCGTGTACCTGGGCTCTGCTGCTTCGTTGTTGAAGCAAATTTTGTTGACAATCCGAAACACACGTTCATCTTCGACATTTGCTGTCTTCGAATAGCATGAGCCGCAGTGTCTTTTGCACGTTGGAGATTTACTCAACTTCCGTCATGCGCTCTCGATGAGCGACTTGATTGGTTGGTTTATTAGAATTTTTGGCGTCGACTACTAAAGTCATTTTGCGCCTTTTACACAAGTTATATCTGTACGCAGCCCAGGACAAACACAAACATCCATGCCCACGGCGGAATTCGAACCCACCTGGCCGGCTGAGCGACTTGAGCAGCTCCATTGCGTATACGCGCTTCACGTCGGCCCCTTTGTTCCTCTGGAGTTTTGGTTTCCTCTTGCGCCTTCTGTAGACGTCGCATAGCCGCTCGACGCGTAACCAAACGCCTTTTTCGGTCCTGTCGACTTCTTCAACCTCCGCGATTGTTTGAAATTTTCGCTTCGTCGGCGCCATAACCCTCTTCATTAAGAACCATTATTAATAGATATTCATTTATAAATAGTTATTACATTCATCAAACAATTATTGAGCTATTTTTCGAATCTCCCACACGTAGAATTAGAAGTAGATAACGACTTACTATTGGTCACTGGTCTGAAGAGCCAATGAAAACTCCGAATTTGAAACTTTGAAAATTTTAACGAAATTCGTGATAAAGCAGTTTAATTTTAACGACATTGCGTGAAAAATCAGTTAGTTTAATTAATATTAATTAACACTGTGTTATGTGTTATATTATCACTAGCTAAACCGGTGCGAATTACATTCGCACAGAAAAAAGGAAAGTCATAATGCATATTTTTGAAGTTTTGGCTATTTGTCTTAAAATCATGTTTCATTCGGTCCTTTTTCCCTATGTTTAGCTCGCTAAGAGTCGCTTATCTCTGTCTCCGGGAATTTCATTTAATCTACCGCACTTCATATATTCTCTCATATAAAAAAAATCTTGAAAGCACAGCAACTTCTGCACTTCTTTGCGTAAAATAATTTGAATTGACTGGCATAATTTTTACTTGTCGTTCAGACTTGTCATCCCCACATGCAACTTGAGAACTGTCTTGAGAGAGTTTGGGCCTAATTTCCATTATTCCATTATTAGGAGCTTTAGCATAAAAGCTACTTATAAGAATGCGCCTTTGGTCTGTACGTTTATCCGGCCGTCCGTCCGACCGTCCGCCGTTTGCACGATAACTTGAAAACGAATTAACTTTTTCAAGTTCTGTTTTCAGAAATATGGCCATCAAAGTCTTAGCTCGGCCGTATCAATGTTTCAGAATTTTTCGTGGATCCCTTCAAGTCGAATTCACGTGCTCAAACAGTGAGTGTAAAGAATACAAAGATAATGACATGTCATATAACAATCGATTTGTCAAGAAGGAATACATTGTTACTTTCTATTCATCTTTTTTGCATTGCCGACATCGGCGCGCGCACGTGAAATCGCTTTATCGACGCACAATTGCTCAAAGGCTCATAATCTATATTATTAAGTAGCCGAAGCTACGTATTGGTTTTATAATGTCTTAACTGTGTACCCCTTCATAATTTCTACATTTTTTGAGGCAGAAGGTTGAAATTCGGTATGTAGCTTACTATGGGCATGCCCATCTGCACTATTTAGTTTGGTTTTGATTGTTACCGTGGGGTCGGAATTACGGGGGTGTGATTCAGAGGGAGGCAACATATTAGTGTGCTATTTAGGTACGTAAAGGCGTGAAATTCAGTAACCAGATTCCTCTAGGCAAGATCTACAGTACTATGAAGTTTCGGCCCAATTGTTCTAGGGGGGTCGGATTTGCGGGGGTGGCAGTCACTTGGTCCTTAGAACTATGGCAACATATGGCATGTTATATATCATACGTTTGGAAATGATGAAAAAGGAAAGAAGATACGAGGTTTTTTACACTTTATACATATTACGTTCGAGAAAATCAATTTTTTTGATTAAAAAACTTGGGGGGAGATAAAAAAAAAGTGCAGATAAAGGGGTAAAAATAGGTGATCGCACGCCCCGCCCCCCCCCCTCCCCTCCCCCCCCCCGGGGGGGGGGGTAATTTCTTTTTAATAAATATATAAATGTATTTCTGCTTCACTGCTAAAGGTCCTCCTTGGAATGTTTACAAGGTTTTATTATTAAGCTTTATTCAAATTGGCGTGTTTCTTTTTTTCTTCAAATAAGTTTTAATTAAATTATTAAAAACCTAAAAAGAACTGAATAATAATAATAATAATAATAATAATAATAATAATAATAATAATAACAAATTACTTCGCTGAAACACTAATGAGAACAAACAAATTCATTTACATAACTTAAAAGGCGGCTATAGGCGTATATATAAATTTATAGCTACTGCAGCCTTCTATATGTAAATATTTTGTAGCTAATTGATCAAATAGCGCTTAAAAAACTGTAATTTATATATAAATATCTAAAAAAGAATAGAATAATAAATTATATTGTTTCCTCTTTAAAAGTGGAAAAACTCGTTCAGTCATCATGATCATTTCACAAATGTTCAAGGCGAAAGCGTTTTCGTTAAATGCAAAATTCGATAAAGAAAAGGATTACAATTTTTGCCGACAGATGTCGCTTTTATTCACAGGCCTTAGCGCCGACCCGAAATTAACTATGATTCATTCTTGTTTCTGTTCACAATCGATGTTCTTGAACAAATAGAATTCTTTCTACACTATTTATTCAAGGCATGGCGGTGAAATTATTTCATTTAACTCTAAAATATTTAGCGAAGCGGTGTTTTTCCGCCATTGTGAAAAGATTGAGAATTTTTCAGCCATGAACGACAACAACGCACTGGCTAGCAGACTTTTCTCATTTTTTTTCTGTTAAATGACAGCCAATCATAAAAAAATCCCTCTATTTCTAAGGCCACCAATCATAGCGACGGAAACGACAATAACATTTCCTTATTAGATAGTTTAACTTTTCAAATTTCAAAAAGCCTTAAATGTTAACACCTAAACAAAATCCTGGAATTTGCTTATATAGTAGATTGTTAAAAAGAAAAGAGATTTTTAATTGTTTAGTTTGTTGCGTCACTTACTTTTGTTGCGTCACTCGCCTCACTTGTTTCACTTACCAATGAAATGTCCGGATACTTACCGTTAGCGCGCCCAGTGAACATTGCGATGTTGAACTGTGGCTAAGGTCAAAAACTCTCACCGGTGATACGAGTTAGGGTTTGGTCGGTCAGAAATCCTGGTGAGAAAACTATGACGTCATTTTAACGCGGTCAGAAACGCCAGTTAGTGCTGCTTTGGCTAACCGGTTAGTCTAACCGTCCTCACCGAGAAAGAGACGGTTAGCCCAGTGAGAAATTACGTCATCATTCTCTCACCGGTGAGGGTTTTTGACCATAGCCTTAGAAAAATGAGCTCCGGCAAGGCCGTCTTGATATTAACGGTATATAGAGAGGGACTTGGCTCCGGCCGACTACGATTATCGACTGCTCCTGTCTAGTAATTGGAGCTGTGTAAACACTATCACAGCCTATAGATGATTAGAGACTGTAGGCTGTGAAACCACAAACAAAAGCATTCAAATTCCACAAAATCATTTCAGTTTCTTTATTTATTTATTTTTTTTTTACATTGTGTCACAGTATTTTTTAATTGATTCTGTTAAAACCTCGGGGAAAAAGGCAATACTTTCCACTTTTAATAGATATTTAGCACAGAATAATTGCGAACGAAATGAACATAAATATTCACGAAAGTTTTCAAAAAATAAAAATATTTATTATTAAATAATTACTTTCTTTTTGTTAAATACTAAATATTTGAATACAGATACAGATCTTTTTCTCGCCCAGTCCATTTTAATTTTATCTTAAATTTATATTGTAATCCATTTACGTTTGTAAATACAATAACAATAGAAAATTTTAAATTAAAATTTTTTTTAATATTTATGCAGGGTGATTTACATCGAATGTAAAATACTTAAAGGGGGTATTATAGAGGTTAAGATAAACACAAAACGTCCTATGAACATGGGTTCAAATATGAACGATAACTGAGATATGAACAGAAATAAAAATGCCGCCACCAAGATCAACAAGTTAATAACTCAGGTTCTGTAAAGCCTAGATTAATGCAATTTGGGGGAATAACAAGGTACATAAGACTGTGTATACCGTTAAAATTTGATTGAATTCCAACGAGAAGTTTCCGAGTTACACAGTCAAAATTGTGACAAGTGCTAGTTAGTACTCACAAGTGAACACGTACGTATTATGATGTTGAATGAGTAACATGGAAACCTTCTTGTTAGAATTAGATCAAATTTTAAAGGTATACACAGTCTTATGTACTCTGTTATTCCTCCAAATTTCATTAATCTAGGCTTTACAGAATCTGAGTTATTATAACTTGCTGATCTTGGTGGCGGCATTTTTATTTCTGTTCATATCCCAGTTATCGTTCATATTTGAACCCATGTTCATAGGACGTTATGTGTTTATCTTAACCTCTATAATACCCCCTTTAAGTATTTTACATTCGATGTAAATCACCCTGTATAATTTTATATAATAATAATTAATAATGTCTAAAAATAATAATGAATCTATTATATATGGAAAATAATTATTTAATTACTGTTAATTGAGTTTATTATATAAATATAGAATAAATTAACTTTCAAAATAATTACAATTAGCCTACAGGATTTGCTTTATTCGTTTTTCACATATGTTATCTCTATTTTATATATTTAACAAATTATCAAAACACATACATGTTTAATATATTTATGTAATCACAGAAATCAAATCAAACAATTTTTTCCCCATGAAATATTTAAAAAATGAAATGGTTCTAAGTGATTGTGAAAAAGTACTAAAGCATTATAACTACCCAGAGCCTAAAATTCTCCAGTCTTTTTATTTTTAT
>JAHWFO010039269.1:837897-872981 GCA_023313115.1 Rhysida immarginata
AAGCTTATTTTTCTTGTATTCCTATTTTGGGCAATAAATAATAATAAATATCAAATTAGACAAAAATTTTCATAGCTTCCTTCTAAACTATCTAAAAAAATAGTACAAATTATTTTTTCTACAGTATAATATAACGAAATAACAGCTATAGTTGTCCCTATAGGGACCAAAAAATTATTTCGTTATAACGAAAATTCGTTATAAATGGATTGAAAAAAATTAACATCGATCAAAGAAAATATTTATTTCCAAAACAGCTGTATGCTTTTTGCATTAAACTTTTAAATTATATAAAATTTATATAAAAGAATTATTTTTAAAATTTACCAAATATATATATAAAGTTTATTTACTAAAGTTTATTTTTTACAAAAGCATTAAACGACCAGATATTTCTTAGAATTACGTATAATTTTAAAAATTCAATATTCTAAATTTTAAATAAATATCAAAATTCATCCAAATGATTAATTATAATTTTTTGAAAAAAAAATTGTATTACATTATTTTTAATCCTTTGTTCGATTCCAAATATAGAGTTTGTATGTTTTGCTTTAAAGCTAAGCAAGAAAACGATTGCAATAACATATAAATAACTTTATTAACTATGTTATCTCTCGTACCAAGGTCTACAACACAATCGCATTGCTAGAGATCATATTGCTAAAGCAATCCGCAGATTAAATTAAGTCCTGATTTTAATCCGAAATGCGCTGACGACTAGGCGTGATATATCGATAATCGTAGTCGGCCGGAGCTCATTTTTCTAAGTTCAATATCGCAATGTTCAATGGGCGCTCTAACGGCAAGTAGTCCGGATTTGCGTGATTTGACAGACAGACGAAGTACTTTATCAAGAGCTCTTGACTTTATACGAGAGCTCGTATATTAAGATTACCCATAATTTCCTCTTTGCAGCGTTACAGGAAAGCGAAAAACATGGAGAAAATAAGATTTCTTACTTTCTCCATGAACGAAACAGCCTTCATTGTATATTGCAGGCAAAGCCTAAGAATAATTTGTGTACGAATATTTGAGCAAAAAACATGCGTTCTACTATGCGTGGCTGAGCGCTTTCGGGATCAAAATGGCGGACGGAAGTACGAGTTGTCATCGCACTTATCCAGGCACCCTACTACGCATTCCGTCCTGTCAGATCGGCATTCCATAACTCGCTCAGCATTCCGACTGAAAAGTTTGCAAGGGCGTCTGCGAATTTTGTCCGCAGACTGCGCCATGTTGTTACTACAAATAGTGGTTATTTTGAAAACATTGTATTATAAAATTTTCCCGTCAACAGCGCCGCCTGTTGACGAACTTTGTAACTAATTTTGAAACTTGGTGCCTGGTTTCCTATTCAGCAACCCGGACATTTCTATCGCCTTCCGTTTTTTCGTTAATGGATTTTTCAAATCATCGCTCATATTTGGGACACCTAGTTTTAAGTGATGGTAAGAAAATAAAAAGTATTTCTTTCGGAATGATTGATTAGGAGCCCTCTTGCTTGACTCTACCAGAGTGTTTAAATTTCAAAGATGGATTCGTCTAAATAGGTATCTCTAATATCACCATATTCGACACCAAGAACGAAGAATTTCATGAAAGAAGATTTCTGAACTTTTTAAAATGATAAGTTATCTTAGAAAGTGAAATTCTTATTCGTATAATGGAAATTAAGGAAAATTTAACAATATTCTTCATTATTTTTTTGGAGCAAATCAATAAATGAATTTGTTTTTGCAAAACAAGAACAAGTCCAAAAATCTTAATTTTTCTTGAGAAGCAAGGAACTGGTTAAAAATGTGAAAAAAGTTAGTAAAATTGGCAATGAAATCTTACGTTGATTTCCATTAAAAAATCCCAGAACTTAATATTAAGTGAATTTTGAAGAAAATTATAATAATGGCCCCGTTCCCTTTTTCGCAGTAGAGCTGTATCAGATAAAACTGGTATCAATAATTAGAGAAGAACTTTTTTCTAATTTTATTGCCATAGGGAACCAGCAGCATAAAATTCTTTGGGCTGCTGCCTGAACTAGGCGATGACTTCCCTTTGTACAGTTTCATCGTCGCTTCGATTAAGAGGGCCGAACAGCTTCATCGTAGGGAAGGTGTTCACCCGAAAGATGATGTTTAAGAGTGCCGAACAAATGGAAGCACTTGGTGCAAGGTCAGGGCTATAAGGAGGATGCTCGAGAACTTGCCACTTGAGCATCTCAGTTGTTTTGTTGGCAGTAAGAGGATGCTCACAGTCTTCTGGGATTACAAGGACATTTTGCATATTATACGAGTAATAGCTCTGGCTTTGCTCATCACAACTTCCATTTGTTCGGTCTTCTTAAACATCATCTTTCGGCCGAGATGAAGCTGTACAAAGGGAAGTCACTGCCTGGTTCAGACAGCAGCTCAAAGAATTTTATGCTGCTGGTTTTGAGGGGCTTGTGAAAGGATAGGACAAATGTCTCAATGTACAGGGAGATTATGCGGAGAAATAAAAATAGTTTTCAAATCAGTACTCGTATTTGTTTCATTTCTATATCTAGTTGTAACGTACCTCCCCTCGTATGTCGTTATTAATTTTTGGCTTGTTCACTTGTTCTGCCTAATCTAACTAATTTTCCATATTGACATTTAGATAGCAAAAAGAAATTCCTCACTCTCCCATTTTCTTTATAATTCCTCAAGAACTGAAATCCCCTCCTAGGTATGTTATTATTGCTAAAGTTGACATTACTTGGAAGTGTATTTTTAATTAATAGCTAAATTTTAAATCGCAATAAAATCTACGCTATGGTATTATAATTCTTCATCACTGCTTCATATAAATATTAACGAAAAGATATTAGTACATTTTTAAGGGGAAGCTGAATTAGCTTTAAAAAATAAATCTGAGTTGACATGATAATCTCATTTGGATTTTGACAATAGTTCTATCATTGGCAGAGCATCACTTAAGGCCCTGGTCGCCCTGTCCTTATTTTCTTCGCAAATATCGCCGACGCTTATTTGCAAGGGGGTGGCTGAACGAAATCTCCCTGTATTTCCTACGTGATGAGCATTTCAACGGATGCCCGAAGCTGTTCACTTATTCAAGGGGAATGAGCAGTCGTGCCTCCTCCTCGACTTCCTTTCCAATGAAGGAAAGGAACCTCCTCGTCTCTTCCACCCCCACCCTTCTTTCCCTTTCCTCTTTTTACAATTCTTTTGTCTCCAATGATTTGTATTCAGAATCCGTAAAGAGAAGAAATTTACGCATTTAATACCAACGCCAAAACTAAATGATCTTCTTCCATATTTATAGAGTTGCGCATGGATCCCCCATTTGTCTGATGATCATCGCAAGTGTAAACAAATCGTTGGAGGTTTTTTAAATTAGTCTTTTAGGTGAATCGATATAGAGAAGGCTTTTCAGATACATTTAAATTTTTTTTTATCAGATTTTGAACAAAATACACCTATTTTCCCAGCGAATTACATCACATCGTAAATTTGGTAAGGGAAGGGATTATTGAAATGCATTCAAATTCTTTTACACAAAACGTGTCCATAACTTTTCAGAATAAATATAAAATTACAAAAAAAATGTATTTTTTCTATGTCATATTATTACTCGAGAACATTTTAGAACGGATGATTTTTAGTGCGAGTTGTACAGTTTGTTGGATTTTGTGGTGTGGCAAAAGATTTCACTACGTGTTGTATATGCACTGGATATTGGAAATTTACTTGGACATGTCCAGCTTCTCTATTGTTGGATAGAATATTCATAGATTATTGATTAAAATGTTTACAAATGATATTAATTTGCGCCAAATATCGTCGCCTTTTGGAATTACGTAGTTCTTTCTTTTGTCTTAACAAATCGCATCTGAAATAACCATACGAAGCAATGCCGAGGTTAAGTTGGTTTTTTCCTCCGTACGATTTAGAAGTTCAGAACTTTAACTATAGAAAACATGCTAATACATTTAAGAAGTTACCTACTATTTATAAAGTAATACTAGATGCCTAATACTTATAATGTAGAAGTAGATAGTGATTGTATTTAGATGATAAGAGGCTTACATTATACATAATGTGAGTTGAAATGTGATTTTCGTCTGGAGCAACCTCACTTTCCATTTCTCATTAAAAATAGTTTAACTTACAGGGTTTCTAGTGTGGATTATAATTCTAAGCGCCTTCAGCAATTGAGTTAATAAACTAACAACGAATGACACCGAAAACTACGTTTTCGCTAAAATGAATTTACTGAAAAAGAATTTAATAACTATTAATTAAATATAAATTTCGCTTAAGTATAGACAAATAGAAAGTAACTCTTCCGCATAAAACGGTTCATGATATTAGAGACAGGCGCTTTATTTTTTTTTTCCTAGAAGAGCTTTTATTTTTGATAGATAGTGCTATTATCTATAATGATTGAATTCTCAGCAGTTACAAATAGCATTTTTACTTGGCTCGATCACGTCCACAGCATTATATCTGAGTAAGAGATATAATGACACGAACCATAACGAGTCTGCAATGTGTTACCGATTGTTGTTTTATGCTCACAAGATTCTGTATTCTCATATCTCTCTCTGTCTCTCTTTTCACACATACAACACGAACACATCATTCTGAAAATAATCAAAACGTGCTCAGAAGACGCAAACGGATGTCCGATGTAGTTTTGCTGAAATCTGGAAATCGATTCTTTTCTGATTTCCCTCTCGTGTGGCAATACGAAGAAAGTGAAAATTTTTAAAAAGAGTTCTTTTTCATTGTTCTTTCATTCCGTGCTATAGTGAAGAAGGATACTGACATAATGGCTTTTTTATATCTATGATTGAGAGATTTTTTTCCTTATTACTTTATAAAACTAGAACATTAGCTTTTACATATTTAGGGCATCCTGCTTTTACATGTAATATAATGCCGAGAAGAAGAAATTTTCTAAAGTGAGCAAGAAAATACATTAAATGAAACTGCAATATAGGCCTAAAATTTTTCGATTTTATGTGAATTCTTCAGCAAACAATTGAAATGCCGGTAAACCAAGATAAGAAAATAAAAAAAAGTTATAACCGTAATTCTAAACATTAAAAAGAGCATACATTTTGCTAATATTAAGAGCTTAGCATTATTCTAATCAGTGAGAAGAATAATTAATATCAAAAGGTTCGAATTCATCGAAAATATGTCTAAATTATCGAAAAACAGAATATCTAGTTTATCTTTTCTCAACATAGATTGTAATCGAAAATAAAATAAACTCTGAAACTTTATAACAAAAAGCATATTCCTTTGCATTACATTTCCGCAGTCTTACAATAAATGGCGCATAGATTACATACCTTATTACCTTATTAATGGCGTAAGTTTCAGAACCGTAGGCAACCAATTCTGGCTTGCTCATAGAATGTCTGAAAAAGTGCCAGAAGCACCAAGAACTGATGAAGGAGGAGTGCAAAGAGATGCCACGTGATTTGGGCCATGAATTACTCTTTACTTTAGTGATGAAAGACTGCACGTTGGTAGGAAACTACTTGACTCATTTTGCATACTGGTGCAAATAAAAGTTTCCCCGACTGAATTAATTTTCCTTTAAGTACAAAAACTCTGAACCAGAAATTTACGTTGGTTTTTTGTGACATTCATGCAAATAAGTTTCTTTAAGATTTTATTTTTCCAGTGACTCGAGACATCTTCTGAAATGCTTAATTTGAAATCCTTCAACAGCTCGAGGTTTAGATTAAATAATGATGATATTGAACTTTTTAATTCCTTTATTTTTTGGCATAATCTTCAGTTTGGAAAAGGGAAGCTCCAAATGTAGCGAATAAGAAAAAGGGAATAATAATTTTATTTATTTTTTAATGATTTAGCAATAGAATTTAATCAAGTTAGTAGGTGTTTGGAATTTATTACGCTTTAAAATATGTATGGCAAATAGTGCAATTGGAATTTCAACGTTTAAAGACATTTGAAATCTTGTTAATCAAATTTGTGAAAAAAAGTTTGATAAAATCGACATATGATAAATGATATGGTTATATGAAATTGATAAGGGAATTATACGAACATGTACCTCACAAATTCCCACCCAATAGAAATATGATACTCATCTGAAGCTACTATAAGAAAATGGAAATTTTGTTTCTTTCAAAATAAACCGCGAAAACGAAAAAAAATTGAGCACACATAGCCATACACAGGTTCCATTGTTAAAGCCATATTTACAGCTAAGTGAGCGAGTGTGTATGTGTTAATGCACTTGACGGAACTTCTTTTTTCCACTACTCAGCAAAAAGCACGAATCTACTTCACATGGAAGCAATGAAAAAAGTAGCAGAATGAAAATAGCAGCATTTCTAAACAAACTTAGTTTTTAAAAATAAATTATTAAAATTAATTAATTTGCTTCCAGTAAAAAATCTGTATAATAATTAATAACTATTTCCTCAATTTATTATTTCATTTTATAAATAAATCTTCGTAAATTTTCCCGGCGCTGGCGTCATGTGAAACAAGGGCAAAACTGTCGAGTGATACGTTGCGTTGGTGAGGGGATATGTATCGCGGTCCTTTATAAGTTTAAATAAAAATAGTATTCATGGATGCTTACCTCATCTTATAAATTATTACGAGACGAATACTTGTACAGCAAAATTAAGGTTTTGTGCTTAATAACACTGCTTTAACTGCAATTCTTTGGCATCTGACGTTAACGATTTTGCTACTACCATTACCGCCATGTTTTTTTCACATCCGTTTTGCTACAACCATTACCGCTATGCTTGCACGTAGAAAAAAAGTGCGTTGTACAACTTTGTATACTTCCCTTGTGAGTTGATTAAAATCTTTATGTATTTGTGCTGCTAATACTTTTCTAGATATCGTCCAAAAATCGAAACTTAACCAGAGTCTGTTTCTCGAAATACGGTAAATCTGAGAAGTCCTGTAAGTGTCAATCAATAACATATTGAGTACCAAGAAAAATATAAAGTAGTATTTTCACCATGATCATCTAACACTTAATTTTTTAAGAAAATTTATGGTCAGTGATAACTATCTCGACGGAAAGACATTAAGTTTCGAAAATTTCTACTGCCAACCTTAGATATTGTGTCAATCGTTAAGGCTTTCCGACATGAATGTAATATCTGTGTAGCAGTTATTGTTCAAAATTAATCGAGGCAATCCAAGTTTTTGTCTTATAGCTAACGACATATGTCGTAAATTTCATTTGTGGCCATAGGTCTTTTACCTAATGTTTAATATATGTAATATTGAATTAGGGCATCAGGGTTTTTTATATAAAATGTGACATTTGTGCCCTTTTAAATTTATTGGCGGACCTATGAAAAGGTTGCATTTTCGTAATCAACATGAAATTCTACATCGCATCATTCAAATTTTGTTATTAGTAATGCGCGCACGCGTTTTCATTTTCTTTCTACGCTTGATCTTTTTAGTTTGTCATACGCTTGATCCTTTTTTTTTTTTTATTTTGGGCCATTGATATTGAGACCATGTAATACAGAGGTTGAGTCAAAAGTAGAATTCTGGCCGACTCGGGAGGGGGGCGGGGTTAGAGTTTGACGAATTCTGGGCGTAGACCATTTACCACAAGGGTATATCGCAGTTTGTTAAGAGAAAAGAGTGGGAAGAAACGAATTTGAATGCCATAGACATTGTGCCAACTGCATCAGCCAGTGTAAAAATATGGCAGAAAATTTGGTGATACGCCGGCTCCTTCGTCACTATTGGAAAAAAGAGACCCGTGCGCGAGCAACTGCCACCGAAATTTGCAGGGCGGAAGGTCAGGGTGTGACCAATGAACGAACAGCACGACGGTGGTTCTTCCGCTTTTCCTGGAGACATGGGCCTAAAAGATGCGCCAAGGAGCGGAAGACCCAACGAAGTGGTTGACGCAGCCCTATGGCAACAAGTGGAAGCCAACCCAGGCAGTACCACCCGTGGACTAGCGGCGGACATCGGGACATCACAATTAAGTGTGGTTCGACATCTGCACGTCATGGGAAAGGTCAGCAGCTGACGCCCGCGCAGGCACAACAACAGTTGAAGGTGTGTCGTCAACTGCTGGAAAAAATCGAGGTTCTGCCACATCCAGCATATAGCCCCGCCCTGGCACCTTCCGAATACCATATCTTCCGGTCCATGGAGCACTTCGCCAATGTCAGTGAGGTTGAAGACGCCGTGCGTGACTTTTTCGCCCAGAAACCGGAGGAGTGGTTTCGCGAGGGCATCCGCCAAATGGCTGATCGTTGGATGAAGACCATCGAGCATGATGGACTCTACTTTGAAGATTAGCAATGAGTGGTTCCTGTCTGGTGCCCATTTAAAAGTTTGTGCGGTGATCGGCCACTACTTTTGACTCAACCTCTGTATTATCATGATGACGATTAAAAAAAAAGTTGCAAAACAACCATCTTTTCCTGCCAATCCAGTCTCACGGTAAATTTTTTTGTAGCACAATACTCGATATTCATTATTAGATTAAATTCCTATGAAATTTTTCAAATAAACTGTTTCCTCATACAAAAAAATTATAAATATTGTTTTTCTATGCTTTTCTGTATTTTTAACTTAATAAATATTTTTCTATATTTATATTTTATTCTTTTTTAAGAAACTAATATTCAGATAAAATAACTGAAGTTCATTCTGGTACTTCTTAGAAAGATTTCTTTACTTATGGTGCATTAAGGATAATAATAAAAACTAGAATTTAAGACATGCGAAATGCGCAAGATTTCACCGCTGAGGAAATGAGAGGATCTCTTCTGTGTATTCAAATTAATTTTTTTTCGGTTTGTTTTCGGCAGATGCTGATAGAAAATTCTATTATTTCATCTGTCATTTGCCTAGATACCCTAGAGCCAGGTTGGAAGGGATTATTTTTTTCAATCAGCATTCTCTTTTTAATTTCACTTCGCTTTACTTCTCTTCCATGGAAGATGATTGCCTGCCAGAAATTTTTTTCTCATCATTGAACACCGAAGAGAGGAAAATTGGAATATGTCTAAGGATGTCAAGGCTTCCAAAAATGTATTCATCTAGACGCCGATAATAATATTTGTATATAAATAATCCGAATTCTTTTATATAAATCCATGCTTATTGCTTCGATTGAAACGTGCAATATATAGGATCTGTGAAGTTTAAAGCGTGCTAACTTGAATCTAAATTGGATTCTATCTTAATTCGCTTTGGAAAAATTCTGCGGGGTTAGAGTTCCTTATCTTTACGAGTTTAGACAGTTATAAATTTATAGCATCTTGAGAACCCAACTCTTTCTCTTCGGTGGCTTTACGATTCATTTGCGGCTTTTACGGGAGAAGAGAAGAGGCCGAGTAATTGCTCATTACACACGAAACTTAATCCTCGTTTTATCACATGGTCTGAGGAAAACGACTTTTGTAAATGCATCGGACATATTTTTTACGCATCTATTTGTCAGCGTAAAATTTATGTAGTCAACAAAGTTCTACGAAAGAGCTTTCGAAGACAATAGCAACGGCTCCATATAAAAGATGTGCAAGACTAGATGGCATTTATATATCATTAAATCTAGTGGAATTAGAACGTGCTTCAAGATGACTGGCGATGGGAATATCGGTTTCAAGGTCATCGAAGGATCTATATGAAAAATTAAAAGCAGCACATGGTTGTTATGTCAGCATTACAACACAACTAAAGAGAATTTGCAGGTTTTAAAACTGCGTTGATTGAAGCAAAATAGATCTGTTTGTAACTGTTTTAGAGCGGAAAATACCATATTTCTATTGGGAAATTAATGTTCGTGTCAAGATTAGGCTAAGTTAGGCTAAGTTAGGTTAGGTTAGGTTAGGCTAGGCTAGGCTAGGCTAGGCTAGATTAGGTCATCCTAGTAATATCAACGATACAAAAACGATGCCGCTTGGCAAGTTTTAATGGTGGTTAATTAAACATACATTATCTAATCTCCTAACAAGTCACATTCCAATATGCTATACAGTAATCGACTTTACAGCCTCCGAAATATAGGTAGATCCCGTTAAACGCGATACATACGCTCCGCGAAATTGCCGTGTATACCGAATTCGCGTAAAACTGGTTCCATTTAACATGTACAGAATAGAGTTTGGTTCTCATAAGCATTAATTATTTTCCTGATATAACGTAAATAATTCCGTTATAGAAGTATAGGATTAGTAATACTACAGTTTTCTATTTTTTAGTCTTAATATAGCACCTTTTTTATTTTATAAAACTCAAGATACACTAAAATACTCAAAATACATGTACACGTACAACAAAAAGAAGTGTCCACAATTGAAACTTTATATTGCTTTGGCTTCATCTGTACCAGAAGATTCTGATGCTGTTTCTAACAGTCTCCTTCCTGTAATAGTGCTGGTGGAATCCCGAAGGGAGTTTGGAAGAAGAGCTCGGACTGGATGTTAAGGGATCGTTCGAACTGGCAGGATGTTTCGTTAAAAATTGCTTGATGGTCGGCTGTAACGTTTTCTTCATCTTCATCGAGGATCTCTAACTCAGTTTCTAACGAGTAGAATTTTCGGGCCCGCTTTCTATCTTTGGTAATAATACTTCCTTTACGTTTCGGCGGCATTTTAAGTCCTACAACAATAAATCTTTTCGCAAACAGATTAGAAACTCACCTGATCTTGTCCAAACTGATGTATAGCAACCTTATCATTCATAGATAGCCAGTGATGTGCTAAGTGTGCACAAACACAGGGATAGGAACGAAACAAAACTCAAAAACGAATTCAACTCCTAACAAAAATAGAAGAGCTTTCGCATGTTGGCGATAGATGGTGCTACTAAATGAAAACCGCGTATATTCGTAATCGCAGATACCGAAATCGCGTATAACGGGATCTACCTGTATGTCATGTTGTTTTTTAGATGTATCAGAGTTCAGTTCTCTAGAAAATGTTTATATTCCGAAATTAAATACCTTCGTAACTTATTGTGATTTGTTAAGATTTTCGACAAAACATCAGTAGGACAAATTTGTGGAATGATGCAAATTTTACAACCATTGTTCGTTTATGGAAGATACCTAATAAGATTGCCGTTAGAATAAAATTTTCACAATGAATTTTGTTCATTTTGAATTGATGACGTAAGTTTACCCATAGTAATCCTTTAATAATTGAAGGGGTCGGGGCAATAAGGACGTAACCCACAGGAAGGTCATTTGAGAATTTTTTTGAGAAAAGTGATGTTGTATTTGTATTTGGAAATCTATATGGTTGATGTTTTGCTTTAATGTGCTTGCGATTTACTTGTGCATTTGTTACTGAAGCATACAGTAAATGGATTTCACAAGCAGTAATTATTGCATTTAGTAAGAACTTCTTCCTGAGGGTTACGTCCTTATTGCCCCGAGCCCTTCAATTTATTTTAAGAATCTATATATGCCAACGAGCATATTACGAATAATTTTCTCAAGTGAGTCTTCCTTATAAATAGCAATAACAGATTGAACATAATTGAAATCACGTGTTTATCTCATCGATATCATAATTAAGAAAAGACTCATTTGAGAAAACTAGTATTGATATATTATAAAATGTACGTTCAGCGACCACCTGGTAAGATATATGAGAAGTTTTAAAACTCGATTTAGAAAATAAGAATTCCATCACCATGTTATGATTTCTTCTTCCGGTAGAATGTTTGTTTGTTTTTTTATTAATTTTTTTTATCATTTTTTTTTTAAATATTAAGTTCCGAATTGAAAGATTGGGCAACTACGAGATTTCTATTTTAATCGTGGAGAAATCTCGTCAAAAGAATAGTCTCCTTTTTATATATATTTCCCCTAGGTCGAGAAAGCGACACTTTCTAATTCACTGGATTTCAAAGGATAATATCCTTTAGTACGTTGTTATTATGAGCTTATTTTAAAGTTTTTCTCGTTGAACTTTTTCAAGAGAGTCCATTTTTTTTATCTTCTCCCCCCCCCCCCCATTCTTTTTCTCACTCCGTCTTCATTTCTTTTTCTTTTTCCATTTCTCTTTTCAGTAAGTGTTAAATTCTGGCATCGTGAGAGATAGTTAACGAAGTGAAAGGGACTCTCACTCACTCTCTCGGCACCAATTGGCTGAAAACCTCCGGCTGCGGCAACTGCCTTGGAAACTAAATCTGCTGACAAATGCACAAAAAATAAAAGTTGAACGAAAGAAAGAAATATTTCCTTTCTTTTCTTTATTTTTTTCTCAAATAGAAGTCAGAAGTTTTTAATATGGGCCGTCGCTTCTGTTCCCACTTTAATCACTGCAAAATTTAAATGGTCCAAGAATTCAGATAAATCTTTCGCACTTGTGATTAAGAATCTAGCGAAGAATTCAAATACCCTTCCTTGGGCCTCTTTCGCTTATTTGAATTAAAAAAATTTCAAATACATACTGCATGTAAATTTTATTTTATTTACGTTTCCTGCGAGATCAAATAAGATTTTGGAAATGGTATGAAATTTTAGAATGTTTACAAAGCAGTTAATTAAATGATGAGTTGCACTAATTAAAGCAGTTCCTGCATATATGTAGGCTTAGTGAGTTGATGAAACAATAATTTTACACGAGATTTAGAGCATTCATAAATCAAGCAATTTTACAGTTCTAATTCATTTAGATTCATAAATATTCAATAGAATAGCTGTCAATGCTTCTATAAGAATTTTGATTAGTTCGATCTAATAAAATTAAATGTAGAATCAATTGGGATTTGTTAAAATCAGAATTACCTTTAACGAAGAAGAAGAATATTAACTCATGGCTCGAGCAATACCTTAATTTTCAAAATACACCAAGTTTTAATTTGTTATTTTGCTATTCTTAGTTATTTTTCTTTCATGGAGTTGGAGGAGGTTATTTGGCATCTGTGGAATTTATAATAAACAAGGGTCTTTTCATAAATCGCGGCAATTATTTTATTTCTTCTGAACATGTATACTACAATATCTTTGTATAAATGAGACTGTGAAAGCTGGAAATGTGACGATTCCCGAAAATTAACCACGATTACTGGCATGCGTTGCTTTGTGCTGGTAAATATTGGAAATGAGTGTTAGTTTATACAATCACTGGCGGTTTCTTGAAAAGATTAGACCCTATGGAAAAACAGCAATGATCTATTTAAAGGGTATACTATTAGTCCAGCCCTCTGTCAAAGGGAGTGTATGTATGGGGGGGGGGGGGGGGCAAGACTGATATTTCTAATAAGTCCTGCCGGTCTCACTTATCCTGAATAAAAAGTAATGACCGGCTTCGCTCAGCGTGTTCCAAAATGACCGTCGGTTTTCGCACAACGTCGGTCATCGGCTGGTCAAGTGGAAACAAGATGACAGAATAAATTCAAGAAATTCAAATCTTTGGCCGTCTATTATTTTTCTGACAATAACGACATCAGAGTATATATCTATCAAAAAAAAAAGGAAATGAGTCGGGAGATAAACTGAATTAAGAAAATTTGGATAATTAAATAATTTTAATCGTAAGAGCTGAGTTCTATATAAACATAGTTTCAGTTTCGAGCGATCACGATCAGCTGTCTAAAAAGCAGAAACGCACGAAAACGCCAGTCGGGGACCAATTCCAACGTGACTTGTTGGCAACCGTTCGGACTTGGTGGAAAATGAAATTTCTGAACACGATCGCCTCGCATCATAGTATCTTTAATTTTTGCAATTTATATTTCTTCATCTTAAAATTATAACTGGAGTTGACCGACCTGTACAAAAATATGTAGTCATGAACACATAAATGAATCAAAATACATGCAGATACAGTGAGCTGCCACTTTATTAGGTACACCTCACAAAATATGCAAATTGAGTGATTCCCTAATTAGCATGTCACATGATCACAAATCATGATATAAATATCCTGAAGCATATTTGCTTCTGTTAATTAAGCGTAAAACCACAGCGTATAAAAGGGGAAAACCAGTGATCTGACGGACTTCTAGCGTGGCAAGGTAGGCGCAAGACGGGCTGGAATGAGCATTTCAGAAACGGCGACTCTCCTGAACTTTCACTTAGCTCAGTTTCAAGGGTTTACCGAGAGTGGCTCATAGAGGAAAACACATGTAGCCATCGTGACTCCTGTGGACGGAAAAGCCTTGTTGATAAAAGAACCCAGAGGATAATATCCAGATTTGTGCACAAAAACAGAAAGGCAACAATCGCACAAATTACTGCTCATGACAACTCAGGTAGCCAGAAAACTATCAGAACAGACAACTGGCTCGAGTGGGTTACCAAAGCCGAAGACTATCTCGGGTACCAATGCCGTCAGATGAAGAGAAGAACAAGAAAGCGCGTTCCCTATGGGCACAGCAGCACAAGGATTGGACCATTGAGGATTGGAAAAAGGTTGCCTTGTCAGACAAATCGCCGGTTCCTGATGTGTCATGTTGATGAAAGGTTTAGAATATGGCAAAAACAACCATGAAGCCGTGGACCCGTCATGTCTGCACAACCATCGGATTTTCAAGGCGGTGGAGGCGGAGTAATGGGGTAGGGAATTTTTTTTCAGCATGAATTGCTTTCTCTAATATCTGTAGACGGTCGTTTGAACGCCAAAGCATACATAAACATTGTTGCAGATCAAGTTTACCCCTTCACAGTTTATCCGCATGCAGATGGCTCCTTCCAACAGGAAAATGCACGAGTACACAGGTCAGAATCATTAAGGATTGATTCTAGGAATATGACAGTGAATTCTCCTTGATGCAGTGGCCGGCTCAGTCCCCAGATAACATCTTTGGGAGGAGCTACAAAAGACCATTCGCTCCTTTGAATCTCCAGGAATTGCGTGAAGTTCTGCATGGGCCAACATTCCTGTTGGACGAGTTCTAGCATCTCTTTGAATCCATGCTCAAACGAATACCAGCGATTTGGAGAGCTAATGGAGGTTCAACACGCTATTACACAGTGTACCTAATAAAGTGGCGGCTCAGTGTATTTTGTATTTGTATTATTTATTTCTACATGTAATTGTCAACGAGTTTTCTAGAGGTAATATTATTTATTTCAGTGTATGATAATAAAAAATACGTTTTGTTATCATTTCTAAGAGATGTACGTATATGATTTAAAAAAAAATTGGTTTCTAGTGGTGGTCTAGCACTCGCATGGATAGATGCTAAATTTATTTATATATTGGACCTCTTCCCTTTTTGGAAAACGAGAGAAAGAAATCCACAAAACTAAATCTGAATAACAAATTAAATTTCATATTGTATTCGTAGATTGAAAATTAATTTGAAACAACCCACTCTTCCTTTTTCTGCTAAGTTGCTCTGCGAATCGTATCTGATTAAAGCTGAACAGAGTTATTTGTTTTAGATTTGGAAACGTTCGGTGTTTTTCTGTATTATTAGATTTTATTTTTATACTCGCAAAGGGAAAAAAAGATAAACCGTTCCTTTCGTATGAAAACTTATCGAATAAAGAAGAGGAGTTATTCTAGTTCTTTTTTCCTTCCTTTCCTCTTTTCTCTGGAATTTTCTAGACGAAAACAATCGAGTGAAGAAATAAAAGTAGTTCGATTTTGGCAGTTATTCAAAATTCATTGAAAAGTACAGGCAGGCGAGAGCGAGAGAAAATACGATGATAAAAATAAATAATAATAATAAAAAATGAAGGTATGGGGGGACCTGGAAGAAGAATTGTTGTGGTCCTAGTCGCTTTTATGAAATTTAAAATTGCAATCGTAAATTATTGTTCAGCGGGGAAGTGTGTTTGGAAGTATTGAACCTATGAATGGTTTGGTTTTGGCTACACCGCACGATAAACAGAAAATCATAGGAAATAAAAAAAAGGAGAGGAAAAGAATATATTTATATATAAGAAGCTTCGGCCGTTTCGGTCCTCCTTATCATTTTCCCTCCCCCTTCATTCGTCTTCTGCTAATCGAGATTCATGGCCGTTTATTTTGGAAGACATTTTTGTCTTATTTGCAGTCATAGATATCACATTTGATAAACGATCGAGAATAAAGTCGAAAAAAGGAAAAAAAATAGGGAGGAAAACCTGATGCAGCATTTTGAATGCGAAATAAGGGAGAAAATCTTGAAAATGAAGTGGAAAAAAAAATTTGTTTTTTTTTAATCTTGTGTTTGTATCTGGAATTTCGATAATCAATATGATTGATCAAAATTTTAAATTCTTTGCAAAACAAAGAAAATGCATAAACGTTTTCGTCATCTCTAAGATGAAGAAAACAGATAATATTTGTGGGGAAACAGATAGCATTACTAGAAAGATTTTCAAAACGCCTTTTCAAAGACTTGAAAAATATAAAAAAGTAATAGAAGTTAAGAATAAAGCAACTTGCAATCTTTGTAGAGAAATTCGTTTTGAAAAGCAGCCAAAAATTTCTTCTTTAATATGAATATTTCGCTTTTATCCGTCTCCTCCGGTCTCGCCATTTGAAAATAATATACATTAAAGGTGAAATTTTCAAATCTACAATAGCGATGCTCTCTCTCTCTACATATAGTCTCCCAACCAGTATCTAATAAAATCATAATTATGATGCTGAAATGTAACTCATAAAGCCTAATTCATCAATCCAATTATTTCCGTTTTGTCAGTAATCATAAAAGTCGTTGCCGAAAAGTTTCCTCTATGAAAATACCATAGCTAACACAAAACGTGCATTTTTCCATTATAGAGAGTGAATAGGTGGACAAACTGCGGAGGCTGGTCCCCACTTTCAAAACAAATAAAAAAAATTGGCATTGAAACATATAAATGGAAGTGCTTAGATGATAAGTTTTCCATACAAAGACATGAAGTCATACTAGAGTGGACATTAACAGTTATCTGTTGGTAATATTTAATTCATACAATACCCCATTGCCAGAAGCAAATGACAGTATGTACTCTTGACAATGCGGTAATCTAAATGTTCAGCATAAATGTTCGAAATGTTCCTGCGCTTGCGTCGTATCCTTTCGGTCTCATCACGGCTTTTGGAAAACTTCATAGCGCCCGCATACGCGAGGGCTTTGAGCTATCCCTACAGATAGAAGTCCAGCGGATCCACATTTATACCTCATTCGCACTGACAATTTCAAACTAGCTGAAGTTCTCAAAGGGTTTTGAACTGTGCGAACGCATCTAGCCCAACGAGGGCTGGCCAAGAAAAAGCGCAGCCTCGTGCAAAGTCATCCAAAATCGTCGAGCGCAGGGCCTTTTAATAATAAAAATTATGCAGGCAGGACCGTTGATCCGTGTGCGGTCGCATAGTTCGCACTCTCCTCCGACCGGATCTGAGCCCCAACTTAAGCTAGACTGAAACTTCTCGAACTGGATTGATTTCGGATAGTACAGTGTATTTTAAACTAGATCGAAACGTCGACCTGGCTTTGCCGCATTACATTCTGGGACACACGAGACACGACAAACTAAAGCATAAAGGACGACGGTACAAGTACCGACATGGCATAGTCACGAAAAAAACAAACAACAACAAAAAAACAAGAGAGTGACGGCGAAAGGATCATCCTAACTCGTTTGTGGATGAAAATATAGCAATGATAGTGACTAGTGACTTACTAATAAGCACAGATTTTAATGGTACCAAAGTACTCGAATATGATCTAACCTAAAGACCCGAATAAGCTAGCTTAACTTGATCTAGCCAAGATGCAGTGCGAACGGGGTATTACCTATTCATCGGTGGCGATAGGTATTTGTGAGCGCCTCTGGAACACTATGGCTGAAATGAGCAAAAGCATCATCGTGCATAAAACACGTTCTAGTTCTAACGTCCACAGTTCTTATATTTCTCTTGATACAGCCAAATTTCTCGTCCATATGTGTTGAAACTTTCGTATACTGTTATTTTTCCACATACAAATATACGAAGTATGTAATGAGAGGGACTATGAAAAAATATTTTATTCAAGAATTTTACAATTGAATGTTACCATCTTCGAAGTAACACCCATGTGAAACATTACTGTTCTATTCGTCGTAGCAATGCTGAAAGTCTGTTTCTGTAAGGTTGTAGAGAGCACTAGTCAAGTTTTTTGGATGTTCTCAATGGTCCTAAAATGAGTCTTCCTAAGATGGGAATTGAGTTCGGGCAACAACAAGAAATCACACGGTGCCATCTCAGGGCCGCAGGAAGCGTGTGGAAGCGTTGCAATATATTTCTAACCGACTTCAAAAAAATAAGGAGATTATAAATTTGATTTGTATGCAGGTACTATTTTAGAATGCATGTATGTTTGTCCACCTATTTCTCAGAAACTGGAAATCGAATTGGAATAATTCTTTTTTATTGAATTAAGTATCTTTCAACTTAGGGAACAGTCCAAGTTTCATCAAAATCGGTTCAGTAGTTTTCAAGATAGGACTGGTTATAGCTAGACGATAGTGAAAGTTTCATCAAAGTCGGTTTTTTATACTCTGTTTAATCTTGTTTGGATCAAAATTTCGCAGACAGACAAGAAAGTGTGACAGGACGCGTTGTCATGATGGGGGATCCACGAAGGTTCCTTAATCAATTCAACCGTTTGTGAACCGGATTTATCGAGTTTAACGCAAAGTTTGATTACATAACGTTGTTCAATAGAACTCTGCATTTCATTGCGTCACGAGCAAGCAAAATAAGGTACGGTTCTTCAAATATCTGCTTCCTTTAAAGATTCGCATTCATCAACCTGTGCAGCCGACCGTAGAGACCTCTAGCAGGGCGAATAAAAATAATTCGTTACTTTTGATACATATCTCGTATTATTATTATTTCTTGCCTACTTTTTACTGTTAGTTTACCCACGACTTGCAATTCATCTGTCTTTCTCCCTATAATCTCTCCATTTTCCGAAGCGTCCGAAATATGCGAAGTAAATCCTTTCCTGTGAAGAGGCATTTAACCTCTAATATCAGCTCAGCTTACTTTAATTTATACCCTATTCATAGTAAGTTTGAATGGACGTGTCCATTTAAATTACTGATTTCAATTCTTGGACATTCTTGCAAATTAAAATTAACAATGCCTAACAATTGAAATTGGAAATTTAATTGGACACGCCCTGTCAAACTTAGATTGGACAAAGTATAATCCAATTGTAGCCTTTCCCTACAAACTCTTTTCAATTATTAAATGGGGAAAATAGTAACTTTTAATAAAAATCGAACTTTTAATTTATTAAGGTCAAATTCAATAAATGTTGATAAAAGAACTCGTAAATTATCATCGTCAGCTTTATCAGCTTTAAATTTACCTAAAACATCATGTAGAGCAGCGTTTACTTTTGCAAAAATAAATAACTGGAAGCAATTAAGACTTAGAGAGCAACCGTGATAATTAATATCCTTTACAATAAATTTTCACTTTTTTAATGAGTTATATTGCGCACTTAATGAATTTTTAAATATTTAATCACTTTCAAATTGGATCAAAGTTCATCTAATAATGAATGCTCATAAGAATGGAAGCGTTTCCGGGTAATGATGCCATTCTTCGGAATGAAATGTTCATTAATTATGTTCAATTGCTTTGACGCGGGTGAGACACAATGCCATCTGTCGTTCGGTCAATAGCCATTGGCCCCTTACCGAAAACCAGGTGTAGGTAGAGGAGGAGGGAGCTATTTGTTTCCTCGTGCCTTGTTTACATTCTGATCTAATCAACTCTGTCCCTCAAATAACACGGCTACTTTGAGCCCTTAATGTTATTTGTTCTTCATTGGCGGTGGGAGTTCCTGGCTTCCAATAAAACTAATATTTGACATTGGGTTCCTTGCCCATAAACTTTAGATTACCAGAAAATCGTTAATCACTTTAAATATTTTATTTGAAACAAGGAGCTGATTGAGATTAATTATCAAGATGAAGGCTAATTACGAGCGCTAATTAAAAAATAAACCAATCGCTAATTGTGAATCGAACTGATACTCGAAGCGGAATAATTGATGACATTATCGTCTGTTTTACGAAGGATATAAAAATGCATTTTTATAAGCAATTAGAACGGGATAGAATTAATTGGTATGCTTCAAAAATGCCTTGGACTGTTAAAATTATTTTTATGTCAATATTTTAAGTAACTTCTAATACTAATTTTTTAAAAGTATCATTTAAAGATTCCTGGATTGATAAATGAATAAAAATAATAGAATAGAATTTGGGTTTCCCAACAGCATGATGATTTATACTTTTGTCGAAATTCCTGTTGTTTTTTTTAATATTTTCTAAAACTTATGATCGCATATAATATACAAGCTTATATGTTATCAAAATTAATTTACGCACCATAATAACTTATTTTTTATGACAGTTAGTAACCATTCGTCCACCTTTTCTTTTCAGCATACTTTTCAACAGCTTTCAGCAGGTCCTGATAGGAATTGAAGGCGTTCGCTGGGTTAAATCTACATTCGTATAAGTTATTCCAGTTCATCCTTGAGATATTTTCTTGGATTGATATCAGGGCTGGAGCAAACCACTCAAATAATTCTTCTCATTTTCAAGAAACTAGTACTGCACACGGCGTGCAAAGTGGCAAGAAGCTCGATTGTGTTGTAAGAGTCAACGGTCATTTTCATAATGTTGCATCCATTGCTGGTAGGGCCGATTTGTCCAAATCGTTCAGATAGATTTCAAAGTTCATGGTTTTATAGTACAGGGTGTCCCACTTCAAGCAGAACTCGGGCTTTCGTGTACTTATAGGAATTTCTGAAGGACAAAGTATATGCAGAGACATCACGAATTAATAATTATTATAGACGCCTTGAGCGCAAACATGACAACAGCAATTCGGTCGGTGATAATGGACAAATGGCAGCCACATTCCAAAAATATATAGCGTCGAGTTCAATGTTTTGAATGTGCTTAACATTCCAAAACAAGATTGTTAAAATATATTCGTTATTAATGAAAACTCGCGTTCGGCTTGGAGTAGGACATCCTCCACAGTCATAAACTGCTGAAGTTCCATCCACACACATTTCTGTTCATTTTGGGTCTTCTGTTGTTCTCAACAGTTGAAAATGTATAAAATTGCTCATTGGAGAGTCGCCAAACCCACATTCCTCCGTCGGATTATAAGAGTGAAAACTCCAAACAACTGTTTTTCAGTCCTTTAGTCCACTGAATCCAAACGAGGCTTCGCATTTACGATAGTGAGATGTGGGTTATGTGTAGCTGCTCTATCGTAATAAGCTAGACTTTCAACTTTGCGATTAATTTTGTTACTAACGGATCCAGCACTTGCGTTTCTTAATTCAGCGGCGAGATATAAACTGCAGAGAAAGAACATTTTGTTTTTTTTTAATGTTTCTTAGCAAGGCTTTTCTGTCACTCCTCTGTCAGTTTTTTGACCTTCCTAACTTTTTGCTATAGTTATATCGCTCTACTTTCATCTCTTCACGATACTCTTTTAAGTCGATTTTGGTTCGTCTCATTTAGCTGTGGAAACGTTGCGCAAATGAAATCATATGATTAGCCTACGCTGTAACTCGACAAGTTCAGGTCCATGCTGCATATCTGCATAAAAAAATTACTGATAATATGAGAGAACATCTCAGCTTTATGTATTGAAATTCCTAGCTTCTAGCATATTCGTTCTTTTCACTTATGCAGATAATTACCGATATCTGAATTATTTGTTGAATTATTTATTTACCAAAATTTTTCTTAATTCATTTAACTGGTGGTAGTCGCACGGAGACAAATTGGCATATAAGGAGGAGATACTACAACGTTTCCACCTTAGTTATGTCATTGTGTTCATATTCCGTTTAGCATTATCGGGTTTTGCATTTTCTTGCAGAAGGTTGGCTCCTCAATCCTAATCGTTTCTTTCTCAATGCTGGCTTTAAGGAGATCGTTATAATATGAGAATTAGCCATAACCTTGGTGACCAACCTTGACTTATTTGCTTGGAGTGAAGTTTTTGTCTTCACACTTCATGATTGCGTGCTTGCCTTATGGAATCTGGTACTGGATCCATGTCTCGTTCACCGCTGCAAGACGTTTGAGGAAGTTATCTCATTAACTGCAATAAGTTGAAGCTTATTCACCTAATGAAATTTCCCTGCTACATCGTTGATTGTCTGCACGATTACGATGATTTTCACAGCAGTTTTTGACTTTCTTATACGATTCGTTTTCAAGGCGCTGTCTGTCATTCTTAACCGACTTCAAACACATAAACGGGATAGAAAGAATTCACCAAACTGAGCTTGAAGTCTACGATGAATTTCACTTCCAATCACACATTGCTGAGGAATATATTAGTTATTGGTTTTTTACTAATGTAGGCACAGACTCCGTCGTCATTACATTTATGTAGTGAGTTGATTGTCATGGCAATGAAAAGCTTGAAGTCTTGTATGCAAATGCTTAGAACAAAGAACTCGGCTTCTGTGTTAGCATTTACAGTATTAACGTTTCGACCATACGCTATATAAAGAAGAAAGAGAAGGAAAGCTATAAAGAGATAGTCGCAAAATTTTAATTTCACGAGGGATCTGTGGCCCGGCTTCTAACAAATTAGAGAACTGAATATATAAATTTTAAATTTATATATTTCATTATTGAACTTAAAAAGTAAACTTAACTTATATTTGTGCATATGCAAGTACATTTACTATTATTTAATTTTTAAATTTAATTAATGTATTATCCTCAAAGAGTTAGAGTTTAGTGGCATCTATATGAATTACCTAATTCGTGGTTATCTCGAATCTTTCGTAAGTTATCCATAAATATTTTTAAGGAAAATTTTATTCAAACAAAAATAATTTAAAAATTTTTTTTGTAGTTCCGGTGAACTGAAGTGGATACTTTCTCTACTCATTAAGCCAAAACCGATTTCAGTTTTCAGAATCATTGTTCTCAATTTTGCGGGATTGTATGAGAATCATCCCCTAGAAATCTTGGAGAGGAGTCAAGGTCGTCAACACCCAATATTACTTATGATTATTAGCTGAAGGCATATTATATTTGCAGCTTTTGAAGTAATTTATCAAAATCTTGAGCATAGAAGTATAGCAAACGTTCTCTATTTCTATGATCGAAGATCAAAACAGAGAAGACTATAATCGGTAATTTTTTAGCAGGTAATGCTCGAAATTTGGAATTTCTAATCAAGCTGGCGGCTCAAACTTGGTTGGAAGTTTTATTACATTCATCTTAAGCCCAGATCTGGCGTCTTCGATTTATCATTTATATTTCGCTTTTTCTGAAATCAGACTAACAAAATATTTGGTTTAACAATTGGTACAATGGCTTCATTAATGCAAAACCAACTAATATCTATGAATAAAGGACATGATGAAACTGGAAAAAAGTCTTCGTTGAGAATAAAAAGAAAGTTCTCATAATTTTCACTGATTTGTAATTAATGTATTTTTGCACTTCACAATACCAGTCGAATCTCAAACTCTTTCCTACGAGCACAATAGAATACAAAAATATCAAACAAAATAAGAAAGTAAATGGTGGTATATTTGTAAAGAATACCGGGGACCGCTTAATAGGATTTACATTAATAAAACAGAGGTGAAACTATAGTTTGAAGATATATAAAAAATTGAAAAAACGTTTTAACTCCCTTTCTTTGAACTATAAAGAAAGTAGAGTTTATAGTTCAAAGAAAGTGATTACTCTTTTGGAGATCGTATATCCGGCGTGGTACGATTTATCCTTCCCTCTCTTTCTCTGTCCCCATTGAAGAGGTTGCAATCATTCGGAATATTCTGACGTCCTGTGACCTGCAGTTAAAAGTTCCTGCGAATAGCGTTGATTTCTACGTCTACGAAAATAGAAATCGATTGAGAAATAAACGGACCTTTTAAACCGCTCCTTAACAATGACTTTAAAAGCATTTGAAAGGCTAGAAGGAAATGGGATCTCCTTTTTTCGCGAGAACTAACTCTCAAGATCGATAACAGACAATGGCCATTTGAAAATCTCAACGAATTAAGAAGAGTGAAATATGAACTTAAACTGCACACATTATTCGCAGAAAAGTTTCCATAAATTTATTTCAGTTATTGTACTCCTTAATTATTTGTATGCTTACTTTTTTAAAATGACAACGGTAAGTACGTAAAGATCCTTTTGAATCTTGTATGTTTCTAAACTGTATTAAACGCTCAGCTACATGAACTCGTACAGTAACAAATCGAAATGCCATATGAGAATATGGTTTTAATCACTTCTCTAATGAAATATTAATAAAGATACATCTTTAATTGAAGATTTTTATTGTTAAGAAATCAAAATATTTTATTAATAAAAAATCTAAGAGCTAATAGATTTTATTTTATGATTTAAAATGGAAATGTTCTGTGAGGCTTTGAAACGTAAAACATTTTTTTTAAAAGAAAACAACTTCAATGACTTTTGGGTTAAAGCTTAGTCCAGTTGGAAAATGGCATGATTTATAGTTTGATTTACACAATCGTAAAACTCTGAGGAGACATCGCATCGAATGATAAAAACTTCAAATAAAATTGCAGGGCCTGAAAAATGAAATGGTTTATACGATTTTCTGATTTCATTAGTTCCGCCATCGTAGCTGCTTTTCAAGCGTTTCATTGCGACGACGGACCAATTTCTGGGCAATGCATACAGTTTTCACCAATTATTCTAGACAGACTAATATTAAATATTGAAATTTCATACACATTAGAAATGCAATAACATTTTTATTCGCATACTTTCTGTATTTAGCTCTAAATACCTGTTAGAAATAAAATCTTTTAATGGTTGGTTATCAAATTTTTAAAAATTTGGTTAAAAATTGAAAATAAAACGAGTTAAATGCGTGATGCGTAAATTTTCATTTTACGTTCATATTTTTCTCTTCACTTTGTTGCTGAATAATTTTTCAGAAAAGCTATAAATTACATTTAATAAAACTTACAATAGATTAACACGTTTATGCTTCAACGATAATAAAAAATAAAAGAAAAGAAATAGTAAAGATAAAAAACATGTGTCTGTTCGGTGTTTAATTAAATATTTCCCCCTTGTGTTCAGTATTTATTGGACCTACTTTTTAAAGACAAATTATACATCATGTATCATCATTATTTATTTTGCTTCCTAATTTGATATTTCAATATAGATTTTATTATACATAATTTCTCCTCAACGTTTCTTCTTAATAAATTACACGTTTTATGTTTACGGGTGAACCAAACAATCAGTATATGGTACTATAAAGAAAATGGGAATGATTTCGTTTGTTAAGTAAGGCAACATGCAGTGGCGGCTCATCCATAGGCACTGCGGCACTGCAGCACCCCCAGTTTCGCTTTCGATGTCGATAAAATTCAATATAATGGCCTTTTTTTTCTTTAGTGTTATTCTTAAATGTTATCGATACATCTATATTACATGATTCTTAAGCTTAATGTAGCTATTCCCTAGTTCGTGAAAATATAACAATTTTCTGGCACAGCACCCCCAGAAATTTTAGCTACGAGCCGCCACTGGCAACATGAGAGGATTATCAAATGCCATCGAGATTATTGACTGTTGAAAATGCAGTATTATAATAATTAGAATTCGGGTTTAACATCAATTTATGACTCAAAGGAAGTTAGCCATTGAATTTTGATAATGCGAAGCGCTTAATAGCTCTTTCAATCGAAATTTGCAGGGTGTGGTCAAATTATATCCTTCATATTATTAATAGGCTTTATTCTCCGAGGTCTATTTAGGGCTTGAAAATCAAATAGGGACGGCCAGGAATTCTAATTGCATTGTGAAGCTCAATCACAAGCCCAATATGGCGGATTGCAGACAAGATGTTCGATTCCATTTTAGTTATTGTATGTTACGTTTTTTCTTTGCAAGATGATTTTACTGGTACTTATCCAGCTTGCAATGTTTTAATACATCGATAGTATCACTTTAGATATAATAACAAGATTCATTTCTATACATGTCAAATATGAACGGAGTCGTTTCATTATATTGGGTGTCCCATTTTAAGTAATGCAACTAAATATCGCGAAAGCGAAAAAACACTAAAGAGAAATACAGGGTCTTTATAATTAAAGTTCCATTTTGACATGGCCATAAAAAAAAACTACTGAACCAAAAGCTATAATACTTGGTAGTAATATACAAGAGGGCAAGGGAAGTTCATAACCACCAAAAAAAAAAAATTAGTTCAAAAGGTCACCACCAGCAGCGCCGCCCTATCGACAGACAGAAACTTTACTTTCATTTTCAGTTTCAATGAAAAACCTCTATCGCAGGTCACGGTCGGTCCTGGTGCGATCTATGCGGCACCTGGCGCTATCTGTTTTCCTTAGCTTCTCGAAACAATGGAAAATGGTCGAAGCTCAATGACCATGAATATCTATAGGGAGTGCAAGTGTGACGTCAGTCCTTGGAATTCTTCAGTCACGTGACTCGATTTGGTTCCAAACAAGACTTCTCGCTTCGGGATTTAACATGGTTCCAACGTAGGGATGGAATAAAATCGCTTTGTATAAGCCCAGTGTTTATAACACATTTAAGATGTGAATTTGTTTAGTTTCTCACTGCTCAAGAAGGAGCCAAAACAGCGATTTAGACATCTATCGTTTTCCCAAAGAAAGAAAGATCCGCGAACGATGGCATTCTTTTGCTAAGTGATTAAAGGTGATTAAAAAGCGTTCTAATATTAATGTATAAATTATATAATGGGATTAAATGTCTTAATAATAGTATCAATTACACAAATTAACATAATAATTTAAGAGATGTCATTTTTACTGGCCGCCCGTTTCAATGTTACTAGTACGTATATTGCGTGGTTCCAATGTTTGGAACCAGCGATCCCATTTCCTAGGCTCTCGGCCCGTTCATCGCGCAAATGACGTCAGCTGTGACGTAGTCACTTGCACTCCCTATAGACCGTGCTACGCCACCACCTCTACTCAAAGCCTGAGCGCGAAAATTTCATACATTGTTACATCATCATAAAAAGTCCTCTTTAATCGCATTTCTACCAATAATAAGCCCTAAATTATGACTTCGTATCATGATGTAACAATGCATGACGTTTCCGCGCTCAGGCTTTCTCTTTAGGTGGTGTTGGCTCAACACCTTCTAAAGAGAAAGCCTCTGCACGGAAACGTCATACATTGTTACATAGTAGTGCATTGTTATTCGTATTTCTACCAATAATAAGCCCTGAATTTGCACTGCTATGATGATGTAACAATGTATGACGGTTTCCGTGCAGAGGCTTTCTCTTTAGGAGGTGTTGGTTGGTTACGCACATTTCATTCCCAGCATGGCCATGACGATCAACAACAATGTGGTAAAAATAAATTTTCTTTCAACGTGTACAGAAAAGCAAATTTATATTTAAAAAAATGTGGCGATAATTTTTCTCAGTTTGAGATAAACGTTTTGGTCTCTTGTGTGGAAAATTTCGCATATATAATCGACGAATGAATTTGTTTGAGAGTAATGAATTTGTTTAGAAACAAAACGTCTTCAAAGTACGAAGACTGCATATCGTCCTCAATGTTGTTTTTCTTTGGCCGGAGTTGCCGAAGATACATTGCGCATGCGCTTCAGTCTAAGAACGACTTAAGCGGCCGTAGAGGGCAACTTAAACTCAGCGACGTTTAAGTTGAATTAACCGCGTGGTGAGTATGACACGTTTGAATCAGAGTTTAAAACGTGCTGAATACGGGCGTAAGAGATTATCATTGTAGGTTATGACCAAGCTGCCGCCTTGAAATGTTGGTGTATACCATTCAGGTTAAAACGAAGTTGAACTTTTTTAAATCTGACTTGCAAAAGAGCAGGTTAAGCTGCTGTTGCTGAATATGGGCGTAAATAAAACATTATGAAAGCGTGGTTTGAAAACCCCCCTTTATTTCCCCCTCTTACCTTGTTTTGTTTTATTATTGCTTAGGCCATGCTCATTATACTGAGAGCTTAAATGTTAGGTTAGACCCAATCTGTATATTATCTGTGTCATGATACTCTGGTTTATAGGTAGTAAATAAATATCATCAATACACCTTAAATACACCTTTCTTAAGTAAAATCTAATATATTTAAGAAATCAATGGTTAACTTTTTAAATAATATACTAAATTAATGTTAATTTCTGAAATAGAAAAAAGTAAAAGATTTTTCTCTAGACAATACCAAATACATAATAAATTTTCAAAGCACTTTTTCTAAAAATATAAATTTTTTTTGCGAAATAAAAATTATCTTTAAAAAAACTAGAAACGTTAATTATTTTTCATTATATCACGAAATGAGAAAATAAACATTTATCTTTGCTACTGTATTCTATATATTACAGAAAAATTTCGCTTTGACAGCATACGCGAGAGTCAAACGCTTTTTTTTTTCGCATTGTAGAAAGCCAACGAAAAGAGTAAAATATGTGGGTATTTCTTTGTACGGTTTTGTTGCGGTGTTTCTTTTCTCGAGACGTGTATGCAAATGAGATTATTTTCATAATTTGTCCACGAAACTCCATATTGAACCGTGCATAGTCGACGTTTTTGCACATTTCACTCGCATCACTGGGTGGCGGGATCGAATCCATTCATTTATATGCAAGGAGATTTTTTTCCTCCCTCTTTCCTCTTCTCTTTTTTTTATTCTTCTTCTTGAAGGAAATGCAGACAGAGCCCTCTTACAACGTTTGAAACGTTTCCAAAAGAACTGTAGCCTGTAGTCACATGAAATATGCATGTTTAACAGTTATATTCAGCTTTTTATTCCCTTATGATGTGTTACTTAGTTTAGTATTTAAAATGATAAGAGTAATTTAGCAAAATGATCGATAATTACTGTTGCTCTTTAAAAAAAAAACATGCAGAAAGACTTTCTAGTGAATAATTTAATTTTTCAGGGGGACCTGCAATTTTGTAATCTAATTTTAATGTTTCTTAAAATCTTCATGTGCTCTGTGAGTGCATAATGTCACCATAAATTCTGTAAGATAAAAGAAGAATTTTACATTATCTCATGTCATAACTTTTTTTAATATTTAAATAAATATTCTATCAATCGAAAGAACAAAATTCACTCACCAAAAGAGAGTTTTTCGGAATGTTCTACTGTATTAATTTTCAACTAAATGTTTTTCAAGAATTTTAAACCAGTTGTCATCGAAGCAAAAAAAATGGAATTTTAATTTCGAAAGTAACTAAAAATATAATTATAATAATAATATTATCATGAAATAAAACAAAAATTTCATCTAACAAAAATTAAGTAAAAATAAATTTACTTATTTTATAAAGGATGATAAATTTTATTTCAACTAAAGAGTTTCTTCAAGAGATTTCCTTTTATAAAAAATTAAAACGATCAATAATACAATAAAATAAGTTCAAAAAATCAGATTCAAAACCCGACGATCGTTTTGATTTTTCATCATTTTCAAGGGTCAAATGATGTTTTAACTTTTTCAAAGATATTCGTTATATACAAAATAATTTTTTTTTTTAATTATTGATGAATTTTGACTTGGCGCATCAAATGGGATACATTGGAGGATAGAACCAGGGAAGAGGAAGAACGGGAAGCGCAGGTCGTAACAGTTCCAATGCTATTCAAGTGAAATCGAAACAGCGCCACTGGTCTCCAACGGCCAGGCCGCTAAGGAAGGGAACTTCCGCTGTTGATAAACCCTCCCTCCGGCCTTCATGGTGCTGCTCCACAGGCTTCTCCTATCCCCCTCCCCACTCGTGCTGTTCTTTTGACCACCCTCTCGTAAATACTATTTTATTCCGTTCATTTAACGTTGGGCGTGCGTATCTCTTCATTTTCCTCATGTGTTCTTGATCTATTCTGAGTTGTAACGTATCAATGCAGCACAATCTGGCACCGCCTGTCTTGACTTGTCGGAGAAAAAAATAAAATCGGGCACTTAGTTGCTGGATTCGCTGATGACATTCGTTGAATAGAAGAACAACTGCCATGAATGCGCCGCGCAGAAACGGCTCTTTGAAGAAAACCAATCACCTTGTAGGAAATTAGATACAAATACAATTTTATCTAAAGAAGGCTAGATTAGAGAGAGTAGAAAATAACTGCTCCAATCTTGGAATTTTATGTTCACCTAATAATTTATTTAGTATGCAGTCACTTATTTAAAACTGTATTTTTCATCTAAGGCTCAGTTTCGATTAAAGACGAAGCGGCCTGGCCGCTTGGATCGCTAATTACATCCGATTTCACTAAATCCCCCGAGCTTCGCTTCCCGTTGTAATTCTTCCCTGATAGAACTGTGAGAAAGACCTTTGCAGATAACATATCTTCAAGGTTCATAGAACTACCCAGTGATCGTGGCACTGTTGAAACGGAGTGACAGTTGTTTAAAACAGCTGTGATAACTTCGACTGCATTGTGCTTTGGTCGTAAACGCCTGAGTGTGGCGCAGGACAGTGAGAAAAGGAATGCATGGTGAAACGATAAAATCCAAGAAGCTTCAAGACAAAGAAAGAAGTACATTTGCTATGGCTTGCAAATAAGCCGCCTTCGAATCGAGTGCGGTACACTTAGGGCGCAAAGAGCAGCAGCAAGACAATTTCAACAGCCAAGGCCTGGTAGAAGCTCGGGGAGAAATTGGAGGCAGACTATGGTTCGGCAAGCAAGGTATTCTGGCAGACCGTGCGCCGTTTCCGTGGAAAGAAGTCCCTTTCATCACAAACTATTAACAGTTCAGATGGGAGGCTTCTGAAAACGGAGGAGAGTGTATTGCATAGGTGGAAGGAGTTCTTTGTATCTCTTTTTAATCCGGTAACAGCAACAACTGAGGCACATGAGGTGCACCTTTGAGCGGAAAATAGACCGGAACCAGAAGTCAGATGGGCAGTTAAATCCCTGAAGACTGGCAAAGCTACAGGTGATGATGAAATCCGGTCTCAATTGTTAAAGACCCTAAGGATGGTATCCTGTGGCTGACTCGGGTGTGTCAGTTTGTTTGGCTATCCGGTCAGGCCCTAAGCAATAGCAAGCAGGGATTATGGTCCCTATCTTCAAAAAGGAGGATCGGAGGGATTGCAACAACTACCGAGGCATCTTTTTGCTCAGTATTCCTCGGAAAATCTACGTTAAGTGTCTGGAGAGGAGAAATAGTCGAATCCAAGCTGTCGAGAGAGCAGTGTAGTTTTCGACCTGACCGAAACACAAAGGATCGTATCTTTGATCTAAGAGTTCCTCGGAAGAAGCTCTGGAGAGTGTTGCAAGAGTACGGAGTAGACGGGCAATTACTGGTTGCTATCATGCCTCTGTCCGAAAGCTCTGAGATGTGCGTTCGGATAAATGGCATTAAGTAAAGATCATAGGTGTTGGACTCCGCCAAGGGTGCGTACTGTCGACCCTCTTGTTCATTACCTTTAGATAGGGGCAACCGAGGCGATGAGCGTGTTTGTGTGGGTAGCTGCTTGGTGGAGAGGTTGCTCTTTACTGACGAACTTGTCCTTTTTGGATCTTCTTGCACTAACTTTCAACACGCATTAGATCGGTTTGCAGCTAAGTGTGAAGAGGCTGGGAATGAAAATCAGCGTGGCTAAGACAGAGGTTCTGGTTCTTTCAAGATAGCCTGTTCAGAGCCCCATTGAGACAGGTGGACAAGTTCAGGTTTCTCGAACTGCATTCAGGAGTGATGGACAGAGAACTGAACGCTCGGATCGGTGCAGTAAGCTGTGTCAGACGTGACCCGTGTCGATCCGTGGTAATGAAACTTTAGCTAGGAAACAAAGCCAAGCAAATCTGTTTTCAAATCTACCTTTGTCCCCGTTCTCAACTATGGCTATAAGTCTTGAGTAATGGTCGAAAGAGTGCGATCGCGGGTACAAGCGGCTGAAATGAGATTTTTGAGGGATGTAGCAGATATTATACCCTATTAGATAGAGTGCACAGTAGCACAATAAGAGAGTCTTTATATGTTGAGGCGCTATTTCTCCACATTGAGAGGTCTCAGTTGCGTTGGTATGGACACGTTATACGGTGCCACAAATTGGTCTTCCTGGAATTCATTCGTCTTCTTTTGTTCCTCCAAAGAAAATGGCTGAACGTCTTTTGTTTAATGAAAGAAAAATTATAAAATCAAAAATAAAATTGATCACACATTCTTCATCGCTAGGATTGGATAAAATCATGGAAACTCTTAGGAAAAACATAATTAGTAGGATGTAGGTCTGCCTCTTGCTGGCAAACTTGCCTGAATCAGTCTTGGAATAGAGGCATATGGCTCCTGGATAATTTCTAATGGGATGTTAAGCCATTTTTATGCAGAAACGTTCTTTCAGAGAGGCTGGAAGAGGGTAATGCCCCCTGACTTTGAATTGTGCAATTCCGACGGTGTTCTCCAGATAAACACAAGTTCTGCGGTGAGAAATATTGTGAACGTGGATTCATCTGATACAGCACATGATTCCATTGCTCCACAGACCAGATTTTGCATGGACTTGGGTGACATGAGGTTTGACAATAGCAGCTCGTCCATAAATATTTTTTTTTTAAAGTTCCCTCCACAATTTTTTTGTGGAAATCGGATGCTGCAAATGCAGAATGGGTTCTGCAGTCACTTTCATCGCTAAGATTTTCTTGCTGGTGCTGACAATCCCCTTCAATGCCCTCCTGTCTTTGCTAGTGATCATCGGTTTTTACCAATTCTTGTGTTTTGTAGACGAGGTTTTCCTACTGCATGCCCTTGTGAGTTTTGATAAAGTAGCTCTCGATACTTATATTTTTTTCCCACACTCAATTTATTCATAAAAATTGAGAAAAACCCCAACGAAAAACAAAAACAGAAAAAATAATAAAACATTTTCAGTTTTCAGTTTCTGTTTTCAGTTTTCTTCGCAACATTTTTCTCAGGACCTCTACAAAAGTTCTTTTCAGAACTGTTCCTGGAGAAATTATGTTCTACTTCGATTTTCAACGTTTTGGTGTACTCTGCTTTCTTGGAGAAGTGAGACTGAACTTTTTCCAATACGTCAAGACTTTGTGAAATATTTTTGAAATATTTTTAAATGTAAATTATTTTGATATTTTTACATGTAAATTGATTTGATAATTGTCACCTTTTTTGTGGCTAGTTCCAATGTAAATAGGGAAAGGGTAGGGTGTTTTTTAATATTTCTTTTATTATTTTTTTCTGTTTTTGTTTTTCGTTGGGGTTTTTCTCAATTTTTATGAATAAATTGAGTGTGGAAAAAAAATATATAAGTCTAGAAATTTTCCCCAACATAAATTGTATATGTAGCTCTCGATACTCCAATAACAGGGCGACTTTTGTACTCCAACGCGCCAACTAGCCGGACTTCAACAATTTGCCCTCGTCATATCTGAGATTATGGCCACTCAACTAAATATAAGGAGACCAAAAGGCATACAAAAATACAAATGCACTTCTATAAGGTCCACACGGAAAAGAAAAGATGACCATTATGCAAATACTTGGACAAAAACATCAGCACTAGAAGGAGTTAATCGGAGATGACATGTTTCCACTATGGTGTCCAACTCATGCACGTAGCGAAATCAAATGATTCCTTTTGTATCGGTTAAAAGCACTCTTTATCTCTTTGCTGTGCTCTTCTTTTCATCTTTTCTTACTATTCTCCTTTCTTCAGAATGTCAGTCATCTTTAATCTCATTTTTCCTGCTTTTGCTGTTTCTTCCACGATGCCTTCTATAACTTCCTTCAGCAAATACTCCCTTCTTAATGCATATCTTATCAATTTCTTTTTCTTCCTGTAATAATATTCAACAACCTTCTCTCTTCCACCACTTCTCTGCTTTTCTTCATTATGACCACTGAATCTTTAACATCTTTCTCCAGATCCACATCTCCAATGTATCAATTCGTTCCATATAACATAACACTCCGCAAATAACAATTATTCTATTCCATAAGTTGTAATGCTTCCTACTAATCAGTATCTTGCTTGGTTGTGTGAATGCTTCTTTTGTTATCCCGATTCGTTCTTTCGTTTCTGTTTAACTTCTCCAATCTTCTGCCACTTCCACATCAAGATACTGTAGCGCCCCCCTTATTGTTAGACGGTGTTTTAAAAAAAATGTTTTAAATCATTATCTTTGAACTAGAGACAATAATCATTTTTACGTCTGAAATTATGATTTTATTGTGAGATAAAATTAAAATGAACAGGATTTATTGTTGAGGAATTGAGATTTGACAAAGAAAATGCGAAATGTAACAATGATGTGTGCAATCAATATTCTTACAATGAGAGGTCGACCGTCGATAATATAAAAACAATGAAATATGACGTAGTAAAAAAGAAGTAGCGTGTCAACAAAAAAAAAAAGAAATATATAGAGAAAGGATTCCGAAAAAAACGTCATGTTACTAAAAGGAGCGGGGACGAAGAAGTTTCACGATGATGATCCATTATCGGACCCTCCTTTACCTTACGAATAAACAAACTATTATACTCCTCGAATTGGGTATAGTGAGTTGATTGAACCTACCGTAGAATGGACAATACGATTTTTCGACTCCTGTCTTCCTAAAGATATTAGGACAGTTAAGTAAAATATCATTACAAATTACCGATTCTTGATTTATCATTAAACGTACTGAATGCAATTTTAATCCCGACATATACGTAGAAAAACCTTCTTTATCTCTCTACGGATTTTGAATATTGATTAATGCTTTTTTGCTGATTTGTTATTGAAACGAACGAAGACTCCCTTTGGACGTTTTGCATTAATTTGAGGACCCCGGATGGAAGACTGGTAGTGGCGGTCATCATTGAAGCCGGCGGAATCCAGGTAAAGAAAACTTAACTATAATCTTGGTAGGCCCCGCTGTTTGAGTTGAGAACCGCTTCAGGCTAATTTATTGAGACTTACCTATTGCCGTATTATTCAGTGAAGGACAACCTATAAAAAAATATTGACTGATATTATTGATTCTTGTGTTTTGACTAGACCTTAATCTAAAAGAGAAAGTAAAAGATAATAACTTACCTGAGGATTGATGTTTTCGACCCTATCGGAAGATGGAAACAATCATCTCGATAGTTCCGTTTGGAATGACCGCGGAACCTCACCCTACTAACGTATTTCCCTCA
>JAHWFO010039269.1:873081-929696 GCA_023313115.1 Rhysida immarginata
AATTTGGAATTTTGGATATCGGACTAATAATTAAACCTGCTTATTACGAAAGAAATAGATTCAACGTTTACAATTGCACCGAGATTTAATCTTTAAGCACAAACTGCGACGGAACTCAAGTGAAACGCTCAGTTTACTTATCATTTAGTGTGACCCTTGAATATTGACAATAAATAAAAGACCGAGAGTAACGACCCCTAAAAGTGTTGATTTATGACGATTTATAGTTTGCGAGTAAAAAAATCTTGTTAATTCTGATAATACTTTTCAGAACAAAAGACTATTCAACCATTCAGTTTTAGACCGTTAAATAAGTTTATTAATTTTTTTTTAATATTGTATTCACCCTTGTTGGTAATTAAAGTACTCTTGCCAACCTTAGGGGGACGAATCCATGTTAGCGTATTTCTTTAGCTATTTCCTTAAGTAGGGGATTGGGCGACGTATAAATCAATTTATCGTATTCTATTGGTGATGTTGTGGATATTGTGTTATTTGTGTTGGGTCACGAAGCAAACCGTTACAATACTTACAGCTTTCTACATATACTTCCATATGTTCGGCATTACTCACTCGTCTGATGATTTGTTTTTTTTTTCTGGGTAATTTTCAAATCATATTCTTCTTTCATCCACGTATACGTTAACTATTATTCAGTACAATAATTCATAATAAAGTATCCTGATTTTAAAATTTTATGTTAAATAAACAGGCCTTTTCTTAAAAATCATCAGGATAAATAATTTATGATAAAAATGGTCGCCTGGACTTAGCGAATGAGGACCATGATGACTTTATAGCTCGCATGAATTTACAGCAAAGGAACACTGATTCATTCTTCTCCTCCCTATCTGATTTAACCTGCACATTCTTGAAAACATGGCAGTTTTGATTTCGATCCCTCAAAGTGGATCGGCGAGTGGGATTTTTGATTCTATTGCACGACAGTGCTTATACGCATATTGCGACATTATAAGAGTGTGTTAGCACGTCGCACGAAAAGGTTAGGTAGTTCTGCGCTACACAGCCTTTAGCCGTGATCTTAGAAAACGTGGGCTCGGACCTAAAAAAAAATGTCCACCAAAAAAATAAGAACCCCTATTTTTTGTTAAAGATTCGGATTCTACTGGGGAAAAATACGAAACTTTTTTCTGAAACATTTTTTACAGATGGCGCTGTAATCGCGAAAAATCAGATTTTACGATTCTCTCGAGAAATGCACTTCTCACCGGAAGAAAAATAAGAGCCGATTTGAAAAATTTGGAAGATTTGAAGAATTTTAAAATTCGAAACACTATGCTAAGATTAATTCCAATGCTAAAGACGGTCACACATGTGCGAAACGTCTATTTCTTTATTATAAAGTTGAATTTCAACTATCCCTCATTATCGTATATTGTAAATAAAAAATCAAAAATGTGTTACATCTGCTCAAGCGCAATGGCCAGCCGTTCTAAACAAGAAATAAGTTTTCTCGTGATGGGAAGATGGGACGATCGTCAAAGGTCGTACGCTAAAGTAAGGGGGGCATTATTTAACGAAAATAGGGCGGTCCAAACAATCCTATTTTAAGATCCACAGTCGAGGACTGTGAGACGCTTCCAGGAAACGGAAAGTGTCAAACATCGTGAAATTCCTGGTCGACAAAATCGTCAACATCTGAGGAAAAATAGTTTGAGGTTGCAATGTCGTTCACTGAAGATCCTCGCCTTAGTACCCGTAAAGCTGCTCAAATACATGATATCAGTTACATGGCTGTGGACAGAATTCTGAAGAAAGTAAAGTTCCACCCTTAACAAAATTCATCTGCCACATTAGTTGAATGAGGATGATTTTGATCACCGTTTGAATATTTTGTCTGACAGATATAACTGCAGATTTTGGCCTCACAGCAATCCCCACTGGTCGCTTGAAGCTCATATACGATACCCTAAAATATTGAACGTCTGGGCGGAAGTGCTGAACAATGCAATAATTGGTCCAGTTTTCATCGATGGAAAATTTTCATGGAGATACTGCGGAATCAAGTAGTTCCAGCATTCAGAGAGATTACAGAGGATAACTTTGACGATACATGGTTTCAGCAAGATGGTGCAGGACCGCATTTTGCTTTAATTGTTCGACATATTGTGGACATGCTATTGCCTGATGATGGATTGGAAGAAGAGGAGAAATTGAGTTGCCACCTAGTTTCCCTGACTTGTCCCCATTGGACTATTTTCTCTGGGGTCACCTAAAAAGGCGTGTCTACAAAACGAAGCCAACCACACTAGAAGATCTTCGACAAAGGATCATTAACGAAGCTGCACTTATTGAGCCGAACTTCATTTGAAACGCTGTAGCCGGATTTTACCATAGAATAGGACATTGTCAGATCCAACAAGGTGCGCAATACGAGCAATTATTTGTAAAACATTTCATAATTGCAAATGTCTTAGGCAGCGAAAAGCACCCCGACGGTGAGGCGATGGGACTCACTTTAATAAAGCACTCCGGAGGGAACATAAAACTACTACGTACGTCCACGTCGTTGTTCCTGGGTAGAGCTAAAAGTAGTTAGCTTTTGGACAGTTTTCATACTCTGGATTATGAAAACTTTAAATCAGCGTATACTATAAATCCACAGTAAAAAGTAAGGGTTCCCATTCAAAATTTTGAACATGACCCCTCCCCTCTCACCCCTGACCCACAAGGAAACGCGGGGAAAGGTTTGACAATAGTTCAATTGTACATACACTTATTGGCCAAAAAATTATAGACACCCTCTAATAACAAGTTGGTCCACCTTTAGCTCTGATCACAGCCGATATTCTTCTTGGCATGGACTCAACAAGATGCTGATACCGTTGCCGAGGAATGTTGGCCCATGCTGACATACTGCCAGCTCTCAGTTGAGTCAGATTAGATGGTGGTGTTTCCAAGCTTTGAAGTGATCTTTCGACTTAGTCCCACAAATGCTCAATAGAATTGAGGTCAGGGGACAGAGCTGGCCATGGAAACAGACTAAACTCTGATTGATGTTCCTCAAACCAATTTGGGACCGATCGATCACGGTGGCAAGGTGCATTGTCTTGCTGAAAGTGACCATCTCCAGAAGGAAACATCTTAGCCATAGATGAGCGCACGTGATCGGCAACGATATTGAGATAAGCTGTGCTGTTCAGAGTTATGTCCACAGATATCAAAGGACGCAGTATACTCCAGGAAACATTCCCCACACTATAATTCAACTGCCACCACACTGAAAAGTTGTCATTTGGCAGAAGGGGCCCATGAAGTCATGAAGTTTGCGCCATTATCTGATCCTGCCATCTGCATGATGGAGCAGGAAACAAGATTCTTCGGAAGAGGCTACTATTTTCCACTCCTCAAGTGACCAATTACGTCGTTCCTGGGCCCACAATAGGCGTCTTTACCTATTGTTCTGTGATACCTAAAGTACTTATTGAATTCAGCTGTAATTTGTCGTTTTGTTGCCCTTCTGTTGCTGCGGACTATGCGTGCTACTCGCCTTTCACCTCTCTCGTTCACTAGCCTTTTTTCGATCAGAATAGTCTTTATCACTTGAAGTTTTTTTCCTCAACTGCCACTCTCTAAACATCCGGAATAGTGCTGGGCGAGAAAATCCTAAAAGAGTCGTCGTTTCAGAGATGCTGGCACCAGCTCTTCTTGCACCGACGATCATTCCTCTTTCAAACCCACTTAAATCTTTCGTCTTACCCATTTTGACATTAACTTCCGTGATAACTACGTCGTCTGAAATTGAGCGTTCCTTATATAAGCAGGTCTGTATTGTTAGGTCATTCTACGTCACTTTCGGACTGGTTTACTCTCAAATAAGGGGTGTCAATAATTTTTTGGCCACTCAATGTATAGCTTGAAATACATGTATTTTCATCGTCTCTTATTTATCTTTTGGTGAGAAGTGCAGCTTCAGAGAATCGTAAAATCTGATTTTTCGCGATTACAGCGTCATCTGTAGCGACTTAAGAAAAAAAGCTTCAGATAAGTTTCGCATTTTTTCCCGTAGAATCCGAATCTTCAACAAAATATAGGTGTTCCTATTTAAGATTTCAAAGTTTCCCCCTCCCGCGCGCACAAGATGTGAGGGTGAGGGGGGGGAGGTCGAATTTGATATCATTGGATAACTTTTTGAAAAATATTAAATACGTGTTTTTTGTTTTTTCGATCCGATGTATATTTCTCTCGAGATATTCAACTGTCCCGATCCTTTTGTTATATCTTTGTTTGAATGACTTTTGGATCACCCTGTATTACGCAATAGAACCTATAAAACCGACAATACGTTAATATCTCTGCAAAGAGCGCCAATCAACTCTTTTCAACACGATAAATTCATTCAGGAATGGGTACTTTCACCCAAGAAGCAATTTCATTGTTGCCCAGTGTTATAAGATACTTCGATTTAAATAATAATAAATAAGGTAATATGTTTTAATATAACGTTATATGCCAGTCCAATTTTGTTCAATCCAGTATTCTTTCGTTTGCTCTATTTTTTATTTTCTAGGTAATTGACTTTTTTTTTGTCTTCTTTCCTCCTATCTTCATTCATTTGTTCTTGTCGATGATATGCGCATCTGCTATTGGCACCATGTCTTTCTTTTATCAAATTATAGAATTCCATTTCAGATTTTTAAATAATCTCCCAAATGACTACACCTATTATTATTTTTTCATTTCATACTGAATATTCCCTGCAAATGAACAGCCTGTTAATATATGAATTCGATATCTAGTTCACATTTATTCCCAAAGATGGCTCCGCTGTCGCGTTCCTGAACTAAATCGAATATTAAGATTTTTTTTTTAATGATTAAGCAAAAAGCTTACAAATTACAATTTGCTTCGTGGGGTTTCTTATTATACTTTTTAATGCATAATCTTAAAGATATTCACATTAAAAAGAAAAAAAAAATTACGAACCAAATTGTCGTTGTTAATGTTAAACTTCGTCCCGAATAAGATGCTTAAGCGGCTTCATGCGCATAAACTTGGCTGCTTCAGATCTTTTGAACCTTTCGAAGATTGTTCGGTTAATATGATTTGATCAGCAAATTAATGAGTTAAAAGCTGCAAGGGTAACGATGAATCGATATTATTAACGTGAAGGAAAAATTCTAAGGATTACAAGAATTTACATAATTATAATCCTTTTAATTTCCTCCCGTAACAAGCATTTCCGATGATTAATATTTTAGAGGGAAAACGTTCAATTCAGTTTTTCGAGCGAATTCTTCAACAAATTAATGTTAATGAAAAATAATCGATTTAGCAGTTGAGGCGGAGAAAGCTGGCTAAATTGCCGTCGATGAAAGAAGGGAACCAAAAGGGTTAATTAGCCTTAATTCTAAAGTTAACGAAAAAAGCCGCGTCTTTTGTTTTTAATTCCTTAGTAGTTTATTTCCTTCTACTTTTCACGGAAAAAAAAACAACTAAATACAATTAGCTCTTCTAAAGGATAGAGTGTTATTTTCACTCCAATTACTGCAATCTGTTCTTGTACTCGGTCATGGATTAGCCGTAAACAAATTGCTTAAAAAAAAGAATTTTCTTCCATGGAATTTTTATTGAATTACATTGAATTACAAAAAAAAATTTTTTTTTTTCGTGAAGAAAATGTTAAAAATTATTTTACTTTTTATTTAAAATAGCATTCTATGATTAAGGTTTTCTTTAAAAAAAGAAATAAAGGTGATCTATGGTTTTACTCATTAAAATATTTGTTAATTCCCTTAAAACATGTGAGTAATTTAATAAAACTTTTGCATTTACTCTGCTAATGAATATTTGCATATTTTCCAAAAATAAAGTATTTACTTAACTACGAAAAAAAATTGATTGTTAAGGTGTTTTAGTCTAAACTTTTATAATATTCAAAAAAGAAGGGAGAGTTCATTGAAGCGAAGAGTAAAAAAAAATAGGCTCAAAAAGAAAGGACAAATTTTCATTTGGAATCTGAAGAAAACCATTACTTATAGAAAAAGGAAGAGGGTCTTTAGCTTGAAACGAGTAAGAAAGATTGGAAGAACACAACATCTCGAAGGTTGTGAGAATGATTTCCTGGCGGCTAAATCGAACATAGCAAAGATCCAAGGAAATTCATTGCTCAAATTAAAGATACTGGTTAAATCTTCACTGTCTTCCAAGAATTCTTCATTAGAGGTAGTCGATATTTCTAAGCTAATACAAGTCACTACAAATTTAGGAAAACTTCATTAGCTTCTTCTCTAAAGTTTAATCATGGGAAACAATGAAGCTAAGAAATTGATGCACAGAAACGATTGCAAAATATGGTTGCAACAATTGGGAGTTTTTAGACAACAAAGAAACAATGTAATTTAATAGGCGTACAAGGAAGTCTCGTTGGTGCCCAATTTTTAATATTCTTCCTAAGCTTTTTTTTTCTTATACGAGAGTTGTTCAATAATTAGTACAACTAAAGCTCTGGATGTAGATTTCTTCATCGCACAATTTTTTTTTTATTTTGAAATATAAAATATTTGTGCGTAATGTCCTTTATCTTTCCTCCCACAAGCTCATGTAATTTCATCGTCTTCCACTAGATGACAACGAAACAGTATTTAAAATGGATTCTGTGAATGAAGTGTGTCCCAAATAGAAAATAGTATTTGAATTTCTGTTTACGGAAAAGGCAGTAACAAACATTCAGAAGCCCTTATTTCTACACAGAAATGGCTGGCGATAAAAGCCCTGCGAGTCATTGGGTGCAGCGTCTAGAAGCGTTCGAGTAATCACAATTCAATATATCCGGAAGACGAGTGGTACCGTGCAAGCATTAACGATCCTATATTTAAGTAGCGTAAGGCAATAGACTTAAATGGAGATTATGCTGAAAAATGGCATTTTGTAGCCAAGGAATTGGAGAATCAGGTGAGGTAATTAAAAACACAAAGAAACCAAACCTGATTTCAGAAACAACATCTTGTATTAATTATTGAACGACCTTTACTCTAACAACAACATAAAAAGAATGCCATATATAATCAGAAAAAAAATATTTGCATTTTTCCATTAGGATATTTATAAGCTAGTAAAAATTTAAAAAAGAAAATTCACATGAAGGAAAATGGGCTCAACCGACTCAGTCTTAATTAGCTGGAGGAGTATCTATATGAAGTACCAACAATTCTACAAGCCCTTTGCCTAATATTGATACAGAAAAAAAACAAAAGAATCGGATTATTAAGACTACAGTAAATACAGTCTATTATATTGAATTGCTTAATACTCAGTCACTTTCATTTAGAATATAATCTTTCATTTTCCCTTTTTTATCTACGGGTATATTATCATATTGAATTGCACTTTCTTCATTTTTCATACAAATAGATCAATTATGCCTCGAAACATAAGCCCACATATTCTCAATACTGTTTCCCCTCAACTGTAAACCCTTGTGCCGTTTCCGCTGTTAATGGTGCTATTAATGGAGTTCCTGGTTGCAGGTTGTCAATGAGGATGATACACTCCCGATTCCAAAACACTGTGGCCATGTGTTTCTAGCCGAGAATGCCATCCGGAGGTTCTTCGGCGGGGAAAGCTGCCTTATGCTTCCATTGCATAGAATTGTGTGCATTTCATATTAATGAAGCCACTGTTCGGGGTCTTGAAGACCCTCCCCTCCTCTCCCGCTGACATCATTTCACAGAACTAAGAGCTGGAGCTAAGGGTGGGCGCGACGCACTTCCAAAATCACTTATTGCCTACTGATTATAAAATCTGGTGGCATGGTTGATTATTTTTTACATGTGTGTTTGGAAAAACACGCAAGTCTTTTTTATTAAGAGTAATCTTAGAGAAACATGCACTCTCCCGAAGGGACATTCAGGGCTGACTTGATTACTTAGATAAAGTTTATTTCATGTGGCTTCATTTTCTTTACCTTTTTAAAATAAACCTAAAGCATAACCTTACCGTTACGTATAATAGCATTTCCGTATAATAGCATTTCCGTATAATAGCATTCTTGTCTCTAGATGGAAGGGGTCATTACCGGTAAAGTAAAGGCCGTCCGCACAGTCGAGGAACCGGTAATCTTGAAAAGAAACTCAGGCGATTTTGAACGGAAATGAGAGGAGATTAATACACGACTCTGTGATCTCCCTCCAAATATTCATATGAGCGCAGACTTACGTGTAGCTGAAAACATTATATTTAACCGAATTCTTTAAAAAGTGATATGTTATATAGCGAATTTCTTGTGAATTTGTTGATTGAAAACAAATTTTAACGGAATTTTCATTAGACTTGAAAATTTCAATTTTTCTCGACATTCATTCAGTGTTGAGTTTGCTGAAGTCATGTAAGAAGCTATACAAAATTCAGGATGTAAAGCCATTGTTCAACCATTTTATTAATCTAATTCTTATGAGGTTTGTAATGAATTAATAGTAGGACATAGGAAAAATGATGAAAAATCTTGATATTTATGGATATTTTTTGATATACTAGGATATTTCTATTTGTCTTCTCGGCTTTCAAATGGAATGTAAATTAGAGAAATAAACTTAGAATACATTAGCGAAATGATTCGAAGTCTTGGTTTTGTTTTAAAACGAATATCGTGAGATACATAATGATACCAAAAGTAAAGTTGAACCAAAAGAATCATAAAATTTTTTCTGAAAGTCTTTGCGTATGACTTAATGTAAATATAAAGTAACAAAAAAAAAGTTCATGGCTTTTTTTATAAACTATTCTACGTCACAAACAGTAAGAATGTTTCGGTTACGTTTACTTAGGGACTTCATTAAAATGAAGCATGCTCGTTTTGGAGACGTGAATAAAGCATTCAGCTAGATTATCTAAATTATCTAAAATTACACATTTTTTTTCCTGAATTGGGGCTAATTTTAGAATTATCCTGAGTGTTAGAGGAAATTAATAAAATGTCCTGTGGATAAAAACGCACACGCCCGAAGAAGAGGATTAACTTTCCTAAAATTGGAATTTTCCTGATTGGAGAACACACCCAAATAACGTGTAATTCATAACTCCATTAAAGGCAATATTAGCATTTCTCTTTCTTAAATATACTGTGTCGCCAACGTAAATTTCTTTACTTTACATTATTTGCATCTTTAATTGGAAGTGCCTCGAAAGAAGTCAAACGTAAGTCGAAATCAAATGAGGCTATTTTTCTTGCAATTTAAATAAACTGAGGGAAAATTAGATTATCCAAATGTCATAAAGTTTATGTCTATTTTAATTTGTATTTAAATGCAGATTAAATTTTAAAGTTGTCTTACCCGTTATCAAGTTAGGAAAAATCTCGCAACCTTAAAAGCTACACACAGGGCATTTCATTTTATTTCCAGAGATTTCATTTTATGGCTTTTGGAGTTTTCTGCGGAATTCGATAAGTGAAAACCTTTCCTTAAACCTTTAACTTTAATGAATACAAAAGAGTGGTATGAAACGAATCGAAGAAACTTTTTTTTTTTATGTTTAGCCAGTATTTTCTCTCTCACTTGCCGAAAACATGAGATTGGTGTTATTTTGCTGCTCGAAAAGATTCTCTAGAGACCCTGAAAGAATGATCAGAGGGAGAGGGGAAAAAAGAACGATTCGTGGAGATATAGAAACGGGGCGAGAGTTCAGGGAGGGTTAACACACTCTCATCCATCGAATAGAAAGGGAATGGAAATGAAACGTTTGTTGACTCTGGCTGTGTGGGTGTCTCTGTGTGCTTGTGTGTGTATTTCAATGGGGTAAACCGTTTTGTTCTATTGGACCGTTGGAGGGGTTTTCTTCCCCTTCTTTTTCCTTTCCATTTCTCTGCCTCACGAATCCGCCATTTCCACCCTCCGACTCCTAAACAGAAGAATTTAGAAAAACAATCAATAACGGAGAAAATAAAGAAAACTCTTACGTGCTTAGAGATCCCCCTCAATATTTTATCTTAATAATACATCAATAGACAAAAGTGGTTTTCGTTGCAATTTATTGCACGTAGAGATTGGGATTTTCTCTCTGTCTGCGGTAACATTAAAAAGAAAACGTCCAGAGATACATTTACAATTTTCTTGATTTGAAAAGAAAAACTGGGCAATTTAATTACGATAACACTTCTTGTAATTTTAATTTTTTTAAAATAAAATATCCACTAAAACTGTATTTTTAAAATATACACTTTTTCCAGAGACGTTATTGCAATTCCATTGTTTGGAAGGCCGGCTGTTAATAAATCGAAAGAGTAATTGCCTAGGTTGTTTGTGTCACATTCTGAATAAAATCTTGTAAACATTCCAAGGAGGAGCTTTAGCAGTGAAGCAGAAATACATTTATACATTTATTAAAAAGAAATTGCCCCCCACCCCCCACCCCGAATAGGGTAAGGCAAGTAGCAGATCCTGCGGTCATCTATCTATTTTTATTCCTTTATATGCACTTTTTACCTCTCCCCAAGTTTTTAAATCAAAAAAATTGATTTTATCGAACGTAATATGTAGAAAATGTAAAAAAGCTCGTATCTTCTTTTCTTTCACATCATTTCCGAACGTATGATATATCACATGCCATATGTTGCCATAGTTCTAGGATCAAGTGAATGCCACCCCCGCAAATCCGACCTCACTGTAACAATTGGGCCTAAACTTCTAGTAATGTAGATCTTGCCTAGAGGAATCTGGATACTGAATTTCACGCCTTTACGTACCTAAATAGCACAAAGATATGTTGTCCTCTCTGAATCCCACCGCCGTAATTCCGACCCCAATGTACCAATCAAAACCAAACTAAATAGTGCAGATGGACATGCCCGTAGTAAGCTACATTCCGAATTTCAACCTTCTACATAAGAAAATGTAGAAATTATGAACGGGACGGACTGACATTATAAAACTTCATTCTTCCGCTACTTAATAACATAGATAATGAGCACTTGAGCAATCGTGCGTCGACAAAGTGATTTCACGTGCGCGCCCCGATGTCAGTATTGCTTAAAAGTTGAACAGAAATCAACAATGTATTCCTTCTTGACAAATCGATTGTTATATGACATGCTATTATCTTGGTATTCTTTACACTCACTGTTTTAGCACGTGAATTCGACTTGAAGGGGTCCACGAAAAATTCTGAAAAGTTGATACGGCCGAGCTAAGACTTTGATGGTTATATTTCTGAAAACAGAATTTGAAAAAGTTAACCCGTTTTCAAGTTATCGTGCAAACGGCGGACGGACGGCCGACCGGATAAACGTACAGACCAAGGTGGCATTCTTATAAGTAGCTTTTATGCTAAAGCTCCTAAAAGCAGTTGCCTCATTCTTATAGCTTCCATTGTTGTAAACTTAACAATGGACATAGACTCTCAATCTAGGTCTCCGCCGGAGGCTGCCACTAATTTCCATACAGTTTATAATAAGCTAATCGAAGCGTTCAGGCATTTTTTAAGATGAGAGTTATTAAAACTATTTTAACATTTGTTAATTTGTTTAAGAACAATTCAATTAGTTTTTATATTCTGATTTGCATTAAGAAATTATTAACTTTATTTTCCAAATAAACTTTTCCTCTCCGGATATGAATGGATTTATTTATTGGCAAATAGATTTAAGTAATTCTTTAGTAGAGATATAATGAAAACAAATTTATTTCTTTTATATTAATTAACGTATGACAATAATTCCGAATATTTATAAAAATAAAAAAAATTTATTTCAAGCTAACGTTTCTTATGTAAAAAATAAATAAAATGCGATGCAAGTTCTTTTAAAAATTAAAAATTTGTGAGGTTTAAATTGTGAGAAATTTATATATTATTTCTTATTTTTTCTTCCTTTAGACTTCAGAGTGCGATTTGCAAATTTCATTATATAATATAATCTAATTTTCACAAATAAATGGGGCATTAATTCTGCAAAAAATGTACAATTCACTGGAAAAGAAATTTGTTCCCGAATCAGTTCTCTCAATTCGAGAGACGTGAAGATCGCATGTAAGCATGGTTAAAAAAAAACGTGTCCACATTCTTTAATAATTTCACAGAACTTTTCAGATGGCATTTTCAGCTTGCTGAAACGTTTTTCTGAGTTGTAAGCTTTAAAGTCCAGCATTAGTTTGTCAACACTATCAAGTGAAGGCGTGCATAATTCCAATGCATCACATTCTGGGCAAACATGTTTAAATTATTGATGAAAATAGGAAAAAAAATCCCACAGCCTGGACTCGAACCAGGAACCTTCAGCTGAGCCACTGTGGACAGGGAAGCATAATGCTATCTACGTGTCCTTTGGGCTGGTTATAGCAGTTACCTATTTTCATCAATAATTTAGACGTCTATCGTCGAACGTTCATGAGTTATTCTTTAATGAATTATGCCATCAGGAAAGATAGTCCCAACATGGGGAACATAAAGCTTACAAGAAAAACTTCTAAACACGCTCTCTGCCTCTAGGATTTTCACGTATTAATACGTCAACCCTACTCTCTTGATTGCCTTGTATCGTTCGGTATCCGATTCATACCAGAGAAGGATTACTTTTAAGTGCATAGCAGAAAATTTGTTTTCATTACTATGGGCAACATTTGTTATTTTCCTTCCGTCAGCTTGTTATTTAGGTGTTGAAATGCTACGTGAAGCCTAAAATCATTAACATACACTGACTAACAAAAAATTGAAGCACCCAGAAGGAGTGGTTGAAAGTGAATGATAAGCGGGGAGGTCATGGAGTAGCGGGACTCGTCATTAAATATGATGCGACGCCATTCGTCCTCTGTCCATTCCTCCCGGGAAAGGCACCACTCTAAACGCACGCGTTGGTGTTATGGTGTTCATGGCAACCGACGTATGGGGAGTTAGGACCCCAATCCGCCGGATGCGAGTCGCCGAGATACTGTGCGGGAACACACGGGGTGTTGTAGCACCATAATATAGTACATGTTCGTGGATGGCGGGTGCCGATGCCATGGGATTCCTTAAATGCTTGGACCACCTTACTACGGTCCTCCCTTGGGGTGGTGTTTGTTGGTCGACCCGAACCTGCAAGACGTGCATGAGTGCCCTCATGTACCCATTGATTCCAACATCGGGCCACTGTGACATATGAATGACCCACATGCCTGGCAATTGCATGATACGACCAACCAGCCTCATGCAGTCCCACAATGCGGCCCCTGTCAAATTCTGTCAATTGGTGGATAGGATGTCTAACGTGTCTGCGAGGCATCGTGGTGTTTTGTACAGTACAGTAATCCTCTCCGAGCGTCTTGCGTAACTCTCAGAATCACCAGTCACCTGCTGTGAGTCTGACAGTTACGCAAGACGCTCGGAGAGGATTACTGTACTGTACAAAACACCACGATGCCTCGCAGACACGTTAGACATCCTATCCATTATCAACAACATGGCGGTGACATCACGAATGCACTCTGGTGAGGGTTCTAGACATTACTGAACCTTGTGAATCTAATCGTTTACTTACACATCAGTGGTATGCATGTGTACTCCTTCTGGGTGCTTCACTTTTTTGTCAGCGAGTGTATTTAAGGACCCACAGAATGGCTCAGGATAGCGCAGACTCTTAGATTAACGTGAAAATCGGCGCATTCGAAGGGTTGCTCCGGCAGATCGAATAGTCATGGCAAATCGGAGACACAGCCATACAACACTGTCGGCAATCGACTCATGAATGCAGGACTGCGGTCACGGGTTCCTTTGACGAGACTGCCACTTAGTCAACGACACAGTCAAATACGCCTTAAATGATTCCAAAAACGGGTTGCTTGGAGGAGTGAATGGAGGGTAGATGGTGTTCAGTGATGGAAGTCGTTTCTGTTTGGGCATGGGTGAAGGTCGTAACGTGCCCCTCGAAGACCAGTTGAGAGTTAACATTCCATCGCGTATACGCCAGGACCGGATCCCTTCCTGGAATAGTATCTTTCAACAGTCGCTCACGTCTGATGTTCATAGAGGGGACATTGAATGCTGCATCCTACGCCTTGAGTTCATTTATTTTTTATCCCCGTTTTTCAAAAATTGATTTTCTCGAACGTAGTATTTAGAAAATGAAAACTAGCTCTTTCTTCTTACCTTTCTCATCATTTGGTATATCACAAACCATATCTTGAAAACGTTAATAGTGACTGCTACCCTCACAATGTGAAATGCTGCCATTTGAAAACTATAGTTAAGTTATCACAGACCATGTGACTGCTACCCTCACAACTCACAACAATTGGGCCCAAATCATAATGGTGTAGATCTTGTCTAGAGGAATTTGCATATTGAATTTCACTCCTGTAAAATAAGTAAACTGGTAACTCTGACCCAAGTGGGCCAATCAAATGCAAACAAAACAGTGAAGTAGGTCATGCCTATGGTAAGTCACATTCCGAATTTCATTCAACCTTCTAGGTCAAAAACTGTAGAAAATATGAAGGGGACAGACGGACATTGTAAAACCAATAGATGCGTCATTCTTCCGCTACTTAATAAATATGCATAATTTTTAATAATGTCATAGAAATTTCTGACTTCACTAATTCACGTGTGACATACTTTTGTGTAAGTTTTCTCAGTTTGGACATTGATTACGAGTAAATGTTTCTATATGTATTACGATTACTCGCACGGTGTATTACGATTACTCGCACGGTTGGTATATTTATCTTGCATTTAAATGAAGATATCTGATATTGATAGAACAAAACAGGGTTACATTTTTTTTTGTTAATTACATTGAAAAATTGGATCTTACTCTATATGATTCTGATATTTCGGTGTAGAATTTTAATTTGAATCCGAATCACGGATATAACATACATAAAAGTGTGACCCATCTGTGCATTTTTCATGCGATCACATCTTGCATGACGTGCACTGAATCCAACATTTCCAGCATTCTTTAGCTGTACTATTGGAATACGGCTCCATACAAATGAGACACAAGGTTTCTTTTTCATGCGATTCTTCTGTATCTTTGTTTTTCTAATTAATATTCGGATGTAGATTTATATTTTTAAATATATAGGAGCACCCTTAAAAGAAGAGGAGTGACCAGTCTTTGAACTGTAAAATTAGTCTACTTTAGAAAAATTTACAAATATTTTTCGTTCTTTCCCACTATTCACTGATTTAAGGTAAGTCTATAATAAATAATTAGTGTAATGTTAAAAAAATCCGTATAACAGGAATAACATTTCTATTGGAGACGTTCCGTTGCCACCTATAAAATGAAAGCATGCTGTTTAATATATCAAAGGGAATTGCATTTTTATTTACCAGGAATCGTTTCGGCAGTGCGCTGTGTGCCCTAAATAATAAAATCGTCAGTTCTCGCGCGGATGTTGTGTCCTTGTCGTCTCGCGGGAAAATGACGAGGGGTCGTTGCGCCCCCTTTCGACCGGAAAACTGTAAATCACATCAGTCGCTGAGACCATGAAAGGGTCTCGAACGATTTTCATCGGTGTTCCCTCCAATTGGGTCGAATCTCTTGTTCAACGTTTTTCCCAACCCCCATCGTCATTTCAGTTCAGTTGACGACGAAATTTTCCCTCCCCTTGTATATGCTTAAAAACCATAAGAATAAGAATTGGATCTGATGATGGGAAAAGATTTTTTTTGTATTTATATTTTTTTTCCTACTAGCCTACAGAATAATGAAACGAGAGCCAATTTTTCGTAAATGGTGTTAGGTAAATGTTTCTCTTATTTAAAAAAAATCCTAAAAGTTATACCTCATGCGCAATGGATCCCGAGAATTTAGTTTCTCGACACTGAAGATAGCTACCCGACCTATTTGTCCTGCAACGCATTCTAGTCACATCTAATTCATTAATTTATACATCTGAATAACGATTCTTAGTGTGAATAATTATTACATTTCCTAAGCAATTAAAAGGATGATCTAAAAGTGTGATACATAACTTTTGAAGGATATTAAATAGAACCAAGTATAATTTTTTAATATGAACCAAGCATGTTATTCCGCGTTTACTTATATTTAACATGAATGGTATTTCTTAAGTAGTTGCTACGTGAATTCCTTAAACCAGCTTTGTATCTCTGGTTTCATTTTACCGTAGTGTTCATTGGCCTATGGTACCTTCGTTCTTCGTCAGTTATTCCGTTTACTATCATGTACCGCTCACTTGATATTTATCCGATGTTCCTGTGAAGATGATGGCCATTTCAGACAGGCATGGATTGTCAGTGTTTATCCTGTCATTATTGGTTCAACCTATAAAGAGATGACAAAGAAATATGAATCTGATAGTTGAGGACAATCCAGGGGCAGAGAGAGTGTCTAACTCTACGTAGTAACCATGAAATCCAAGAAAGGAGACCCCCACCTTTAACCTCAGCAAAAAGCACGGCCATCTCGAAGATTCCACCTGAAGAAGATTTTTGTAATGGCAATAATCTCTATCCACATCTCCAATTTAGTATATACAAAATATAAAAAGCTTCTTTTTAATTCAGTTTATATGTGTAAGACAATTAATGCGCAAAAAAACTTAGCTATGAACTTAAAAACGTCCGAGAACCTTAAATTAATAATACTGGGAGGGAGGGGGGGGGGTCAATAAATTAATCTCTCACGATCACTGGAATGGATTACAAAAACTTATTAATCAATTAATGATTTTTACGTCACTTTCGGTTACGTATATTTTCCTAGAAATAATGAGTGACTTTAAACACGGATCACTTGCATTAACAATTTCGTAATGCTGGATGCTTTCTTTGAACATGGTTATATGCAAAATCATAACATTTGAAAGCTGATGGTAATGATTATTTCATATATCTGAGCAATTTTCTCATTGAGCTGCAGAATTTCTGATGACTCGTGAATTTAGAAGAATATTTAGAAGGACCACCGATTCCGCAGACATAGTTCCAATATCTCCACAGCGTATTTAGCATATAACTTATCACGGAATAGCTATCATCATGTACCGACTTCATCAAATTAATGCTTAATCGAAATTTTAATGGAAAATAGAATTGATCCTAGGCCTTCAAAGCAGGTAAAAAAAAATATTGCGCAATTCACAGATGAGTGATTTTAAATGTATCATCTTTCCAATATAAAAACATTATATTAATCATCTCTTCCTAGCATGATCTGTAAATTAAAGTGGTCGTTGAACTAGGCAAAAAAACAGGGTTAATGACTTTTTCTGCCACTGGTGGTGTGACAGTCTAATCGGGACCTAGTTTTATTCGTATTTCTATGGTTAGCGAATAAGATTTATTTACATCGTCTTACTTATTGAGCATATTTTAAATTAATTGCTAAAATAAAATTAAAAACATTAATTACTTTAATATTTTATAAAATTTGAAGGCTTACTCTTCATATTTCGTTTGTTTATTTATGTTTTGTTATTTTATTTTTATCCAACATCGAGGGAAGAGAGGGGGGATGCGGGCCAAACCTCATGTATATCGTAAAATCGTAAATAAAATATTTTAAACTCGTCTAATTCGTGTCTCCATGGCAACACTCTCTCAACGGAAACAGAATTTAGACTGTTGGAGGGAAAAACGTCTGGGATAGGGAGGGAGGAGTTATTTTTAGATCAAAGATGTGGAGAACAAAAGAACGGGAAATTTCGAGCAGGATTTTGGGAAACTCTGACATGCAAGAAGTAGAACTCTACTGACATTCTACTTCTTCCATGATTGGATGGGGAATACACTTGTTAGACTGGAGGAGACGGTAACATCCGTATGGGGCTTTATAAAAGGACAGTGTATAGTCATGTATTAAAACTTTAGAAAATTTAACATTTCTAATTAGATAAAGCTTTAGAAATAAAGTCAAGCCAAAAAAAAATTAACACAACGCAATGTCATACTTATTGTTATACAGAATATTTAGGGATCAGAGCAATGAAGGCCACGGGATACGGCGAGATACGGCAAGGTGAATTAGGTAACTGCGGACCTCGAGTCTACAACAGATGGCAAAATGTATTAGAGAGACAATTAGTAACAGTTCCGCGAGAGATTGTAATCAAACTTTCCATAATTTCCCTCAGAACGCTGAAAAACAAACATAACTTAATATGAAAGCACAATTTGATTCATATCTTGCCCCACAATCTTTGAGTTATTGATTGATATTCTAAGCAATACATTTCTTTAAAACATTATTCGTTCATTAAACATCTAATTCTACCATTTTACTATCATTTACCCTGTTTTTAAGAATACCTATTTCTAGTTAATTTTAATGAATATTCAATAAATTGTGTTATTTGATAGCACGGTGCCTTGATTTATTTTGCCTCCATAGATCAGCATGTTAAATAGTTTAAGAGCGTGTTACTGAGATAGAAAATAATCTGATGTTTGCTCGTCTTTCATTTGAGTAGGTCATAGCGCGCTAACATTTGATAAACTTGCGTCACAACATATTTTCCCCCACGCCATTGGCTAACAAATTTGCGGAGGATATGCTCCTTGTTCACTACCATATTGATGGAGGCTTATGCTTTTCGACCCTAGTAAATTTTTTGGAAAAAATAGGATATAAAAATTGTTATCTGACTCCGTGTAAAACGTCAAAATCGTACTGCCTATTGCAATGCAATCATAGCAACATGTAGAAAAAATGGCTGCTCATTGGTCTCGATCAGAAGGTTGCGCCCTCTTTAGTGATTTTTTTCATTAATGTGATACAACAATGGTGGGATGGGATAGTTCAACGACCACCTTAATTTACAGATCATGCTTCCTAGTAATCTTTTAACGACGATTTTATTTAAGCCATTTTAACCATAGGAAGAAACGCAATTGGCCACGATTAAATTATAATTAGTAAGTAGAATATTAATTAATTATTTATTCTTACTGATTAAAAAAAAAGTGTTCGACGGGTGGTTTGTTAAATAACCGATTCGAGATACTTGCATTGCAACTGCTTCTTCTTTTAGCTACAGACTATCAGTTATAAAAGTAAATTATTAAATATGTTTGATACAGCATTAAATTCTCAAATGATAATACCTATTAATCAACACAAATTGTTCTTCAAATAATAATAGCTGATTTCCTTCTAAGCAATATTGGACAAATTTTGGTCAGGGGAGCGCTGTCATTTCATATAATCAGTATTGAGAATGAGCATAAAATTTTCCCCCAGTTATAAAAAAAAAATCAAAATCTTAAGAATTTTGCTGACTAGAAATATGAAAATGTAGCATTACATAAGTCAATTCTTATTCCCCCCTTACATTTTGATCCTTTATAAAGCACTGTTACTGAACCTTCTATTTTACTGAGTCCGCTATCGAGATAGAAGAGATAGAAGCCAAGAGATTTTTCTAATGAGATGATACACCATTACATTGGATCTATAGGGTGGTTATTTATCACTTCATGCGCATTTTTAAACAGATAGATTAAAAGGGATGGTCCAATTTCTTCATCGACATAATTCGTCTTACTTTTTATTTTGTATGCTAAAGACAAAGTATTCAGTTCCTGATATTGAAACTTTGGAGATAAGGGACGTTGTAGCGATGGTTGCTGAAGACATGTTGGAAATACATGGCCATAAATCCAATATCGCTTAGTTTACCGGGCAACAAACGAAACACACTTTGAAGTGCACGAATAAAAGCTAAAAAAAAAATTGCATTCAGATAAAATTTACAAAAACCACCTGTAGCATAGCGTTTGCGTAATAAATATTTGAAATCCAGGAAAGACTTCATGCCCGCCCTGTAAATCAATATACCATGAAATAGAATGCGATTTAAATAAATAAAGAAATTCTGAAGAAGTCAAAAAGCCTACGCTTACGGCCTATTTTGAAGAAGGGCAAATTTTGGGCAAAGCAAATAGCTTCTGCGATAACTCTAGAAAAATATAAAAATGTAAAATGGATGTTTTGTATGATAATTTGTCTTGCTGAAGCAAAAAGGTCGCAAAAGTTTCTTCCACTTGAATTTTACTTTTAGCAAAAACCGCAATGCAAAAAAAAAATAAATAAAATGCATCGCTTGACAAACAGGAAAATGGAGGAGTAGAGAAACAGAAAATGAAAGAGAAACATGAAAATGCTTTCAAATACAATCTAACAGTGGAATCTGCTTAATCAAATTTTATTCTTCCATCGATAGGTCCGTGTCTGTTGCGTCCGTACTTTAAACTGAAAATTGTAAAACCTATTAAAAATAAGGTTTTTTTCTTATGAATAGAAAATGAAAGCAAAACAAGGTAATGCTTATTTCCGTTATCTTTAAACATGTTTAAGCACCGGTAAAAATAAAAAAAAATAATATCGGAATCATTGGATATAGTTTTAAAAATTTTGTTTTCAATTTTATATCCCAGTTTTACTTTTGTTATTTCTAGCTGCTTTTCAATAATAAGAGAACCAGGGAAGTTATTTTTATTTTATGTAAAAAACAATGGATTTGTCGGATTCCTTTGAAGCAAATTCTATTACATTCACCATTGTAAAATTTAAATGAACAACTAGAATATTTTGCGTTGACAGGAAGGAATTTAAAGAACTCAAACAAATAAAATAAAGTAATTAAAGCCAGTTGCTTTTAAAACAAATAGACAAAAGAAGAAAAACTGTAAATGTATCTGTCCCATCATATATACATTCGATAAATATTTTAAAGCACAAATTCGTTAATGAGGAAACATATAGTGTCGATCTGATACAGAAGTCTGATATTTGGAAATATGAAAATGTTAAAACACTCTATCGCCTTTAGGTAGGTCATTGGATAAAGTTTTTTTAAAGTGTGATAAAATTTTAAGCTTATTTTGTACTTATGTTATTCAGCTTAATTTTTAATATTACTCTTAGTGTTAAATTGTTAAATTCCTTTACTCGTAAAGGAATAAGTAAAAGTAATCTTAAAAAGTGATTAAAACTATTTGGTAGAAAATTTCAGTTGAAGAAGCCAGCCTTTTTTTTTCCTATAAACAAATTTTTAGTTGAAGAAGCCAACTCTCTAGGAAACGATAATGAAGACTTTCGAGCAGAGATGGTATCAAAAAGCCTTCGAGAAATTTCTGTCCTTATCTCTTCACACTTCGTTGTTGAAGCCGCGAACGTTACGGAGGAAAAAATCTATTAGTTTCCAAATGAATGTAAAAGAACAAAAAAAAATTAGCAGCGGAAGAGAAGAGGGGAAAAAATTCTTAAAGAACTTAAAAAGTTCTTTGGAAACATCATCGCATGTTTTGTCAAAAATTTCGTTTCATTAGTTTTCTTTTAAGATAAGAATTTTTTAGAAAATGAAAAATCTAATGATCCTTACAAGCACTTTGGAAGATCATTTACACTAACTCTTCAGGACCGGTTCACGATCGTGATATTGTTCACAGTTTCTATCACTTCGTGATTTCGATCTACTTCTATTATCACTTGGGTTTTCTTTGACGTTATCTTGGGTAAAATTTATATTTATGGGTTTTTGACATCGACTATAAAGCTTAATTGGTTGCTATTTTTGGTCCAGGATTTTTTTCAGCAAGTCTTTGCATTGGCCTCTTACACGCGATTCATTGAGGCAAAATCAATGCTGTTTCGATAATTACTTGTTGTTTAAAAAATTTTCATTTTGAAAGAAGAATTATACTCAATATTTTAAAGAGCAAAATGCATCTTCTGCTGAATAGTAATAAAATATCTAAAAAATTTCCAACAAATCTTCTGCAATTTATTATTATTGCAACTTCCAACAAATTATTAAAGTTATATAAATTCACACTTGGCTATTACTCGTATATTAATAAGGATTTTAATTTCCTCTAACCTTCAGATCCTCTCCCAAGTGACACAAATTTGGATTCTGCTTCAGTCATATCAGGTCGGCTGATTCGTTGAGATTAATGACCCATTTCGATGGGATGAACTGACGATGAAGAGAATCATCAGCCAACGTTGGAAAAATATCGTCCACACGGAGGTTCTTAACTGCATCACTAAGGTCTTTAAGTACGTCGAACCCGCGATTTTACTTCCTTTACTAAAGGAGTCATGACCACAGAATTCCTTCGTAAAAATATCCAGTCCCCAAGCAGATTTTGAGACTGTAATCTTGAGTGACAAAGACAGGAATGCTTGCCCTTGTGCCATAATCCTCTTTTGCTATTCTTATCAGTATGATATTCATAGTTGAAGAGAAAAGTTTCTCAAAATTTTTTGCATGATCTTTTGAGAAATAGATTATGGTTCGCACAGTAGAACTTGACATAAAAAGTTACAAAAGTTGTGGTTTTGAGGATGCCAGAGGCCTTAAAAATTCATTCAAGGGAAACGCTTTAAACTTTTGTAGAGTGCTTTTCAGATCAAATATTTTGAAAAATTCTCTTTAAAGTGATCCTGAAAATATTATTCCATCCACAGAATGTTGTTTGCAAAGCAAAATATAACATTAATAAATTGGAAAACAGAGAAACTGCAGTTTAAATTAACTTTAATAGGCGGTATACAGGATCAGGCATTTAGTTTGGTAAACTTAAATAAGATCACTGTTTACTCCGTAAGTTTATATAACTTTTTTATATGAAATTTTTTCTTTAAATTTGCTTACTGTATTAATAATTCATTCTTTTACTTTCAAAACTTCACAAAGTAATTTCTTCTTTTACTTTCCAGAATTAAGTATATTAACATGTTTATGAGGTTTTCCTTATAGCAGTGGGTTTTCAACCTTTCAGTATTCGCGCCTTCTTCCAATGATTTTTTGGAGTCCTAATATGCTTTTCTATATTTTATTTTTATTTGCGCCCTCCCCCCCCTTTTTTTTTGAATTTACGCGCCCTTAGTTCACGCCCCTAAGGGGATGCGCCCCACTGGCCTTTCTAACAAAAAGATTGACTTGTCGCTCTTCACTATGGTCGCATAAACATATCGAATTTGATCGAAGTTTGATCGAAGTTGTAATTAGTATAATAGCACGACAAGCTAAAAACTGTGTCTAGAATACTATTAAAATTGAACACAGATTAGATCTTGTTCGTGCTATCAATTATAAACATGTAAATGTTTATTAATGTGTAAAATAAAATATTTTTTGTTATTCTTGCGTTCTCTGTAACCATTTTCCTAGCATTCATAATTTTTTCCCCAAGATATCATAAAATATAGGAGGTATGAACGGAACACCCTGTATTTCCATCAATTAGTAATTTGATAGAAAGAAATAAGATATATATAGGGAAAGTCAAAATTATGTTAACAATAATTAATAGAAATCAAATGAAATAAATATTCACAAAACATACATTATATGTGCAAAGATGATTTACAGGACAGTCTCAACCTGTTCGCCATTGTTTTCAAGAAGCACAAAACCAACGATGTTGAGCTAGTTTTAAAAACCATACCATTTAATGCCCAGACACATGATTTTTCAATTGAAAAATGGAAGGAAAAATTCTGCGACCCCGGATTCAAACCAGGAACCTCGACTATCATGGCCGATGCCTCTACCAATTGTCCGTGGTGTCTGCGATAGCCCAATTGGTAGAGGCATCGGCCATGATAGTCGAGGTTCCTGGTTCGAATCCGGGGTCGCAGAATTTTTCCTTCCATTTTTCAATTGAATAATCATTACCTATGTTTGGAGACGCTTCTCCAGTTAATAATTATTATTATTTGCCCAGACACATGCTGCCACAGCCCTTGTTCTATCCTTCAAGCCATTGAAATCGCGCCCTTTTCTGCAATCCGTGCGCTCTTTCGCCATATCCCATAACCAGAAATTACAGGACGTCAAAGCCATTATCCTAATTAGTGTTAACATGATTTTGACAGGCTCTGGATTACAAATGTTACAAATTCCTGCCTTCGAAATGTTGAGACCCCTGGATTTGCATTATTTTATAATTATGGTAAAGGACCACTTCGCCTCGGAAGTGCATTTATATATTCTTCCCAATATCTATCGATTTTTGGCGGCATTCTCACAGATAGCGTTTGTACAACGACTAAGAATGATGAGGCGATGTCCCCTTTATAACTCCTCACGACCGCGTAGCCCTGTCAACCACGTGGCTGGAGAATTTGCATATGTAAATCCGTTAGTTGTAACGTACTTAACCCTCTGTATTTAGGCCCTATGATTCGTGCAGAGCAACGTCTGACTGGCCAAAATATTAAAATATCGTCGCAGACCAAATACAGGGTGATTATAAAGTCACTATACATTTTGGTGAAAACTCCGTTTTATTGCAGCAATTGCAGTATGCATCAACCAGATATCATACCAGGACACATTCTTAGTAAATTTCAATGTGTCTCCCTTGCACATCCCGGCACAGCTCCCAGCGTTCCACCGTGACCCGGAAAACATTGCGCAACATTGCGGTGTAATGTCCTCCACCGCGGCTGTAATCCGTTGTTTCAGCTGTGCAATGGTGCGTAATCCTGACCTGGTACACCTTGGACTTGATAAAATCCCACGCAAAGAAATCCATGGGGGTCAAATCTGAGGACTGGAGCCCAGTCTTGGCGAGCCCTGACCAATCCATCTGCCTGGGAATGCGTGATTCAGTTAGTCCCGAACGATGTTAGCCAAATGGGATAGTACCCCATCTTGTTGGAACACAACGGTATCCTAAATCCTTCATCTCGCAATTGTGGCTCCAGGAATTGCTCCAACATGTCGAGGTACACGGTACCATTGATAGTCCCCTGGGCAAACATGAAGGGCCCATAGACCTTTGACTGTGTAACTCTCATCCACACATTCACTTTGGGTGTGTTTGGGTGTGCAAATAAATGAAATTCGCTAATGATTTCACCAAAATGTATAGTGACTTTATAATCGCCCTGTACATCCAGCTAGGTTGATGGTGTACCTCACTGGAGATGGATATTTCAGCAGGACAATCCTCCGTACCGTAAAGATCACATTTGGGCAGATAATTTGAAGAGTATGAAGTTACCTGACTTTGCCGAAGTTCTCATCAGACTGATTGAACTTTTGTGGAATAAAATCGAAACGGGGCATCAATCGTGAAATCGTTGAAAACGACTGGAGAGTTCTTGCAGTTTATTGGATTTGCTATTTTCCCAACCCAACGATCGACAACTCGTAGTGTTTATGGTAAAAGGAGTTGAAGTAAAATTAAGAGCAAAAGAGGCCCAACGATATACTAAGTGTGATTATAAAAAAGTGTTTTATAAAGCTTTAAATATGAGGGAATGCAGAAATTAAAACTGATTTATTTATTTTTCACATACAATATAATATATGCATCGCCTCCCAATTTATACTCCAGTTTTGCAACACATTTTATTTAACGCTCCACAGATCTTAATCTGTTTGTGAAAAACATTTGGCCATCCTCGAAGCAATGTATGTGGTCTCTAACCTACCGATGAGATCGGGTTTCCTTTAATGGTCCAAACAAATGAAAATCGGTGATCGTGGCCGCCCTGTATTGTGCATGTTACCCGCTCAAGGTTTCATGGTCACGCAGGTTCTAATGCAAATGCGCAAACTTTGGTCATGTGATTCACATGTTACCTTTCCCGATACATTCATACAGCGGCCTTTCCATTACCGACAGCCAACCGTACCCGAGGTGTATATCCGACAACTGAATGTTCTTATAACGATGCATATTCACACAACTGATAAATTGTAACAAAATATGATTGCGACAGGTTTATGTTATAAATTACGAATTATAAGTTATAACTCAGGAAGTGGTATGTCACTTCTTGTACAAGTATAGGATGGAGGCATCCATGTCAATTTTAATATATAATTGACTTATACTGTTATAAATGTGCATACGCTATCGTAAACAGACTTTTTTTTTGATTGGGTGTGTTATTTTTCGAAAATAACTTTAATTCTTACTTTTAAGTTAGGGTTACGACTTTCTATTAGTAATTAGAGCTCTGACTCATAATTCACAACGTGAAATTCATTTTCGCAAACTTTCTAATATTTAAGAAGTTAGCCTTACAAATTGTTGGCCGTGAACTCTGGAGCACCCTGTGAATACCCACTTTAACCTTTAATTCAACAGAGCGTAATGGAAGGATTCGCCATTTACTTCTTTGCAAGAATTCGTGTATATATTTTCATTTCTTAATATAATTAAATCTTAATAATCATTTTACTGTATGCTAAGTTAAGTATCAATTCTAAACTCTAACCATTTAGTTCATAATAGTTCGTTGGAAAAATAAATTTTAACTTAAAGGCAAAGGCGTTATGCCCTATTGCGTTGTTAAAGGTGAGACATTAATATTTGAGTTTTTGAAATTAATATTATTTTTTATCAGTCGAGAAACTTGTGTGTGTGAGTACGCTTTTGGTTAAAGGGAGAGATAAAGATGTTGGGTCCTTTTATTGTCGGTGCCGAAAACAAGACCTTTTATTATCTGGAGCAGTGAGGGGACGCAGCGGAGAGTCTGCCCCCGGCGATGAACTGAGCCGTTAACAGATGTAGAATGAAATCTTGTGCTGTTCTTACATCTTAAGATCGTCTAATATTTCTTATCTTCCTCTACTGAGTTGCTTATGGTAGAGTTAATTATAGGCCTAAATGGCGCGTGCGAGCAGTATTACCGTTTGCCACCGGCCTTCACGCTGAGTGTTGCTCGGCGCACTCCTTGCCCTTTCCATTCGACTTCTGCAGCAATCAAAAGCCCTAATGACCGACAAAGAAAATTTTTGCATCTAAAATTCCGCCAAGAGAAAATCATATTAACTTTTGACTCCAGCAACCTTTGTGGCGCCACTTGTGTTTTATCAAAGAATTTCCCACAAAGGATGAAGTTCTTTTCAGGAGTGTGACTATTTTCAGGCGTCCATGCTTCATTGGAAACGGCGAGGAAGGGGGGGGGGGGGGCACAGAAGGGGCAGTGTCCAAATTTTCCATTTCAATTTTCTCTGTGCTATGCAGTCAGCAATGCGGTTTCTTTATTTATTTTTCTTTTCTTTTCAATAATAACGTACGTGAACATTCGTAAAAATGATGTTATCCGTTTTTTGTTTTTAAATTAATAAATCGGAACTATTTTTAAAACATTTATTAATTTTACTTACAGAGACTGTATTCATAATGCACACACGAAATTAGCTGATAATATTATTATGAAATACTTTTTTAAAATAAATTTTTAAGGAATGTTATTATCAAATCAACTCTCGGTTACGACTACGACTACTAACGGACATCAAGACAGGTTTTGTTCAACGAGACTGAATTTGTTGAGATAACAAACAGTTGTAACAATGTCTGTTTATCATTGCTAAAACAAGAGTCAGTTGAGAAAGCTACTCTCATATGGCGGTGAGTTTTTGATATCTTCATGCATATTATATTCTAAAGTTTTATATTTCATAAAAAAATTACCAGCTTTACATCTTTTCTGCAATTTCCTTTTCATGCCTTTTAGAAAAGCTTTAGAAAAGTTTCTCTCTTATCGGAAACGTATACCATCGTAGCCAATATAGGTTATTTTGTTCAGAATTTTTAGAATGCATCTACGTTAACAATTCCTATTGTTAAATTATTCAAGTTATACGGCAGAATTTTCATAAATTTATTTGATATATTACAAAACTTTAAATTTTCGTTACTGTTGATTCATCACATACTAATCCAGGGTGCTGACGAAGTGATAACAAAATTCCGAACCTAAACTAATATACATAACAACTATGTCCAATAATAAATCGATTATAAAAATATTACGTGCCACGGTTCATACTGTATTCAAAGGTTTCACAGGTACATTAAAATTTACCCAAAACTGTTTCACGTTTCATATTTCAACTCTTTCAAACCAGAAATTTCCAGTCTTCAAGTTAAGCTTTCAGATATTGAAAATTCATTCCTCTTCTCATTTGAAGAGTATATATAGCATTTTTGTAATTTCAACCAACAGAGAACTATTTTTTTAAATTGAATATCAGGCGGTCGTTCTTTACCTGGTAATTTTAATATCAGGGAGAAGCAAAGTAAGAATATTGATGAAAATACTTCAAATTTCTCTCAGTATTTAAAGAAATAAGCTAAATTTTTTTCCTTCAAGAATACGTCGATAACATATAAGAAAGCAATATAAACAGAGATAAAAGAATATTTTATGAAATTTTGCTGTTATGCATTTTATTATTTTCTAGAGGATGAAGGGCCAGGAAATGTAGAATAAATTTTAAAAGCACAAAGCATATCTTTCGATCAACATGTTTAATTCTGCTCGAATGCCCTATATTAAATATTCATAGATAAATATTGCAAATTGCTTTTTAGGCTGTTTTCGGAAACATGGCTTTTCCGAAAAGATTATGAAAAATTCCAGGGAATGGCGCTAGAATAATTGAGCCATATTTTTGATGTTTATTTTATTATAAAATTTTTATTTGGCTTAGTCAGTATTAAAGTTGTTCAAATCAAATTATATTTACGATATAAATGGATAATGTATTTGTGAATCACCTTCATGGCTATTCGGAATTTTTTGTTAAAAATGGGTATACGCAAAGCCACGAGTATAAATCAAAAATTGAGCAAAATCTGTGGAATGGAATTAAAGGTTCCCCTTTTTTGGACGATTACAATTTAAAAAGAGAGTTAACGAATTCGTTATACGTAGTTTGAATTCCTAAATGGTTTATTACTCTTTATTTTCTATTTGAAATACATTACTGTTCGTGAACAATGAAATATCATGAACAAATGACGGCAAGCATGTGAAAATTGCATGAAACGCAAAGCAGGATATGATATGAAAGATTTGCGTATTTCTGGCTCAGTAGCGCCCTCTACTGTCATATGCGGCATAAAAATTTAAAGTTGTTGAAGAACTACATGATTTTTAATTGTGTATCATTATCAGCAATATAAACAAACTGACAAGAGGTATTGTCGTACCGCGACATTGCTTATAGTGCGATCAATGATGAGAGTATGGAAGCATTGGATCGAAGAGAACCGGACTTATCAAAAATCCGGCCACGGACCGTGAAATATGACGACACTACGCACTGGCAATGACGTAAAATATGACGGAACCATTCAGCTTTATCATAAGCGTTAGCACATTGTTGGAACACTGCAGCATGTGTAGCGTTATCATCTTCCACAATTCATTGGCGGCGGATTTCTTTGGTCCTGAACCATTGACAATAAATTCGTGAGGATTAGCTACCTGTCGTATCTTCGGACGAGTCCCGCTTCAAGGCGGACTACAGTGAAAGCCCTCCATTCCGAATGAACTTGGAACTCCAACCCGAATTCTGGCAGGCAGTTCGCCAACAGTACATCCAAAATCTCCGATCGGTTGCCACGACGTATTGGAGGCTTCAGAAAAATCCTAATTTTTTGAACAGAACATTGTTGTCTTGAACTGAAACTATAATCATTTACAGGGTTGCCCAAAATCTACCTACCGAGATTAAAGATCAATTTCTCATACCTAATACTAAATCTAATTGAGTGATATTTTCGTGTAATCAAGATAATTTGTTAAACGTTTATGGGTTGTGGACCACTGTTTGAGATCAGGTGAATACAGGTTGACGCCACATATATAATGCTTGGGATAATCCTATGCGATGACGTTCTTTCCGAAATGTTCATGCAACAGTTCGAAAAAGGCAGTCGTGCGATGTGGACGTGCACCACTGATGTGTGAGGTTTAACCCGCAAAACCCTTGAATGATTAGAATGAACTGGTTCTCAAGGAGCTTTCTGTATCTCTGCGATGGCACATTTGTCCAAAAAAAAAATTAAAAAAACTGGTCCACAAATTCTCATTGTTAAACAAAATACCTTGATGCCACGGACATATCAGACAATTGTCAACCGATTACACTCACTACTAACTGAGAAGTTGAGGTTTAATCCTGATAAGTAGGTTTTGGGCCACCCTGTATTATGTCATTATAACTTCAATTCTATTCTTTCCACTTGTTTTCTTCAGAGTGTCACAATTTATACAAAGACAAAAGTAGTTTTATGATTAGAAATGATATGTGTATCCATGTTTCCAAATGAACATCACAGTATTACTAATTAGGTCTTATTACTGTTAGTTATTGTAAATTATATTAAATTACGTTTATAACATTTAACATCAATTAACCTATTTAAAAATTTCACTAAAGAATTTTTCACAAAGAATTTTTCATTTTCCAATTTTCATAATGCCAATTTTCATAATGCCAATTGTTTTTTGTTTGTTTTTTTCCAAAAGAATTTCCCGCAAAGCATAAAGTTCTATTCAGGAGAGCGACAATTTGAGATGTAATAATAAGAACCAACCTAATGCTAATTTAATAATAAGAAATCTATTTAGCCCAACTTCACTTCTAAGTAATAAGTTATTATAAATTGAGTTTTTAATTAAATCTTAAAAATTTAATCTCGGAAAAATTTCAGGTTTTATAAAGATTTACCTTCACTTTCAATTACGAAGCAAAATTTTTTTTTACGAATTTCAATTTTATCAGTATTTCACTTCCATTTAAAAAGATTGTCTATTCATCTTTATAAAGAAGATTAATTAAAAACAGAACAATAAATAATACCTTCACAATTTCGCGATTCAGTATGTAGGTAATTAATTTTTTTGCTCTTGGGGATGGCTCTCAAATTTATTAATTTTTCTTTAACATTTAATTTTTAAGTTGTCTAAAACTTCTTTTTAAATAAAAAAAAAGAATATCCTTTGAACAATTGATTTGTGCAATTGCTTTTAGAATTCATTTGACTATGCATCTTGATGATATACCCAGGGAAAAGATTGTCATAATTTAAATTTTAAAAGGACAATCAAAAATAATGAAAGCCGTTTCTATTCTTTTCAATACTCTCATTTTGATAACTATATGAAAAGAGAAAAAGATTTTAATCCAGTCATGAGGATTGAAAGTGAAAAGAACGAGATTTTATGAAAGGAGAACATAAAAATAAGGAAAGGAAAGCGAAGGAAGGCTTGCTATTTGTTTTCGGGAAGATGCAGTTGGCCTTTGAGTCCTTTGGTAAATAGCCATTTGGACACCGAGGGACCATTGCAGAGCGCCGCCCCTTTAAACATTTTCTCCTAAGGAATGGTTGTCTTCTGGAAGAATTTAGAGGAGTTTCATGAAGTGAATCTCTTGAAATGAAATTAGATGGTGCTGTAATGGCTCCTAAAATTCTCTGCAAAACGAGTTTATCCGGAACAGTAGAACATCTCATTCCCAAGTAATAGACTCGAGCAGAAGAAACGCTCCTTCTTGTCCGAAGAGATTTCGGTTAGGAGAAGAGCCTTCTGATGCCCACCGGCCCTCAGACTTTGGAGTCAATGACGAAGGCAGGGCTCTCATCCGACAATAATGCAATTAGGCAAAATGAATTACCAACAAACAAGAATACCCAGAAGAAGACGAGATATATTATCGACGCAACTAGAAATAAATTTTATAAAACAAGAAATTGTCTTGGGGGGGGGGGGACTTGGCGCCTCTAATAAATTTTTCTTTTTTGTGAATCCTTCAGCTAAGCAGACTTGGGAGGTCATTGTTAGCGTTAAGTTCTCTTGCTTTCGTTTTAAGACAGATTTCTTTGCATTCCATATAAAATGCAATAAATGGTAAAGTACATAGAGTTATCTAAGGCGGTTTGCACAGAAATGCGTAGATAGAAGCCGAATTTTTGGCTTATAAGAAAGAAATAAAAATAGTCTGATATTAAATTTTTTCATTATGAACAAAAGAACCCAAAAACGGAGATGTTAGTATTGACCCTAAATGTAATTGAAAAAAGCATACATCATTCTTATTTTGTATTTGTTAGTCCACCAATTATCATCCTTTGTTACAGTACCTGATTGATAACACTAATTTACAGCCTTTTTACACTTAATTTAATACACTAAATGTCATTTATAGTTTCAGAATTTGTGATTAAATTTTTGTCTACACATTTTGGAGGTCGAGGGCAAAACAAAGATTCGGTGTTAGAGCTTCATTAATGAAGAATTTATGAAAGCGCTGGATAAAAATGGTGACGGCTTTAGGTATTTAAAAGAAGTGTTTCCCGCCATAAGCGAAGCAAAACTAAAAGAGGGCATCTTTCTTGGGCCACAAATAAAGAAAATTTTAAAACACGAAGTTTTTGAAAGTAAGTCGACGAAAGTGGATTTGGAAACATGGAAATAATTACGATAAAGTAGTTCCTACCATGCTGAAGGCTCATAAGAAAATTTGTTGCAGAATGTCCCTAAAAATTCATTTCTTAAGACTTACGTCTCGACTTGTTTCCTGAAAATATAGGAGCAGAAAGGGATGAGCAGGGAGAAAGGTTCCATGAAGATATTATAACCTGGAACAGAGATGGCAAGGTCGATTGGACCCTGGAATGATGGACGAATACTGCCAGTGTCTTCAAAGAGACAGTGACTGCGAATAGAAGCGCAAATCGAAGAGAAACTTTTTCTAAAAATTTTTGTTGTTGCAATTTTATTTTGTTTTTTTATATGTATTTAAATTTTAGCTTAAAATATATTTTTGTTAAAAATAAAGAGGCTTTCTTTTTATTGGCTGTTATTTATTTTGTAGACGTGATAGAAGTAAAAGTTATACATTTTTAGAAATGATGTATCATGTTCAAACATATTCACCAACTTTTACTTTAAGCGTATGATTTTTGTTTAAATTGGTGACCTAGTATAATTAATGCCCTCCTGCTATGATACAAATTGTACGATCTGTATTTTTCCCTTGTAGAAGTTTCCCTTGAGGATGGTATGTAAACTGAAACGCGTCGGCGGTACTTAAACTGATCGACTATTTGATCTCTTTAATATGGTTATTAGTACTTTTATTTTAGAGGGGCAGCAGTCCAAAGCAACGAGTTCTACCACCAGTTTAAAACTATGTAATGTGGTTAAAATAAAAATATTATTTAACATTTGTACCGCCTAACTTACGACATTTTCTCCTTTTGCTGTGTTTTCAAGTTTCACATTGACTAGACGGACATGCACTTCACAAGACAAAAACACAAAAAGAGACATCAAAACAACTAAATAAAACATTTATTTTCTTCATTATTAATTTGTCAAAGTTTAATTCAGATAAGCATTTTTAGGCTGACGCCTCTCTAACAAGCAGACATCTCCCGTTTAGAACTAAGTTATGCAATTCTGATTAAAAATAACACGCATTTTGCTTTCTCACAGAATGTCAAATGATATTGATCAGTGGCATTTCTATTGAATGCGAAATTCTGAACGTAATTCCTATCTGATAGAGTGGAACGAAACTGGGAATAGATTGGAAACAGCGTGTCATTCAAGCATGCATTTTATGGTTTTGAGGACAAACAGTGTGCACTGGAAAATAACATCCGCAATAATCGAACCCTTTGCCGCCACCGACAAAACCGTAGCTCAATAACGGCGAAGTTTATTATTGAACAGTGGTTGCGTGATATCTAAATGGTATCAAGAATTCAGTGAGAGGAGGAGAAAACTTTTTAAATTCCCTTTATATACATTCTAACGACGAACTTTGAAGTTAGTTAAACAAATGCATTTTAATATGAAATTGCAGTACAAAACTTTGGTAGATTTGAAAACGATAATTTCCTGGAAAAGATAAGAGTCGCCGTTTGGACGCCGTTCCATAAGCAAAAGAAAGCCCCCTGAATACTTTTAATGGAACGCGTGCCAAATTCCCCATCCACCAATAGGAAGGCAACGCGAAGATGGTTCCAGATTATCACGGACTTTACTTTCATGTTATGCCAATAGCACAGTGGTCATGGAAAGAAGAAAGGAACTGATAAGAGAGGACATGAAACGGAAATAAAGGAAAACAAATATCGCCCTTGTAAAAGTTTGTTGATTAAAAATAAAACAAACACTTTCTTCATTCTTTAGAAGATTTCTATATTAAGAACGAAAGGAAGATATGTACACCATGCATGATATATAATGTAGAATTAAGAGTTATTTATATCTTCCAATTCATAAACTTTTTAGTGATACATTACTAAATTTGAACACCGTCATTAGAATAAAGCAATGAAAAAACTTATTTCAAAGTAATACAATGAAACTAATTCATATCATTGGATATCCAAGAATTTACTCTCTAACCCCCTCAGTGAGTTTGGTCAGAGCCCAATTAGAACACGCAATAAATTGAATCGCGCACACTGATCTTCTTTCAAATGCGGGGGCTGATTTTGTAAGATCCTTGACAAATCAACCGAAATTTATCCGTTCAGAGATGAAAGGATTTTCTAGGATTGCAATTGGATTGGTTGCTGCGGTTAACGACCTATTCAACCCGTGAGGTTGTAGCACGTCGTTACATTGGAAACGAAGAACACGCTGCTTCAATCGCCCAAAAAATTGAATTTAATTTCTTAATTATTCCTCTAATCCTTGATTTAAATTAAACTGTTGGTAAAAGTTTAGAAAATCGTTTGGTACCAAATTAAGATTAACTTCTATTTGGAAAAATCAGTGAACTAGAATTAAACTAGCTTTAAAATTTTTATTGGAACGCTAAATGAGTACCAACCAAACTGGAAAACTAGTAATAAATTTTAAAATATGAGGTTAGTAATTTTTGACTTTCATTATTAAAAATATTTCTTAATTAAATATTTAAATGTAATTAAAAAAATAAAATTAGGCTTCACACTTTATGAAGAAAAAACTTTGGAATGGGAAAATTGCTATTTAGTAAGCTTACATGCTTCTCTGTCGAACATGTAGGTACGTGTAGCATTCCGCAAGACCTAAATATTCGGCAGAGAAGCCAGTAAGTTTGATATACAGTGAATAGCAATTCTAATTTAAAATTCCAAAACTTTCTTCATAAGATATCACCTTAATATGCCAATTAATTTTCCAGAAATCGAAGTCTGTTCAAAAAAAAAACACCAAAAACACCGGACTTTTGACATTACAAAAGTCCCCTTGAATTAATACCTAACTTTAATAACTGAATTACAACATTATATCTGGTTGTCTCCTTCAAAGTAGTCCCCTTACTTTACAATGCACCGCTCCTATCGTTTCTGCCACTGTAGGATTGCTTCCTAGAACGCGTAGCTGACTCTGCGAATTTTGTTAAACCATATCTACATTTTGAAAATGATATGTTTTTAAGGTGGTTTTTAACTTTTGAAAGAGGAATTAGTCTACTGGGGCCAAGTCTGGAGAGTACGATGGTGGGGGAAGAACGGTCACTTCATAAGGGGCCAAAAATTGGCTAATAAGCAGATACGAGTGACTTGAGGCTTGATTCTGGACCCAGCTCTTGTTTTTTCATAGCTCAGTTCATCTTGACTTAGTAGAATGGTGACTGCATGAGTTCATACTTGAGAATCACTTCCCCCAAAAATTATTTTAAAAACCCAACACATAAAATTTAAAGAATAAAGAAAAATGTAGCTATAAAAATTAAAATTTATGATTTACTGTAACATTACAATCAAAATTAAAACTAAAACCAATCTTCCCCCCAGAAAAATGCAACTTAACTGAGATTATTTTACGGGGGAAAAGTTCCAATATCAAGTTGGAATAATCAATGAAGAAACATCATTGTTAGTGAGCAGAAATGTCTTCCTTACACTTTGTGTGTAAAATTACAGGTCAATTTCATCGTGGACTGATAGGACACTGTCTCTTCATGGACTATTCCAACTTGATATTGGGACTTTTTTCCCGTAAAATAATCTCAGTTAAGTTGCATTTTATCGCCTCGGTGGCTCAATGGTTGCGTGATCGCCTCTGATGCCCGAGGACGCGGGTTCAACCCCGGCCGAGGACGACGAGGATTTTTTCAGGGGGAAAATCCTGAGATCACGCACTTCCTTCCTTCGGAAGGGAAGTAAAGCCGTTGGTCCCGTGTAATCGTTTGCCGGCTGTATGTTAAAGAACCCTTGCGAGGCAAAATTTGCAGCCCCTATAACGCCGTCCTGAAATGACCATGGCAGTCGAAAAGGACGTTAATACCAACAAATCAAATCAAGTTGCATTTTTCTGGAGGGGAGGGGGGAATTGGTTTTAGTTTTAATTTTGATTGTAATGTTATAGTAAATCACAAATTTTAATTTTTTGTACATTTTTGTTTATTCAAAATTTTAAATGTGTTGGGTTTTTAAATTAATTTTTGGGAGAAAGGATTCTCAAGTATAATAGATTGTTACCCAACGTTGATATTAAATACTGCATGAGTTCACTTGTGCAGCTATAGATCGCTAACGGATAAAAGTAGAATGATGCACCAAACAACAGTCCGTACCAAGGGTTGCTACTAGGTTGCGCTAATTACAGGAGCTCAATGGTTTTTTCGATATAGTAAAAGTCCAGGGTTTTTTTAAACAGACCTCGTATTGCGGTTGTCACAATTTTTTTTTATTTCTCGTAGCAATGGTTTGAAAACAAATCTTATCTTTCTTCCTATAAAGTCTGCTTTGTTTACAAGCCTCGCGTACCACTATGATGTTTAGTCACGCAAAATTGAATTTTACAGGCTGTAAGCTTGCCCGGTACAAGTATTAAATGAAACTGTCCAAGTTTATATATTTGTTGGTACCGTACTTAAAAGGTGCTTCAAAACCTTTTTCGTGTTCGAACTTGCCAAGTGGCTACTGTGCAGTGGGCCTTTCGGCGAGAATTCGAAACAGACCCCCTATCCCTATCCGGCGATTGAATAAACAATTTCATCAGACAACGGGGTGTAACTGTAAAGGCAGAATTCCGTGGTGCCCGCGTTTTTAAGTGTAAGTTGAAAGTGTCTAAGCCTACGACATGAACCGTTCCGTTTCTTTCTGTTTTGGTTTTAGACAATATTTTTCACGGACATATTTTATCGACATTTTCATCTTGCAGGTTTTGTGTTTGAAACCAGAAAACTTACACTCTCCTCTATAATTACGACTTTCGCAATGCATTTTTTATATTATGAAAATTACACTCATTCTCGTTGAAACTTATCTTATACATCTTCACAATTGATACTACATTCGATAAAAAGTAGCCTATTTTGAATTCTCATAATAGAATATAATGAAACTTTTATTTTTATCACCTGCCTGTCTCCACCGTTCGCATCATTGGATAAAGTTAAAACGGGGAGATAAGATTAAATCCGGGATAATAACTGCAACATCAGCTTTTATTATGTGCGTTGATTTACGTCGAATGCATTCTTAAGTTTTGCGAAAATAAACTATGATTTTAGTGGCGATTTAGAATATTCAGGCCCGAATCATCGTTGCACTCTTTTCTATGCAGAGGCAATAAAAGGCGTGGCGGCGAGTAACGGGAGCGCTTTCGTTGTGACAGTGAAATACCGATATCTTGCATCCGAGCGAGAGTGAAACAGACACTGGGGCGGCCACCAAAGGCAATAGAACCCCCCTCAACCATCTACCAATTTCCCCCCTCAATCCCCCACCTCACCCCAACTGCCCTGATTCCCTTTAATCAACCGCTAAAAGTTCCGGATTAAAGCAGTACCGACCTTCTTCCCGCAGTGAATATGTACACCAGTGTTTGCATAACAATTTGAAAACAGTGACTTTATATATTCACATTTCTTTTATAAAATTTAAATTTTAATAAAAGGCCTTTAGATATAGCTAATGCTTTGTACTAAAGATGAGATCGGTCAGATATTTTTTTAAATTTTAATATTAATATAAAAGCGATCATTGTTTAAATTCTTAAACTTTGAAATTATTTAAATTAAGCATGGGACAATATAATACTTGATAGTAACAAACTAAAATCTTATCTGTGGGTTACTTCAATGTAATTTTTGATCATTTGGACCCGTACAATAGGAAAAAAGCAGGAGTGTAGGCAAATATTCATGAACTTTATCATTACTCTTTAGTAAAAAAAAAATTGGAATATCAAATCAGCTTGTTGAGATTTTAATATTTATTTAATGAGGTTTAGAGGATTTAATGCTCTTTTCAGAGAAAATAACTTCATGTGCTGAATACCATTATAATGTAGTTTCTGTTGAAAGCAGACCTCACTAAAAATCCTCGCAACTGATAATTAAAAGTGACACAACGGATTACATCCTTGATTGATTTATAAATGTCATTAACTGACAGCAAAACCGACCAATTTATCAAACAAAATCATCGCATTCCGTATTATGTTGAATCCACAATGAGTTTGGAATGTTAGAGTATAGGAAACTCTTCATAAGTCTGTGCCTTCGAACTTAACTTTATATAGTGGCTGAGACCACAAATTGGATATGGAAAGTAGTGAAAAACTTTAATACGGTTTATGTATTTTGATCGATATGAACACCATGATTTCAACACGTTGAATAAATGAGAATTCATAGCTGGCGAAAGGAGAATATTACCAAACGCATAGAAATGGCACCCAGTCAATAAGCCGAATACGTCAAAGAAAGACTTGAGAAACATGAAGACTGCCTACTCAATCTAATGTCACGGTCTTAATCCCACTGAGGATCTGTAGGATGAACTAGAAAGACATGTGCGCCAGTCTGTGTCTTGAGAACAATCTTTTGACAGGGATCTGGCAATCATTCTTTGTGACACATTTCAGAACCTTGTGGACTCAATGACATGAAGCATTAAAACAGTAATTCCATCCGACGGCAAGAGAAATCAATACTTTACTAGTTTTGATGACCCTCTTTCCAATCATGAGCGTTCACAAAATTCAACTTAAATTTGATTATATCCTGTTGTAATGATTTTAACTTATACTTTTTTGTGAAAATTAATTGAAACAAAAGCATGTTTTTATATTATTCGTAATCGTGTACTCAGAAAAAGAAGACGAAAAGTCAGTTTGATCATTTTTTTTTAATGTTGGCTGATGTAATCATTACGTTAGCAACTACAGTATGTCAACAGTTTTTAGAAACCTGCAGATGTGATTCGACCGCTGTTCGAGATGAATATGGCACCTAGGAAACGTACGTAGATCATAACTCTGTACGAACACATAACTAAGAGTATCGAGAGATTGCTTCAGTGGTTGGTGTGCGTTTAGCAACTTAAATAAAAGTGTGGTCGTAAGAAGAAAACAACTCATAGAGATGACGCTTACTTGCTTCGACAAAGCAGAAAGGATCCCCGCAAGATTTGAAATTGTTTCGATTAATTTGCAAAGGGTGAACATGGAGTGCAGTTTTGCTTATGTTTAATTCAAAATAACTATCATGAACAAAATGAAGAAATTCAGTATATATTTTAAAATGACAAAAATAATTCAGCACCATTTTTTAAAAATTCAGCACCATGCGGTGGCGTGCGCAGAAAGTTGAAAATGGTGGAGAACTTTGGGAGGCATTATGGGGTTTAAAACTTAATCTCTGCTAAGGCACTTTAAGAAACAAACACATTATTTTAAAGAGGAAAATAGTTGACCTCAAGGCCATAACCCGATCCTGTCCTCTGTCCCTGTAAAGTTTCATAAAATGTTTATAAAAAAGGAATGACCGTTTATAACTTTATTCGCTTAAAAAAATTTGAAGCGAATAAAGTTAAGATAGTTCTAAAGACAAACCTCATAAGTAATGCTTTTAAAGAGCGCCTTTTTCGCCATAGCAAAAGACAAATATAAATCTTGTATTTGATTTATACAATCTTATAGTGAAACTTTCTTCGTATCTAATGTATGAGAAACTAAATGACAGAATTTAAAAGGGAATCATCCGAACCTGTATCCCATAGTTTCACACCAAATCGAAATATGTTACTCACCTAAAGCTACTATTGATTAATAAGAAATCGCAACATTTTGTTTCCTTCAAAATAAATCGCGGAAGAGAAAAAATTGACCGCACATAGCCTTACAAAGACTCCATTGTTAGTAGCATATTTCAATAACGATATTTATCATGTTGCTGACGCGTTTCGGTTTTCACCTTCATCAGAGCTAAATAGTAAAATGAACAAGGAAACTATATATACATATTTTTGGGATGGGGCAGATGGCTAGTGGTTGTGAACCTAACCTTAGAACATTTGGAGTTGGTGATATTGATGACATATTTCGACTTTTGGGTAAGTGGCATAGAGCAACGTAATAGGCGCGCCTTGTTGGAGCAACTAATTAATATAGTTATTGTATAAACCGGATCAATCCTTATCTCGCATTATGCAAGGCAATAACGGACCCAACTCTAACAAATTTATTTCAATTTGATGTGAAACTGAGATACAGGTTCGGATGATTCCCTTTTTAAAATTTAATTCTGTCATTTAGTTCTCATACATTAGATACGAAGAAAGTTTCACTATAAGATTGTATAGCTCAATCTTGCTACATACAAGATATCATTATAAACAAGATTAATAAAAATATTAAATAGATATGGAATAACGATGGTAGAATGTTATTTTATGTTCGTGCTGCTTTTTTATTTACTATTTGAATATTTAAAATTTGCCAAATTAAACACCATAAAATTTTACGATTATGTTTTTAAGGTGTTCATCGACTTCATCACATCTGGGTATTCTATTTATTTAGAACGAATATCTTATAAAATTTTTGATATATTTCGGCTTTACGCTTCAAAGGAGATTTCTAGTAGAAAGTTTTAAGCCACGTTGGAATTTTAACGATTTGAAGCAATTGTTGGTGGCAGCATGAAAATAGTAACGGTACTGGTTAGAAAATGGGTTATTACATAAAGATTAATGTTTTAAATTTTGAGAGTTTTGCTTCCCTAACAGTTTTAACAGACATAACCTTAAATAGGAGATTTTGGTCTTCAGGTACAATGGGATTCGAACTCTCCATTGTTGATTGGACGCAAACAGTTTCATGCTTACCAATTTTAAATCAAGTAATTTAGAGTAATGTTAACCTAAAGACAAAACTAAATTTCACTAACTGAATAAAAAACTTATGTAGACATTCTGTTGAAGATTTGGAATAACAATACAATATTATCAAATGTATGGAACCTTATAAAAATAATTGACAAGCTGGAAACATACAAAAAAAAGAGTCTCATGCTCAACATATACAGGGTGTAAATGGACGACGTTTCACAAATTTAAGGATATGTAGAGGATGAAACTGAGCAAAAAAGTGTAGTCGCGTTTTTCGTCTGTGGCTCCGTTAAAAAGTTATAGCGCTTTAAAGTTCGGTATCGGTAAGGAATATCGGTATCGGTAAGGGTGATTCTAAAAGGTCGTGCCCAAATGAAAAGGCAGGTAGAGGGTGAGGGGTGCATTTCGTGAAAATCATGAACGTCTGGCAAAAAGTGTGCACAAAACTGTAAATCCATCCATTTGGGTGCATTTCGGTGAAAATCATGAAAGTTTGGTAAAAAGTGTGCACGAAACTGTAAATCCACCAAAGTTTAGTCGCAAAGTTAGAAACAAAAAAGTCTAGTCGCGTTTTTCGATCTGAGGCTCCGTTAGAAAGTTATAGCGCTTTAAAGTTATAGTTTCGTGACGTCACTTCCGGTACAGACGCTGAGCAATTTTTAACTTAGCGCTATAACTTTTTAACGGAGCCTCAGATCGAAAAACGCGACTAGAATTTCACCCTCTAACTGCCTTTTCATATTGCACGACCTTTTAGAATCACCCTGGCCGATACCGATACCGATATTCCTTACCGATACCGAACTTTAAAGCGCTATAACTTTTTAACGGAGCCACAGAACGAAAAACGCGACTAGACTTTTTTGTTCAGAGTTTCATCCTCTACATATCCTTAAATTTGTGAAACGTTGTCCATTTGCACCCTGTTAATAACATTTTTTGAAATAGTGTTCTCAGGAATTTGACTAATGGTATATACAGGGTTAATCAAACAGTCTGACACAAAAAGAAAGGCCTGTAATGAGAGTGGTAAAAATAGTAACCAGCTAGGAGAGATAACTTGTTTTTTTAATTTTCCATTACTGCTAATAACACAGGTCAACACACGTTTTGGTGCCGGCGATTTTTCAAGTGTTCTTAAGTAATTTTAGGGTGTAGAATTCAAAAATAACTTCATATTTGTTCTATCAGGTATAGTTTTCGAGATATCAACGTCGCAACGTCGCATAATACAGAAATAGCAGTCATCATTGTGGTTTCTGGGTTCCTTCCAAACCATCAGGAAACCAAATTTCAGACTTCTCCTTTGTCCATTAGTCCATAGCCCTCAGTGTTCCATACAAATTTTATACACAATGTGTGGTGCCCACGTTTTGTCTTGGTCACCAAGCTTAACGCCAAAGTATCCAAGGTACGCTCTCTGTAGATAATTATGGCGCTGATAATCATGGCGTTTTTTTTTAGTAAAATTCGTGGCCATCCATTGGGAAAAAACGCCACGAACTTTTTCCCAGACCTATTTTACCGACGTCGCACCTCTGTACCATAACAAATAGTAAAAGCGCGTTAAATTAGCGGCGCTGTATCTCAAAAACTATAGCTGATAAAGAGAAACTGTTTTCATATTTGAAATCAACACGTCAAATATAATCAAAATCAGTTCTAACATTCCAGGCACCAAACGAAAAAAATTTTTTTGTAGACTTGTGTAATTTATCTCATCAATGCAGCGCCCTAATGTAACCAATCAATGCAGTCTGATCTTGTAAGAAGTAAAGCTGATTTCATATCCTGCGCTGCCCTTTGTAGAGATGCCGTGTTTTTGCTCGCAATGCCACAGCACCTGAACGATTTGAAACAATGCATTTTTGATATAGTGGAATTGACATCATGGGACAGATCTGGATTAGGTCTTCTGACTTTTCGCCTCATGGCGGGTTGCGGAATGCGAGTTAAAATATAAATAAATCGGCTTTGCTTCTTACAATGAAGATGCTGTTTCTGCATCATCCTTTTTTGAACAGTAACTTGATATTTATCTTCTTCTGAATGGACAGCATTTGCTTTATCAATTTTACCTCGCTTACTAGAAAAAAACAAAAGAACTCTTATTTTTTTAATTCTTACTTCAAAAATGATTTAATCATGATGAAAAAAATCATATTTCTTTAAAATTTTCAACCAATTAGCGAATCTTTATTTAAACTGAAAAGCGCTTCGCTTCCCTCAAAAACACAAAATTAAAAAAAATAAAGACAAGCCATTAGCGAAAGCTTGAGGAATGTTTCGATATCCCGCTGTCAATTTTAATTCGTCGGTGCAGGACGCGTTCCCAATCACTGCTAATTCCCATATTGCCTTTCAAATAAGCGGTCGTCAATGCATCGAAACCTAATTGACAGCTACTTGACGATGGGGATTCCGGCTCCCGTTTTCTGTAGCTGAATAACATCGTTTCCCCTGAAGCGATGATAAACACACACACGATGAGTTCAAAGTCTATTTAAGAGATAAGGCGATTGATGCTAATGCTGTATTACCTAGTGATGATGAGCAGAAGCTTCTTTTTTCTCTTCCGGTGGAACCCAATAGGTCAAATCGATTTGATGTGGCCTGTAAAATGAACGCGTTGAAATGTGTTCATTAAGAGGAGAAAGATATCGAATCTGTTCTGTATTGCTTTCGTATCAAGCATTCAACTTTATTCTACGCTTGTTAATTAAGGTTTCAGAACCCATCGTGTACTATTCATAATGCTGATAAGCAGTTTTGCTTCCTTTCAACAGGAACGTTCCTCTTTTCAAAGGGATTCAATGGGGACCGAAGCCGATTTCATTCGGAGAAAAAAAAAATAATCCCGTGCTTCTTATTTTTTTTTTTTTTCGTTTTACTGATTAATAAAGAATTTTAATTTTTTTCTCGCGTAAACGGTTTTATTACCAGAAGCACCTTTTATAAGGATTCCTTTTTAAATGCATTTTATAAGCAAAGTAAGTTCACGAACAAAATACAACTTTGATCTGAACTCCATACGCAAAGAGTTTAAGTCAATTCTAAAAGTTTAGGCTTTGGGAGCAAGAACTTTCCTGGAGTAGGCTAATTGAATAACTGCTCGTTTAGCTTTAAATTTTGTTAAATAAAAGCATAAGGGATCGTTTTCCATTCTCGTGAGAATGTTGCTTTCAGGAATTCATTACAATTCGTCATTGTCTTCAGTAATCGTTAAAAATTGATTGCGAATCGGCGATATTTCATTTGGAAAAGAAAACTGCACTTGTTTCAGCTCGATAAACTTCCTGCTGAAAATTGCCTATCTAACCAATCGAGTATAGTAAACATAAATATGTTGATTTTATAGTGGTCAGATAATTGTGATCAATGGCCCCGAAAATTATTGATTTTGAATATTGGAGAATAGTATGCATGCTTTAAATAGTTCTGTGCGTTAAATATTGCAAATTAATAAGCTTTCAATTTTCTCTATCACGCATAGATTTTATTAGAAAACGAGCATCATGTGTAGTGTATTCTACGTTATAAGGAATTTCAATAACAATTAATGTGCCTTCTGTATAGCTTCATTATGCCCTGTTAAAAAAAAACCTCTTTCTCCCTCTGCCATTTCTCTCGCTACTAAAATATGAAATGCATCTAGTTACTACTTTAATTATCCTTAGAGAGTTGTACAGCCTAATCTTTTATGGAAGAACAGGTCCACGTAAGTCACAAATCATTACCGTGAATACGAAGCGCCGTTTGGACCCATATAACTACCATAAAAGACTAGCAAGCTATTCTTTGGATTGATCGGCCACTTTTTACTTTTCCAATCTGGACGTGCTTAGATTTGGAGAGAGCCTGGTGAAGAAATTTTTCGGTTGTGTTCTTCCGTGATAGTTTTCTGGATAAGATCAACCATTCTTTACTCTATCAAATAAAATGAATTCTATGCTTTAATTCGAACGTTCCCGACAATTCAGCCCTACGAACAATGTGCCACTTTCATGGAAATGAACGCTGCCCCTTCCAATACCAACGAGCTTCCTGTCAGACTGAATGCTTACTAGTATACAGGGTTGCTTGCTTCAAAAATAAGGGAGAATTATTCGAGTGATCTTCTCGGAGACCTGGTCATTATTGTATATAATAGCTAGAATGAATTGAATGGACGGATGCGAATTCGAACCAACGGCCATCTTCACTCTCGTCTCTGGTAGCAGCTTTACAGAATGAATGACAAATTATTCCTACCTACAGCTACTGATAATTGATTGAAAGTAGGCCTCAAAGCATAGCCTTTGTCCTATAAGTAAAGGTAAACCGTATAAGTTAAAATTTAGTCTTCTCTGGGACATTCTACTGTCATTTGCTCACTCTCGGCGGAAGCATTTTGCAAAGAAATTTAAGCTGTAATGCAAGAATCGTTTGACACGGTTTCCTGTTCCATTTACAATGCACGTATATTCGTTTATGAAACTGTTGGGATTCAAAAATTATGCGACATAAACATTCATAGGCTTAGGTGTGAAAGTAAGATGCCAGATCTCGGTTTTCAGTCTTCTATTGTTTCAGGATATGACTAGCAGGCGAAATTCATCTGTAAACATAAGTTAAATGTTAGCTGAGTAATTTATGTCTGAGGTATGATTGAGCTTTTTAATTTATTATATTATTAAGAATGTGCCTGATGATAATATGAAGATGCCACCTATGCAGACTTCATGCTTATTACAAAAAACTTTTGTTTAGAGGCAAGTTTATAGAAGCAAATAACCTGGGAGTTATTTTAAAATATCAATTTCTAAAAACAAGCCACCGCTCTTTGCTTATTTCTAAGTTAAAATTGTATTAAAGTAAAACTTTTGCGCAACACTTTATGTAATAAAAAAAATTACATTGAGGAAGTCCGTAACTGTTTCAAATATAAAATACTTATCTGGATATTAGCATTATTCGATAACATTGTTTTTACCTTATTGTACTCATAAACTGCAGGCAACCTTTATCATAGACTGGAAAAGATTTAAAGAAGAAATCAAATGAATAGAACCAGAAATATTGGAGAAAGCATTACTCATTTTTATCAGCAATTTAAATTTCCCGACCGTTGCACATCTACAAAAAATAATAAAAAAAAATCCCTATTTTCTCTTCAGGTTCTTATTTTTATGACGCTCATTTATCACAGACTCCTAATATGAACCCATTTAGTAGCGGATTTTTTTCCTGTTCTGACATTCAACGCTTTGTTCAAGATTAATTCTTTTTTCTTTATTACCGAATGTAGGCGGGTTTTCGCCCCGTACGTGGAACAGCAATTACCTTATGTCATCAGTATTGGTTCCTTATGAATCTGCGATAACGGAAAGTGTTGTCATTGATGATGGATGATTGATGGCACGCACTATTTACGACCGATTTTTCTCAAGTGCTGGAAAATTCCCGCTAGAACCGTTTCAGTCATTTCAAGACATTTAAGACATCCCTATTTTCAAGGGAAAAAATTATCTCATAACCGTGTTCCGTTTTTAAATGTCTGCAGTTAAGTGCACTTTGTCCTTTATTGATCATTTAAGTTCAATAAACTAAGTTTTTACTATTAAAGTGAAAAGAGATTGAATAGGTTAATAAACATTAACATTTGTAAATGTCTGCTAGAACTGTTATTATTCTTATTTTAGGGACACTTCCCATAACACTTAGAATTTCATTATATGAATTATTTTCTTGTTAAATAGAAATCTTAAAAGATTTTATTTAGGCTCAGATCCGGTGAATTGGGTGAGAAACTCATCCGATTCAACTGAATTTTCTGTTTAATGGCAATAATCATTCGCGCATTCAATGAAGATATTGGTCTTCTGTGGATTTCCCTTAAAAGTGGTTCTCTCCCATCCATGTTTATAGCGTTAATTTAAGGAGTTAATTTGAACCCCATTTAATCATATAAACCATTAGCAAACTGTCATGAATGTCTAGATACCATTGTCTATGGCCAAAGACCGACGGTTCTGGACGATTTAAAGAGGAAAAATCACAGCAACAATTCAAAATATCAAATTGGAGATGCTGAAAAACACGTGGGCGGTAATAATCGCCCTATTTGCACTTTATGGTGTGCCCAATGTCTGTATAATGTCAATGTAATCGAGCAATAAAGATCGGAATTACAAGCAAGCAATATATTATCATATACAAGAGTGGCCCAAAAATACAACCTCTGACAAGCCCAGTCATTGTTTAAACAAGTTCAGACAGGTCACGTTTGTGCGTGCAATGGTCTAGCAGATGCTAGTTTCTTCAGTTGAAGGTGTAGCTTGCGCACGTAACTGTGGATAATGGATCAAAGAGGAACACTGCCGTAATCGTGCAACAGTTTCTGGCCAAAAAGGGGTCGTATCCATAGCTCATCCACCTTATTCACCAGACTTGGCACCGGCAGACTTTTTCTTGTTCCCACGCCAGAAACGGGCCTTAAAGGGACACAGATTTGCGGACATTCCAGACATTCAAGCAAATGTGACACGTGAACTTAAAGCCATCCCTAAGGAGCTTCCAGGAATTATACACCCGATTTCAAAAGTGTATTGCCTTCCAGGGTGATTATTTCGAAGGACAATAAAGTAAATGTGGCTCTATCTGTTTTGCATTTTGTTGTGTGAACTCATTCACCGAACTTAATTGTCAGAGGTTGTACTTACTCACGTTGATAATGGATTTACATTTTTCATTGAATAACCTGTTGGATATGGCTCTTTTCTCTAATATCACGAAATTGAAGCGGTTAACGAGATTGAAAACGGCAGATTACAATATTGACTATGAGATTTGAGCTCTCTCTCCTCTGATGGAGTTTCAGGTCACAGAGAGTTGTTTGTCTTGTAAGATAAACCCTACTTTTTAGAAATCTTCATAACCAGTAGTCACAAGTATTAAGATCTGGGGATCCAGCAGGCCGCGCTATCGGAACATTTCCATCAAGTAAAAACAGAAAGCAAGAAATGTTTTTAAGGGATGGATGTGTGGCGGCGCGCCATCATGTTGGAATGTTATTTTCCCAATATGCCTCGTTGCCTGATGAAAGGAGTAGCGTGATCCTGTAAAATCCGTAGGTAGCGGGCACCTGTGACTGCCACTATTACCAAAACACCATCGTTCTGTTCTTCGAAGAAAATCGGTCCAGTGATGAAATTTGCAATGAAGTTAATTAGCTACACACTCAAAAGGAAAAAAAAACATATATAAGCTAATTTGCATATTTTATGATTGAAAACATTTCCGCATTATGTTAATATGAACCGTTCATTAATAAAATCGTTATCAGCTCTCTGAGTGAGCAATTTTTACTTTTGGGCCACCCTGTATTCGTAAACAGCTGTATATTTGCCACTACATATCCATAAAAAATATGTATGCTGTAGACGCTGTTTCCAAAAACATTGTCTAACATTGAATATTAGGATTAGCTAGTTCTCCGAGCTTCCTCGGAAAAACAGACATGAGTAAGTAATAAATTACAAATCTTTCTTTTTCCGTTTTTAAAAGGAGCCTTAAGTTTTTAAAAGGAACCTTAAATAAGAATGGCATGAACGACTAAAATCAATGAAATTGACTCAGTTCTTTTAAGTTTGAAAATGTCCTTATAGAGTTCCAAGTTGGTAGTTCCTAGTGGTTGCAATTCTTAGTTATCGATTGATCTCTCCGAAATAATCTTATTATATGCATTTTTATTATATGCGCATATAAGAATAATTAAGTTTAAGCCTTAATTAAATTTTTGAAATGTTTTGGATCTAATATAAGATATTTTAAACGATGGATTTATAAGAATGCTTAATATAATTGACATTTATTTGACATGTTACGGCCAGAGGCCATCATCAGGAATCCAATTTTTCCTGGAATCCAATCATAGGGTCCTCAGGGAAAAAAGCCTATGTTTGTACACACGGTCGTTCCCGTTTCATTTATCTGATAAGTGCAAGACTATATATATATAATTAAGAAAAATTTGTTCACGCCATACTCCGAATGTTAATAATTAAATACAGAAAAATATATATCATATGCATTTTTTGCTCTTAAATAGTACACGGTGATTCTATTCAGCTCATGTAATCTAATAAATAATCAGACTAAAGCAATAAAACTTTCACGTACAAAATATCACAGCAAATGCTGGAAATGGCCTCCTTCTCCTGCGAGCCTCTTGCGCACGTGATGCTGCATATTTTCCGTAATCCTGGTTATGCTTTTCTGTAAGGGCATATTACCGTACGTCATTTCTTTTAGATATCCTTACAAAAAAAATCTGAGCTCGAAAGGTCGGGCGATTTCGCTAGGCATGAGTCTTGGAAAAATTCTCGATCGTCGCCATTGACTCAGATGAAATGTGGCATGCCGCCTCACATTGCGGGTAATAAGGCTGAATCAGTCCACATCTGAAAATGATGATATACTGCTAGTAGATGCTCCTAGTGCTACCTAGGAGGAAATTCCAGCACCTGCAGTGATGTTTTGTGCTGTGAATTTTTTATTGATTTTCGTAAAATTTTCGTAAACGATTAAACGAAAAATTAATAACAAAATTAAAGTTTATAAGAATTGTCCTTTAAATATACATGTAAATTAATTGCTTGTGATTAGAGATTCCTTATAATTATATTATGATTATAATTAATACCGATGTATGTAGAATTCATAATCGAATTGCTGGAAATTTATCCGACCTTTGAAATTGGATCTATATATATTATAGAGATTACTATCGAATAATATACAGAAAAATATGCTGAAATATTGTTAGTGATAAAATCGATTAATAAATTTATTATTCTTAAGTTCTAAAGTTACATTTGAAACATCGACAAATTGAATTCATCTAGTAAATATATACGTAGCAACCATGATAAGTCTTTTCTTATTCTTTTAATGTTCATCTAATAATGTTTATCATTGACATAGCCAAAAAATTTTTGCAGTCATCTTAGCTCTTTGAGAAAGCCTCATTCCTAGCATACCAGATATCTGCCGCATTCAGCTTAACCTTTACTTTCTTTGCAGCTTCATCATCAATCTCATTGCGCCTTTCTGATCCTAAACAAAAAGTGTATTGTCAAAGTTCGCCTCATTTGTCTTCTTAAGTTATTTCTCCTCCGTTGCTTATCAGAATATTTTGAACTTTCCTATGAAACTACTCACATCTCGGACAAAAACATTAAATGAAATCAACACAAGGAAATTATTGTAATCTCTCTTCTCGTTAAGTAATTTCTTTTATAATTTTCCAGTCATTGTGACCCTTGTTGAATCATTCGCCATATACAAGGTGTTTCAAAAATGCTTTTACAAACTTTGCGGACAGATTCCTTATACCAAAACAAGGAAAAAAGTTCATTTGACTCATTGTGGTTTATGCATGATGGAGCTCCAGCACATTTCAGTCTCTGTGTTCGAGATGCACTGGCTGGTATCTACCATGACAGATAGATAGGTAGAGGAGGACCAGTTCCATGACTTGCCCGTTCCTCCAACCTGTCCTTTGGATTATCTCTCGGGATACCTTAAACAACAAAAATCTTAACACGTGCTGATTAGTACTCGCATGTGAGCAGTGTTACGATATCGAATGCGTAATTCGGAAAGTACTTGTTGGAATACAATCAAATTTTAACGGTATACACAGTTTTATGCACCCTATTATGCCTCCAAAATTCATTATCCTAAGCGTTACAGAACCTAAGTCATTAACATGTTGATCTTGGTGGCGGCATTTTTATTTCTGTTCATGTCTCAGTTAGCGATCAAATTCGGATCCATGTTCATATGAAGTCTTTTGCTTAGAATCACCCATACTACCACTCCTCCAAAGTTGGTAATCTAATTATACAATACCCTGTATAAAATAAAAAGAAATCTGATTCTACTAAGAAAGACAGCAGTCCACCCTCCCCATTGCCTAAAATGTAAAAATCTAACATCTCCAAATAATTATCTAATTTAAACATATCAAAAACTTTATTTTTATAATTTGAAACCAACAATTTTGAAAACAATTTTAGAGTAGCTTTATAATTTTAAAAATATGTACAAATGGATGTCCGATTTAAAAGTTTTCCAAGATGATCCGGCCGAAAATTACTGCTTGAATAATAACCCTTGCAGAAAAGTCCATGAATAAAATATCCAAGTTTAAAAGCCAATGATTATTTTACTGACCCAGTGTCAGTGTCCAACCCACAAATCACTGAATTCCGGGCGTTAACTGCTGGCTTCATTGTAGAAATTTCACACATAGTTCAATTTTTCGAAGCAATTTTGAAAACAATAAAACGTAATTTTGAAAACAGTCTAAATCAAAAGAATTATTATTTATGTCAATATAATCCAAAACCTTCTTAATGAATCATTATACCCTTCTACATTATAACCTTCTTAATGAATCATTGGCTTTTAACCTTGGATTTTTCTATTTATGAACTTTTCTGCAAGTGTTATTATTCAAGCAGTAATTTTCAGCCGGATCATCTTGGAAAGCCTTTAAATCGGACCTCTAGTTGTATGTATTTTTAAAATTATAAGACAACTCTACAATTATTGTTTTCAAAATTTGTTGGTTTCAAAAGTGTTGGTTTCAATTTATAAAAATAGAGTTTTTGATTATGTTTAAATTAGATAATTATTTGGAGATGTTAAATTGTTACATTTTAGGTAATGGAGGAGGGTGGACTGCTGTCTTTCATAGTAGATTAGATTTCTTTTTATTTTATATTTTTATGTTGTATAGTTAGTTTTTACTGTTGGGTTTTTCAAATAAATTATCAATCGTTATACATTGTTAATGTTTGAATTTCGGAGAAACTTTTACGTATTTTTGTAAAAGTATTTTTGAAACACCCTGCATAGGAAAAATGAAGTGAGTTTCCGTTCTTGATTGTGATCAAAGCCCTCTTTCGGAGTGAATCTTTTACAAATAAAAATACCACACCACTTTCAAATTATCTGATATCTATATCTTCATAACACTAATTTTGTTACTATAGAGTTTTTTTTTCATATATTTTCCCAAAACCTCCCGTCATACGAGCATGATTTTATATTTATACATTTCTTTGCGCTCTGGTCTTTTTCCATAAAATTGAAATCCATCACAACAAATATGAATCCAGACAACACCTCACCGCCATTTTGAGTCCCAAGACTCTTATCACATTCATTTTTTTCTGAACGCATTCCCGATAATCTCTGCAGCCATTATTTCTTGCCGCTCATGTTCACATTCATTTACTGCATTCACCTCACTCATGTTGCTGTAAATCTCGTCATTCTTACAAAGGCGCAAACCGGTTCCTGAAAATTCTCTCGCCACCTCTCAGGGCATCCCAAAGCATCTTAGAAAGCTTTCTTTTTTTCATTTCACAGATACGTCTAAGAATTTTTTCTCACCCGCTTCTTATACTTCTAAACTCTTGATTATTTCTTTCGATACAATTCTACAGCTTAGTTTACTTCGTGTTTCTTATTTTATATTTTGTGCTCCGTGTCAATAACATTTCACTAATATTTACCATTTTATATCTCTCATTATCTTAAATTAACTTGCACAATCATCTATTATCATTTTAAAATTTGGAATTTTCGCACTGAAGGAATTAATTATCGAGTTATAATAATATTCAGCCTTGCAATTCATCTCTCCCATGTTTTCACCTGCTTCACTTGAGCATCATTATTCTGTTGTTAGGCTATGCATGCTGAAGCCGTCTTCTAGAATTTGTTTTCCTTGCTTTTTCAAATTTGTGGTCCTTATACCTTACAATCAGACTTTTTAATCACCTCTCACGAAGCCATGTCAAAATGCTTTTCAAAACCGGTCAAAAATTATTTTTCATCATCATTTCCCTCTTTCAATTCACAGCTTTCAGAAACCCTCTGAATTTCCTATCTTCATCTCCAAGTTGTTTCACTTCTTGCATTTCTACGCTTTCTTATTCATTGGAAACACCACTCTCTTTTGTGGCCATTTCCTTTGGTTGGACACCGCTCCCTTAAGCGAATTTAATTTTCAGCTAAGATTAAAAATGTATTTAAACAGTTTGTTTTACTATATTGCTACCCAAAATTAGCCTTTGTTACTATTATAAACTATTGATTACTTGTAATGTGCAGTCACAACTTGGGAGTGACCGTGCATAAGATTTTATTTGAATATTAGATTCTGTGTATTAAAAATTGCAATATTCCTTTCTTTTTTTATTGGGTGCGGGATGACCTATCGTGAACATGATTCATAAATACGTATGAAAAAAAACCAATCACAATTGGAACAGTGGCTTTCCTCCTTAACCTCCCTTACAACAAATCCTTTCACACAATCGCTTTCAAAAACAATTCACGTGACAATTTTCATAAATCCACACTTCGTCCTTGGCCATATAATAACAAGAAATTCAGCCTCCGGAGGAAGGTATAGGAAAATAGCGGAAGGCCTGAGTTCATCTAATTTTACCCCTTCATCTACACTTTTCAACCCCCGATTTCTGTTATCAAAAAATTGATTTTCTCGAACTTAGGGTTCTTTTATATTTTCTAAATACTATCTTCTTTCCTTTCTCTTCATTTTTGATCGAATGATATATCATATGCCACATGTTGCCATTGTTCTAAAGACCAAGTAACTGCCACCCTCATAACTCCGATCTTACTGGGACAATTGGCCCAATCTTCATAGGGAAGTAGATTTTTCCTAGAGGAATATGCATATCGAATTTCACTCCTTTACATGCCTATATACCATATACATCACTTGCTCCCCTCTAACTCCCATTCTGCATAATGGACAGACGGGCATTGTGAAACCAACAAGAAATTAATCCTCCCGAGGAAGGTATAGGAAAGTAGGGGAAGTGCTGAGGTCATCTATTTTTACCTTTTTATTTGCACTTTTTAACCCCCCTCCCACATTTTTGTAATCGAACAATTGATTTTCTCGAACGTAGTATTTAGAAAATGAAAAAGAGCTCTATCTTCTTTCGTTTCTCTTCATTTCCGAACGAATGATATATGACATGCCATATGTTGCCATAGTTCTAAAGACCAACTGACTGCCACCCCCACAACTCCGACCCTATTGGGACAATTTGGCCCAAACTTTGCAATAATGTTGATCTTTCTTAGAGGAATCTGCATACCGAATTTCACTCCTTTATATGCATAAATATGCGTAGACCATTTGGTCCCCTCTAATTTCCGCCCTCGAAACTCCGACCCCAGTGGGCCAATCAAAACCAAACAAAATAGTGACGATGCACATGCCGATAGTAAGCTACATTCCGAATTTCAACCTTCTGCCTCAAAAAATGCGGAAATTATGAAGGAGACGGACGGACGGAAGGACAGACAGACGGACACTGTGAAAACAATAAGTACCTCCATTCTTCCGCTACTTAATAACATAGTTTTATGTGTCAATTGAATATTTGCAACAAATAAGAATGGATACATATTTTAAAGCTTCAATGCCTTCGATTCAGTCATCAGCATTGACAGCGATGTAGAAGCCGTTGGCAGCATGTGTTTTGTTGATAGCTCGAATGAAACAGTCTGCTGCCTAAAGAACCTTTGGAACAATCGTAATGCACAAATCCTGTCTCTAAAGCTAACTCAAGAATCTTATCAATTCAATTCTTCTATATTAACGCGGAAACAGCATTCGCTTCCTCAGATCTTCGCATAATATATTCTTCTATTGTTTTGTTAGGTAATGCAGATTCATCACAAGTCTCTTGGAGACTGACCAAACTGCCATGCTCTGCGATCTCTGTGACACATTCATTCTTTATCCAACTCCGCTGCTCAAGTTTAGAAAACATTGTGACCATAGTACACGTTAGACCGCTATCTAATATGATGCTCTTTTTTCTCGTCATTACACAATCGCTTGTTTGTTTGTTTGTTTTTGTTTTGTTTGGTATTAACGTCCTTTTCAACTGCTATGGCCATTTCAGGACGGCGTTATAGGGGCCGCAAATTTTGCCTCGCAAGGGTTCTTTAACGTGCAGCCGGCAAACGACTACACGGGACCAACGGCTTTACTTCCCTTCCGAAGGAAGGAAGTGCGTGATCTCAGGATTTCCCCCTGAAAAATCCTCGTCGTCCTCGGCCGGGATCGAACCCGCGTACTCGGGCATCAGAGGCGATCACGCAACTGCTGAGCCACCGAGGCCGATTTACACAATTGCGTGAAATGGGAAGGTAAAGCATCTCTCAAACAAGTGTCTGGTAATAATTACCTAATTGCGTTGCGTGGCATCTCTACAGTAGTGTTGGCACTGTTGTAATTTCAATCCTCGTACATAGTAAATTAAGAATTCTTATTACCTACATGTCTTCTTTACAAAAATGGGATCAACCTAATTATGTTTATGTCCATTCCAGTTCCTTTCATATTTCCCACATTCACTCTCCGATTACACTATGTATTTTTTTCATCAGTTTAAAGTTAGTATTCTTTATATAATATGGTAAAGAGACAATAAATAGTACATGAAAAGTACTGTCTTAATAGATGCTACAGAAATGTAATAATCTTCTTTGTCTTTTTAAATGTTTTGCCAGTAATTGCTTATTGGAAGTCGCAACAAATTTTTAGAAAGCTTCAAAAAATGGTCTTCATTCAGAATGTTTTTACATAATAACATTTTAGAAAACACAAAGACTTATAAGACAATTAAAACCAATAAAATATCTTGTAAAATTATTACATGCTGAAAAGTATATAATCGTTTCACTCTGTCTGTGTCTGTCTGTATGTCCTATGATTCCTCAAGGACGGTTTAACTTTTTCAAGAAGCACGATATTGAATCTTCCTGAGCTTGCTTGCCTACTTACTTACTTTAGAGCGAGGAGGAAGTCTTCTGTCTTTAAAACAAATCTGCCTAAAGGAAACTTCCATATTTCCAGTCCAAGTAGCCTAGCCCTGGGATCCATCGCCGGTCTCGGGTATACACTGCCTACATCTTAATTTCTCCTCTGTATATGATTAAATCCAAGTAGCAATGACTTGAAAAATTACGATACTCTTCCTTAGCTTACACTGAAAAATGTCTCTGAAATAGGTTAAGTGACTCCTAGAAAGGAAATTGACACTTTTCACGTGCGCAGTGGAATGCGTAAATAGTTTTTAAAGTTTATGATAGTAACTAAAATTTGTCACGCTTATGATTGTGAGGAGAGGGGGAACAAACAGCCTACAAAATTGAATGTCATCAAAACTTTAATAAATCAATTTCAGCTGACTAATATTATAATTGAGATCAATATATAAAAGTAAAGCAGGCAGTAACTTATGCCAATATATAAAGTTCTAGTCCAGGTGATTAACTACACCACTTCTATGGTATTGCAGCCTTGCACAACCTGTGGTAAAATTTGTATGGCGGGCTCGGGATAATCCTTCATATTGTAGGGCAGTATTGTTGCGAGAGCCATGGGCGCTACTGAGGGTAAAGGTTTCCTGGATAGCCAGGAACGAAGCGGCCGCGTATCACGTGATAACGTAAGCCCCCCGTTACCTGCTATATTTTCCGGGAATATCCTCTCGTCCGTCCGTCCCTCGTTGCGGGCGTTAGGCACTGCTACGGCGGCGATATGTGGCTCCGTTGCTCCGTAGAAAATACGGCTTCTGTACCGTCGTCCCCCTCGGCAGCGTCTCGGGGCCCGCAGGGCTCCCAATGCGTTGGACTCTAACTTCGACGACAAACAGTAGATGCGGGCCAGGAGCTACTAGTCGAGTGAATTTTTTTTGTATTTTTTT